>JAWWLV010000088.1:66365398-66390215 GCA_035041135.1 Platyrinchus mystaceus | reverse complement strand
AGAATTTTTGTGTGTATAAAGTCTGTGGTTAATCTGACAAGGAATCTTAGAGAAATTAGTCTTTACATTGAGACTGGGGTTTCTTGTTGGTACAGGATTTTAAGGTGGTGTTTTGTTTCGATTTTTTTTAAATTATTTTATTTTAAAACACCTTATCTCAAAACTCAAGGTATGGGAGCATATAATGTAATTATTTAATTTTCTTCTCAGAAAAATTATTCTCCTATAAATATTTTGACAAAGACATCATTTAATTTGAAGAATTCTGCAGTGCATTTGTTTTAACACATTCCTCTGCTTTTAATCTGCTTCGTATCAGCAACAACCTATGCTCTTATTTAAAGAAAAAGTCTATCTACCTACTAAGGTGCTGTGCTTTTTTAAGAAAACAGAATGGGAAACCCTCTTCTGTCTATACTAGAAATTTGTGAATGACAAGACAGACTTAAGAAAATTAGAGAAAACTGGGCAAGCAGCTTAAAACAGAATCAGAAAACATGACAAGTTGAAAGGAACCCACAAGGATCATCGATGCCAACTCTTAGCCCTGCACAGAACCATCCCCAAGAATCACATCATATGCCTGAGGGTATCATCTAAAAGCTGCTTGAACTCTGGCAGGTTGGTGCTGTGACCAATTCGATGGGGAGCCTGTTCCAGTGCTCAACCACCTCTGGGTGGAGAAACATTTTCTGATATCCAACCTAAACCTCCCCTGACACAATTTCAGGCCATTCCCCCAGGTTCTGTCACTGGTCCCCACAGAGAAGAGATCAGTGCCTGCCCCTCCTCTTCCCCTCATGAGGAAGTTGAAGACTGCAATGAGGTCTCCCCTCATTCTCCTCTTCTTCAGGCTGAACAGACCAAGTGACCTCAGCCACTCCTCATACAGCTTCCCCTCAAGGCCCTTTCCCATCTTGTTGCCCTCCTTTGGACACTCCCTAGTAGCTTTAAATCTTTCTTATATTGTGGTGCCCAAAACTGCCACAATATTCAAGGTGAGGCTGCACCAGTGCAGAGCAGAGCAGGACAATCCCCTCCCTCGACTGGCTGGCGATGCTTTGCCTGATGCCCCCCAGGGCATGGTTGGCCCTCCTGGCTGCCAGGGCACTGCTGACTCATATTACACTTGCCATTGACCAGGACCCCCAGGCAGGTCCCTTTCCATGGCACTGCTTCCCATAATCTCATTCCCCCGTTTGTACGTACATTCAGGGTTGCCCCATCCCAGATGCAGAATCTGGCACTTTCCCTTGTTGAACTTCATGTGGTTGGTGATTGCCCAGTCCTCTGATTCATTGAGGTCTCTCTGCAGGGCCTCCCTGCCTTTGAGGGAGTCAACAGCTCTTCCTAATTTTGTGTCAGATGTGCTTAGTATCCCTTCCAGTCCTGTACCCAAGTCATTTATGAAGATGTTGAAGAGCACAGGACCCAAGATGGAACCCTGGAGGGCTCGAAAGCTTTACTGAAATCCAAACAGATTACATCAGCTGGCTTCCCTTGATCACCTAGGTGCCTTACCTTGTCATAAAAGGAAATCAGGTTTGATAAACAGAACTTTTCTCTCATGAAGCCATGCTGGCTGTGACTGATGACAGTGTTGTCTTTTGTTGTTTTTCAATACTTCCCAGAATAATCTTCTCCATAACTTTACCAGGCACTGAAGCGAGACTGACAGGCCTGTAGTTTCTGGAGTCCTGCTTCTTGCCCATCTTGAAAATCAGGACAATATTCACCAGCTTTCAGTCAGCTGGATTCCCAAGACAGGTCAAAAATCATCAAGAGAGGTTTTGAAATGACATAAGCCAACTCTTTGAGAATTTTGAAATGAATCCCTTCAGGCCCCATAGATTTGAAGGGATCCAGCTGAAACAGCAGACCCCACACATTTTCAGGGTCCACTGGGAGTTGATAATTCCTGCAGTCATGGTCCTCCAGGTCAGAGCACTGAGACCCCCTTGGTCCATCATCTGTGTTGAAGACAGAGGCAAAGAAAGTGTTAAACACCTCTGCCTTGTACCTCTCACTGTTTGTGAGGTGACCATCCTCATCCTGGAATGGGATGATGATATTTCTATACTGCCTATTGCCATTAATGCATTTGAAAAAGCTCTTTTTATTGTCCCCCACATTTCTGGCAACTTCAACTCTAGTTGAGCTTTGGCTGCAAGAATTTTCTCCCTACAGTGCAAGCAGCATCTCTGAATTCTTCTCATGTTGCTTGACCTTGCTTCCATTGGGCATACAACTTCCTTTTTTGCCTTATTTCCAAGAGTAAATCCCTGCTTAGCCAAGCTGGCTTTCTGCCTCACCTGCTTGACTTCTGACATTTGGGAATTTCCTGCTCCTGTGCCTTAGGAGGTGGTGTTTAAAAAGTGATCAGCACTGATGGACTCCAACACCCAGGGGCCCTTACTTCCTAATTCCCTGAGCAGCCTGAAGTCTGCTCTCCTCATGTCCAAATCTGAGGTTTTGCTGGCACTTTTCCTCCTGTCAAGAGATTTTGAACTTTATCCCTTTATGGTCACTGTGGCCAAGACACCCCCCAGTCTCCACTTCACTCAGGAGATCCACTCTGTTGACAAGTAGCAGATCAAGGAGGGAATCTTTATGAGTTGGGTCCCTTAGGACTTGTTTCATAGAGTTGTCATCCGTTTTTGGTTTTTTGTTGGTTTTTTTTTTTTTGGAATCTTCTGGCCCTGGTTGTACCAGATACGTGGTGCTCCCAAAAACCTTCTAGAAGATTTATATTTATATCTTTCTCTTGCTAATTTCTGCAGTTTATTACTAGTTAAACAGGTTGCTAGATGTGCTTGTATGGCTGCTGCTGCTAAATACGGGGGTACAGGTGACCTCCGATGACTGGGAGCCTTGGTGGTGTGTGTCCAGTGAGGGACTGTGCCAGAGGAGAGGTGCAGGAGAGATGCTGGTGGTTTCAGTGTTGATGATGATGAGATGACGACAGCCAGCAAGGGCTGCTGGGGCTGTTCGTCATGATTGTTGTGAAGTCCCAAATCAGATGCAGCCAGCCTCTCCCTCCCACTCCATGAAGAGACAACAGAAGAAATGTTATTGTCTCCTCTCTGTGGATGACTAAGGAAACTCTTCCTCCCCTCAATCTTGTTAGGAACATTGGATGTGTCTTGGTGCTTCTGTGACATGGTTGACAGGGGGAGTTGACTTGCCTTGCTTCTTTGGACAGTCAAAATAATCTTCATTCTGGACTTCCTACTTCAAAAATAGAATTAAATGTTATATTTTATGTAGTAAGGTATATAGCTTATCTATTACTTTTCCAAATAATTTAGTTGTAAATTTTGTTGATTAGCATACCTTTTGCTAGAAGCCTTTGATGCAGGCACAGTGCTGGGTTGCAGGCAGCTGGGCACTGTTAGCACCAGCATCACCTTATGGCTTGTTTCCTCTCACTGTCTGCTCAGGTGACCATACTCCCAACTAGCTTTGGTGTGACTCAGGTCTGGCATTGAAAGTATATTTGGGTTCAAGAGCTGCAAGTTGTAGGAGCTTTGCTGGCTCTATTCAAGTAGAGAAATCCCAGATAAAATTAAAACCTAGCTGGCCTTTCCTTCTTGGTGTTCAATTGTCTTACTGGCAGCAAACTACACCAGCATCTCCAGAGTGCTAAATTACTTTCTCTCTTACTGCTTGTTTTGGTAGGTAGGAAAGATTTCTATTTCACATCAGTGAGAATAAAATGCAGCACTGTGAAGTCAAAGATAAATCTGAAGTGCTATCAGATTTCTCAAATCCTAGCCCATGTTCTGCTCACTGGGGACACCTCCAGTTCTGCAGCTGGCCTACATTTAACCTTGTATTTCTTCACTTTGCAACTCCTGGGCTTAAAAACCAGATCTCCCTGGATATCATCCTGGTTGTTTCTTTTACTTTCTTCATCCCCAATTTCAGACTGTTGGAAGAATGGTTGATGGAGCTGGTTCTTTCTTTCATGTGATCCATTGTGGGAATATGTCTTGTACAGTAAGAATCCACCATCAAGAAATAATATTTCTGTTTTTCTACTCCATGGTGTTTGTTGGTTTTTTCCCACCCAGAAATTTACTTTAATATAGTGGGTTTTGTTTACTTATGCCTCTTTCTCTCGTGTATTTCTTTCTTTCTTCCAGTATTTATGACATTCTCTTCTTTTCCTTCTCCTATTTTCTTGCTGTTTCTGTTCACAGACATGTACTTCATCACAATTCACTTTGTAAAGCATTGCCAGTCACACCATGTGACTTTTTACAGGCCACGATGTGCAGGCTCTATTTTGGGTGACGGACCAGGTTGTTTCAGCTATCCCTCTTCAAGACAGCTAATTCTGGTGTTACTTTCAGGCCAAGAGGTTCTAATCTCACATCAATCCTAGCAATGTTATTTAAATTGGTAGGGTTGAAAATTGTGACTATACTTATGATTTATTGATTAGGTTTTAACATTTACGGGTTTTTAAGGAACCATCTTCAGGTTCACTCACTGTATTATGCTTCCTTATGGCAGCAGCTGCCTGAGCAGCACTTGTCAGAGGTCCCCCGTGTCCTTTCACATGTGAGTTGACTGGAACCGAACAGGGCATCTGCTACCATTAACAAGGATCCATGCGATGTCTCTCTCCATATTGGACTATGTAGTGGGCCGACCCTGGCTGGACTCCAGGTACTCACTTTCCTCTGCAACTGGACAGAGAAGACAAAAAAACAGTGAAGGATTCATGAGTTGAGGTTAGAGCTGAGAGAGGTTCACTTACTGATCACCATCATGGGCAAAACAGACTCAAAGAGGGGTTATTAATTGAATTTATTACTAACAGGGTCAGAGCAATAGAGTGAGAATTAAAATAATCTTAAAAACACCTTTCCCCCATCTCTCCTTTCAATGTTCTTCCTCCTCCCCCCCACCCCCCAGTGGTGCAGGGGAATGGGGAACGGGGATTGCAGTCAGTTGTTGTTTCTGCTGCTGCTCAGGGAGAGGAGTCCTTTTCCTGCTCCCGTGGGGTCCCTCCCACAGGAGACAGTCCTTGATGGACCTCTCTAGCATGAGTCCATCCCTCGAACAATAGTTTTTCACAAACTGCTGTCCCGTGGGTCACTTCTCCATGGGGTGCAGTCCTTCACCAATGAGCTGTACCGACATGGGTCTCACACAGAGGCCACAAATCCTACCGGGGAAAAACCTGCTCCAGTGTGGGCTTCCCTCTCCACGGGCTGCAGGTTCCCAGCAGGACCTGTCTCCATCCTGGGCCTCCCACGAGGTCACAGCCTCCTTCAAATATCCACCTGCTCCAGCATGGGCTCCTCCATGGGCTGCAGGTGGGTCTCTGCACCCCGATGGTCCTCCATGGGCTGCAGGGGCACAGCTGCTCCACCATGGGCTGCACCATGGGCTGCAGGGCCTCAGCTTTGGCACTTGGAGAACCTCTGCCCCTCCTGCGCTGACCTTGGTGTCTACATTATTGTTCCCATATTCTCACTCCACTCTTCCCTGGCTGGAATACTTTCTGTGCAATACCTTCTGTTCTTAAATATGTTATCACAAAGGCGTTACTATTACTCCTAATTGGTTCGGCCTTGGCCAGCAGCAGGAAGTCCATCCTGTAGCTTTATATCTTATATTGTGGTGCCCAAAACTGCCACAATACTCAAGGTGAGGCCACACCAGTGCAGAGCAGAGCAGGACAGTCCCCCCCATTGACCAGCAGGTTTGCCTGATGCCCCCCCGCCCTGGACACATTTGGCCCTCCTAGCTGCCAGGTTACTGCTGACTCATACTACACTTGCCATTGTCCAGGACTCCCAGGTCCCTTTCCGTGGTACTGCTCTCCAGCACCTCATTCCCCAGTCTGTTCCTATGTCCTGGGTTGCCCCATCCCAGGTGCAGAATCTGGCACTTTCCCTTGTTAAACTTCATATGGTTGGTGATTGCTCAGCCTTCTAATTTGTTGAGGTCTCTTTGAGCGGCCCTCTCTGCTTTAAAGGGAGTCAACAGCTCCTCCCAACTTAGTATCATCAACAAACTTATTATACTTTCAAGTTTTATATGCAAGTTATTTATGAAAACATTGAGGAGCACTTGCCCTAAATAGAGCGCTGCAGAACCCCACTAGTGATCAGTCACCAGCCTGATGTTACCCCATCCACTAGCAACCTTTTTACCTAACCTGTCAGCCAGTTGTTCGCCCAAGAGAATGTTTTCCCACCATAGATCTGGAAGCGTCACACAGAAAGGACAGTAGTGAAAGCAGCAGTATGTTCACTTCATTATAGGAAAGGTCAAACAATTAATGTAATGAGCTCCACAAAGTGTATAAGGGTGCAGATTCCGTCGATGCACTGACTTAGAAGTCGGCAGTGTAACAAACTCCAGGAGCAGTTTCAGTAACTTAAGAAAATTCTATGATGACACTTGTCACAAGAGGCAAAACCTGCCCCCCCCACAAACCCAAAACAAACATCTCTCCTGTGTATCCTGTTCCAGGTCCTTGACTGTGGAGGACTGCTAGGCACAGAACTATTAGTCTTATTAGCTTGAAATTACATCTTGAGAAAGTGACTGAACTTGGAAAGCTGGAGAGAAGAATTCCACTGAGGACCCACAGAGCTGGTGGGGGACATAAAACTGTTCATTATTCTTCAGGTCTGGGGAAAATTACGGTAGAAGTAAAGAATTTATTTTGAAATACATTCTGATTATTTCAGACACTAAGTGAAATTTGCACCAGCTGAATTGTTAACATACTGTTTTTTCTTAAAGGCAAGAAAATAGTGCAAAGTCATGGCACACATGGGGTGCATTCTTTTTTTCTTTGAAGTGAGATCTAAATTTGTGTGATCTGAATTAGTCTGATAAACTTAGGAGAAAACTAGTCTAGACTTTCGTAACTAGGAGACATACCCTATACGATGCAGCAGACAACACACATGCCACCTCTCAGGAGTTGTGATTAAGGATGTGGGTAGTAGCTCATTCCTGCCCCAGAGCTGAGCCCACCGGGAGCTCAGGGAGTTAGGAAGAAATGTTCTTAACTGATCCTGGGTTTCCATCAAGCTGATTTAATCACTCGAACTGAGAATTGCTCTATCTTTGTCCCTAATTTCTTCAGGATATCTAGATGGCCTCAGGAGATAGAAAAGTAATATTTGCATGGAAGATCATAAAAGAAGAGCTACTCCAGGCTAAATTTTGCCTTTTGATGCATATTTTGATGATAAAGGAGTGTCCTGGGCTAAAGAAAGAATCAGGTTTACATCTCATGTAAAGGCCTTGAGTTTACTGCTGCAAGATTAAACAATCAGCTTTAAATCAGGTGTTTATAGCAAGTGATTGTTGGCTTGTATTTGTAGTAACAGCCACCATTAAAGAACTTTTTGGTTTCTTATTGAAGACACAAAAAGGGAGGGGCAAGCAGCTAAAGCACTTGATGAGGCAGTAAGTTTAATTGTATGAACATCTTTTTTTTTCTTCTCCCTCACCAATTAGAGGGAAAAAATTAAATGTTATTATATTGTTGGTGAATGTAGGGTTGGTCTTACACTGTCCTACTTCGTGATAGAGGAAGAGTTGGGAATCCTTCCTGACCTATGGGAGTGGCTATTCATTCTGGTTACTCATTTAGAGACAACATGCAAACCACATACAAAGTGAAAAGAAACCAGACCAAATCCTATGTCAAAGATTACTGTCTTCCACACTGATTTTTCTCCTAGCAACCTGTCTGGAGAAACACAGATTCATTGCAGCTGCATCAGGAACTGGCAAGCTTCTAACTATGTTTCACTGCTACGGGTATTACTTTTAGGATGCTTTTTGGATCACACATGATAAAAGGTGACTTTCACTTAGCTGGTTATTAGCTAACAAGCACAAAAAGCAATATATAGAAGAAGAGAAATAAGGCAGTGAATGAAAATTATGTAGGAGGGAGAGTGACTGCAGGAATCATTGAGTCATGTACTAGCTGCTGCTGCAGGTGATGTTGCCAACCTATTGTAGTAATGTCTTGATGACTGCTGGAAGATGCAGTCGGGGTGGTGATATTTACTTCTTGGAGAAGGCCACACTGTACCTTTCAGTGGTCTTGAAATAAATAATGTTCCTCTAAGAAGTATTGTGGCTTCATCCCATTAATGTAATCAATCCATACATTCAAAGTTTATGACTCGTGTCAAGCCCTGATGTTGGCAAACCCAGGAGTGTATTTTCTGATCTGTGGACCAACATGACAACATCAGTCTGCATTTGCAGCTATGAATTAGCTGTCACTGTCAAGAGCAGTTGGTGGCTTTTCCAGCCATGGGTCAAGTAGGCATCATGGTGGTGCTTTGCAGCAGCAGCTTGGCTAATATCCAATCCTCTGTTCCCTCAGGGACTGCAGAACAGCCTTCTTTTGGTAACATCCAACTTAAAATCTTTCATATAATCCTATAATAATTTTGAAGTTTTAAAGAAAACAATCCCTTAAGCAGCTGTCTATAATCTGTTTCCATAAAGATTCCCATTTAGGAACTGGCCTCCTTATTTATCTTACAGAAAATAATTTTCCAGTGCTTCAAATTTTCAAGGGATCTTGAGAAGGTAAGGAGGAATTTTGCTTTTACACAAGCTGTGGAAGAACATCTGGTATTTCTTTTCCCACTGGTGAGTTTCTGTCTCCAGTTGGGATCCATCAGAGACACTCCCCTTGGCTGCTGCCCTGCTGTCCTTCATGTATAAGCAGAAAGACATCAATTTTCACTCTTATCTCCAGTTCAAATAATCTTGTAATCTGATAAAAAGGGTCATTATGGGGACTGAAAAAAACAAAAAGTGGCAAGTCTTGTCCCCTCCTGACTTCCCTGACACTACCTTTCACTCAAGCTGCCAGAAAGCATCATCTGCTTCCCTTGTTACCCTGACATTTCCTCTGTGCGACAAAGAAAAATTCTCTTCCTCATTACCAGCCACGCATTGCCTCCTGCTTTGCACCTGCGTCTTGTTTTCCCCAATTATTTTCTTCAGTTTAGTTTACAAGTCTTGATTTAGAAAGGGGTGAGCAAACGTAATTCTTCCCAGACATAGTTATTCTCCTCCTTACCAATCCACTGAAATGCCATAATAATTGGCTCCTTCCTCTTCTCTTTCTCTCTCCTCAGATTCACTTCTTTTCCCAGCTTTTGCTGTTTCACCTCTCCTCCCTCCTTTCCTTCCAGCTTGTCACACCTGCTTTGTGGTCAGCAGTGGGATGATCAGCTCTGTTGTGTGGTGCAGGAAGGGCTTGAACCAAAGGCTCTGCTTGGCACCGGGAGCTTGGGGTGCTGCAGGCACTGGCCGAGGATGCCAGCCAGCCCCAGACAGTGTTTGGCATTGCATTCGGTGTCCCCTTTGGGACCAGCTTCTTTGTATTCCGGATAAAAACAGTGGGTGACAGCTCACAGATTTGATGATGATGGTGGGGGTGGCAGAGGCCAGTGCAAATTACCAGCTCTATTTTTAATTCGTAAAACCTGGAGGAAAGGAGTATCACAGAAATTGCCTTCGGATCACTAGCAAAATGCTATAAATTCAGAAGGAATCCCAAGCAATCTCAACTGCCTCCAACCCCTCATTCTGTGTAACTCCTCATAACATGCTGGTGACACCTAGCTCTCATGTGACAGTGGCTCATTCCCTGTGACAGCTTGTCCAGGTGCAATAAGTGCAATCAAACTGGCTCAGAGCCCAAGGCAAATGTTTTCTTCAACATATACCAACGCAACTTAAAACAGATAAGCTGCCTGTGAAACACATAACTTTGAAGGAGTTGCCATTTCTATCTCAAAATTTCCCTTCAGTTGACGAGAATAGCCAGTGACAAGGAGGGCTCACTGTGGTGGTTGGAGGAACAGGCACTGGAGTTCAACGCTAGTGCAGGTGGTGGGGTTTGACCTCTAGCTTCTATTGAGTGCTCAGATTCATCTACAGTCTTTGGCCTCTAAGTAAAAAACTGCCTGATGTGGCTGTGATTTAGGCAAGCACTGAATGCAAATATGCCTTCCTATCAATTAAGCAGGAAGAAACATTCATTTGACTGCAAATATCCTGACTGTTAAAGCAAGCAGTTTAATTACTGAATCTTGCTGAAATTCAGCTTCATTGAGAAACGAAGTCAAATTCTCTTCCCATGGGGGGTGACTGCACTTCTGTTCCCTTAAGGAGTGTGATAACTTCTTTCTGTGGTCCTCATGGTTGGTTAAAATCAATTTTCTTTATCCTAATTTTATCTACATAAAATCCTTTTGTGTGCCAACTGCGGCCACCCCTTTGAGCCCAAATAGCCACTGTGATGACTTTTCTTAGGTGAACTTTACCTCATAAGTGTTGTGTCATTATTTAACATGATCAAAAGCTAGTATAATGGGCCTGTATAATTAAAGTAATTAATTTAACTAATTAACTTTTTTTTAAAGGAAAACAGATATATGTAATAAAGTAGTGCTCTTGTCTTAATCTTCTCTTATTCCTCTACAAATTGAGCCTCCCACATGTGGACCTTTTTCTCATTTAGTAAAAATAGAATAAAGCTATTTAATAGGATCTAGAAATTCTCCAGGATACGTAGTTAAGGGCTTGGTCTATTTGTCTGCCTAGCTTTCATAATCTGCCAAATATACTCATATTGCTGCTTCTGATCTAAAAGCTGGGGGATGTGCTCTACTAGAAGGTCTGTACTAGATTGTGTTGCTTTAGACTTAGCACTCACCAAAATGTCTCATATGCAAAAACTTGGGATTTTGACACATTACATGAAAGAATAACAGAGGTGGAACTACTATTAAGAAAAAATATTTGCTTGGTTTTCATTATTCACCCCACCTGTTGCCTCAAATGGCTCAAATCAAAATGTTTTGACACCCAAATCCTAACATCAACCTGTGATTGTAAAGTTAGTGCATTTTTTTAGCTGTTAAGGAACAGTATGTTGTCAGTTCCTCACATGCTGTAAATTGGCACATCTTTATTGAAGCTACTTGTACTCTCTTGACTTCATACAAAATGAATAGCTGGTCCATTGTATTCTGAGTCTTTATCCAATTCTAATTAAAGTCAAATAATTCTCTTGCCAGCTTTGTAGAGAGCTAGATCAGACTCTGGGAAAAAACGAGGAAAACTGTAATTTGGGTGATTTTTAAATACCATACCCAAAGAGGTTATTTATGCAAATGTCCTTGGCTAAAATCCAACAAGTAGAGCTGGCGACTTCAAACGACCTTCATCCCCCCACCTGGAGGTCCCAAAACCAATGCAGAGAACTCTGTAAAATTTTAGTTCTGGGGTCACTAATACTAAGTGGCTCCAAATGCCAACCAGATGACCAGAGAGAAAAATTTAATCATACCAATCTCTGATAGGATAGGAAAAATCTAGCTTAAAAGTTTAAAATTTGTCCTTTCATCTTACCAGCAAGCCACAGTGGATGAAAGTAACTTGCTACATGATTCTAGTTCAGTGAGAAGAGGGAAAAGAAGTGTGACAATGAGTCATCTGGTACAAAGCATCAGAATTCAGTAAATAAAGCAATACTTTTTTTTCAGGCAAACTGCCTTTTATCTGATAAGGTCTGCATGACAGCTGTGTATTTCCAAGAGTGCCATTCTCTAGAGGCAAGAGAGCTTAAGAATACCAGTAACTCATGGGTAACCTTCTTCTCTTGTGTATTACCATGCTCCTTTTTTTGGAGCTTCTATCTCAGCAAACCAGGGGAATCACGGGCAGCATCACACACTTATAAAGCTGTTCCCCTCCAAAACTGACCCCCAGACTCCAACTCAAGTCCTTGGACTGCTCACTTACAGATTTACAGTGCCCTGAATCAGTCCTACAAATAGAAACAAGGAACAGGGACTGTTGTTAATAAGAGGCTTTGAATTAGAAACCTTGTGATTTGCTGCTGGCACAGACAGACCGGCACAACCTTGTCAGCCCTGTTAATAAACCTCTGTCACAGAGCTGACCTGCTGACAGGCTCCCCAAGCTGATGATATCTTGCAGCTCTTGAGCAAAGATTGTTTCATAATTCAATGTGGAAGGCTTCTCTATTGTATTATTTTTAGATTAAAGTTTTTATTAGAGAGCTAGAGTAAAAAGAGAAGAGGGAAGGGCTGTGACATCAATGTTTTCAAATGCTTCCTCCTTTCCCCCTGCGCTTAATCTATGCTGAATTACCATTCAGTGGTGGAGCCTTTCAGCTCCACTCATCTTCCAGCAAGAAGTCAACGACCACAACATGGCAGTGCTGGATATTGAACGAAACACATTTCATGAAAGAGGGTCCCAAGCCCAGGGACCATCTGGTTGAAAGACAATACATGGCTGCTGGCAGGCAGGGAAGAGTGAACTAAATGACTATGGGGTCAGCATAACCATCTTGGCACTGTTCTACACAGGGCTGCTCACTGACACCACTCTGTCGGTGTCCTCACCCCTCATGAGCTGTCTGTCCCAAGTGTACCCACACTGCACATCATAAGACACACATGCTGAGGAGGCATCTGCCCTGTGCTGCACCACCTCTGGAAAGATCATAGAATCAGAATCATAGAATATCCTGAGTTGGAAGGGATCCATAAGGATCATCGAAGTCCAACTCTTAGCCCTGCTCAGAACAGCCCCAAGAATCACACCATGTGCCTGAGAGTGTTGTCCAAACACTTCTTGAACTCAGACAGGCTTGGTGCTGTGACCACTTCCCCTGTTGCAGTGCCCAACCACCTAAGGTGAAGAAGCTTTACTTAACATTCACCCTAAACCTCCCCTGACAAAGCTTCATGCCATTCCCTTGGGTCCTGTCACTGGTCACCAGAGAGAAGAGATCAGTGCCTGCCCCTCTGCTTCCCCTTGTGAGGAAGCTGTAGACTACAATGAGTCTCCCCTTAGCCCCTTCTTCTCCAGTCTGAACAGATTAAGTGTCCTCAGCCACTTGATGATAAACTTGACGCCAGCTTGGAGGAGGCCAGTGGTCTGCCTGAGGCCATCCAGGTCCTTCACCCAAACTGTGCCAAGTTAGTCGTGAGTCTGAAAACCCACGTGACTGTGATCCCCACAAGGGTCAAAAAGCACATGCTATCTTTGCATACATCAGCAGAGTCCTCTGCTTCTATAACCTCCTATATCACTCTACACCATGACTAGTAACACCTATGCTACTGCCTGCTCTTGAGATGCCTCTTTCTGTTTTCATAACTTCCAACTATATCCTTTCTAATAGTTTTTCTTTCTCTATCATCTCTCTTTTCACATGGTAGACTCTTCTGTCCCTGCTCCACCAACCTGGCTGGATTTGCCAGCCTCTCTCACTGAAATTCTCTCTCTATGAGAAAAAATGTTAGTTTTCTTTTGGACTCTTCATTATCTGAAGCAAGAGGTGTACCTCTAAGATGTGATGATGAGCTGCCCTCCCCTCCCTCACACTCCCTGAAAAAATGGTCCAGTGCCATCTTGGAGGATACACATGACAGTTTGCCATGATCTGGACGTATTTCCCTGCCACGTGAAAGTCCCTCTGTTAAGAGGAACAGAATCTTCTTGAATCATCCGAACAATCAAATGTGATTTGACCTTCTATCTCAACCAAGTATCTTGTATCAGCTCTTAACTGAGCTTTTGGCTTGGTCAAGGCTGAATGTAGTGAGGGGAAGGACTAGCCAAGCACCAGCATAAAACAGAATACAAATTCCTCTCTCACATACCTCCTAGATTTGAAGGCCTGTCCAGCAGCCCTAGATGATGTGCTTTTCTACTTACTACCATCTTCTGAGCATCACCTGGAGACCTATGCAAATTGTAGCAGAGTCTTCACAGTTTAACTCAAGTAGCAGCCTTGTAAATCTCATGTTCCCCTGTCAGCTACAGCCTGACTGCTGTAGAGTGCCTCAGGGTCCCTTGATCATGATTGATGATCCAACGGCACTGGAGCTTTTGTGCTACAAAATACTGGTGGTGCCTGGCACACAGGTGATGCTGTTCAATGGATCATTTGTTGAACTGAACACAGCTGGACATTCGCACGGATAAGCGCAAGGTTTTGAAGAATACAGTGGTGCTAGGACTTGTGCAAAGGGTGTGAGAAAATATTTTCCCTTGAATTATTGCAGAACTACAAAATAATGAAATTTGTTCATTATCAAGGCCTGCATGGATGCCATGAGATATTTCTAAAGACCTGTGCACTTGTAGTGGTAGGAAGGTCCCTTCAGCAGTTGTAGGGCACAAAGAAAATGTTAGCTGCAACTATCTTGTTGGCACTCATTGCTCTGGGGCTAGGGGATCACACATCGCCTCATCTTTAGAAAGTTCTTACTGTTGACTGGCTGAGATATCCAAAGATATCTTTCCCCACCCAACACTTCCAAATGTAGGTTTGGTTCTTTTCATGTAGATGGTCCATCCTAAGAGTGAGCAGGAAACCAGGCAGTTTGGCTACTTCTTACAGCCTCCATCATTGGTGGGTAGCTGATTAGACAATTGCAGGAATATCTTTATAAGTTTCATACAGACATTCCTGGAAACCTAGATAGCTTTACATCTAATTCACTCTCTCAGACCCCTGTTGAGGTATTCCTTGCTTTGCTACAAGCTCAAGCCATGAGAAGAGTGTTTGCAGGGCCACTCGATGCTTCGGTGTAGAAGCCCCTCCTTAATGGACCCTTATGGGCCATAATGTCTACATGTTCTCCAGTCGTTGGAGAAATTCCTGATAGGTGGGTGCCCTTCTGCCACCACTGGAACCAGCTTTATGGCATGCCCAGCCAGAAAACCTGAACACTTGTTGACTGGTGCTGCAGTATCCTTTACATTAAAGGCAACATTGTGGTCTCAATCCTGATGTGACCATTTAGGTTTGTACAGTGAATGCCTCACTTCCCTCATTCCTCAGAGCTTGAACACTGTCCTGTGACACCAGGTGACTGGTAACTCACTATGGCCCACCAATCTGACTGGATCAGAGCTTGATGGAGAGCAACAGGGAGGCTCTCCTGCCTGTTTAAAACAGTGAAACAGGGAATGGTGGCTTGGGGTGCTCAGTTGGCATTTGCCAGGCAGGGGTCTAGCCCTGAAGATTTTTACAGGTGCAGCAAGACAAGTTGTTTTGCTGGAAATAGAATGAGGAAGGCTCAAGAGAAATATCTACCTGGCAATACCTCTTTAAACCCATGACTCATTGTCACTAATGCACTTCTGATTCTCTTTCCATTTATGTGTCAGGGACCAATACCTCAGTTCATGAAAATTTTAGGCAGTTGTTTTTCTGTGTGGTGTTTAAAACTCTTGCTAATGGATGTATAGGGTAGCACTGACTTTGTTATAAGTGAACGGTGGTCTGGTGAGTAAGTCCAGGCACTTCTCCAGCTCCTCATCAGAACATGTGAGTGGGTCTGACAGGGTCAGACTTCATCATCTGAAGTGGAGCAATGATGGAGGAAATGCTGCTTCATATCTTCTCAGCCATAGCCTTAGAAAGCAAAACAACCAAAATTTCGGGGCACGGCTTTAGGGAAAAACCTGTTGAATCAAGGTGCAGGTCTAGTCATAATACAAGGTCTTATCTCACATTATTGCACTGGTTATTGTAATTATGTCCTCTCTGAACACTTTCAAGCTAGACTTTACCCAATTATAGCTGTTTTAAATACCTTTGTACTGTACATTGTGTGGTGATGGAGAAAGGAGGCAGTATACCTATTTTATTTATTTTTCTGTTCTTAGAGTAAGGGTTTTTATGGATAAGATAGTTGGGATTACTAATATTCTTTATTTCAACGATGGCTATATATAAAGCTATCTTTCTGTGCACCATGCCAAAAATGTACTTATGTGTGTTTCTGCAGTGCAGAGTGTCCAAGGTGAACATGCTTCATCTGTTGGCATGTCTGTGATTACTTCATATGTACACATCATCAAGTGCTCTCATGCTTCACTGAACCAGATGTAGTTTTAAAACTGAAGCATCAGGTGTGCCTATGAGATCTAGTTTTACCTTTGCTTGAGTACCAGTAAGCTAATTCTGGGTGCTGCAAATTAGTCTCATCTGCTCTGATCTGTTATTCCTCCTTCCCAAACTGAGACCCTCTGACCCTTCTGCCCTAATCCTGCCAATCTCCGACAGCTCTGCCAGCCTCTCTGAATTGGGCTTCTTGGTTGCAAATGCCTGCAACCTCCCAGCTGCTGAGCAGCTGACTTGCCAGGCAGGTCTCCCACCATGACACAGTTTGAGGTATTGATGGTTCCCACTGGGGCAGAGAGAGAAGAGGAAAAGCAGGCCTGTATTGTTTGGCAGACTGCTGGATCAAGCTTGCTGGTTTAACAAGGGAAAGAAAGGGAAAGAGATTATTATCCACTTTTTTTTTCCCTCAGTTTTCCCTGTGTGCTTTAAAAGAATGAAGGTCAAAACTGAATGCCGATGTTTCCTGTGTGTTTATCAACTGTCACCAGGAAAAGGAACCCCAGGTGAAGGTCTGCAGATGTCCAATGCTCCCTGCCGGTCCCACTGCTCAATTGTCAGCAGTTGTGGCCCACCATGGCTATTTTATGTAACGAATTCCCCCAGCCATCCCAGACTTCAAATTGTGTTTGGGAGCATCAGCATCACGGTTTGTGTTGTTATGAGTTAATGTCTTCTGGTCTCTGAGTCACCACTGATGAATATTCGGATGTTTGGAGCCTCATCTCTTGCACACATGAACATTTTCCAGCAATGTTAATGAGCTTTACAGCCAATTGTTGTTGACCAGAGCATACTCAGAGTCGACCAGAACAAACAAAGTAGGAACAAAGTAGCATGCTGCCGTAATCCAAACATCCTGATAGCCAAAATCTGACCTGCTGACAGTAACGCTTCTAGAGTCAAGTACTTCAAAATTACATGTAGCTTTTATTTGTCCTACATAAAAATACTGATTTCTAGTCAAACCCAGAAAAACAAAAAACCCTACAACATCCAAAAACTATTTCTGTATCATGTCTGAAAAATATTCACTTAAGGCTTCCTATATAGCATAATTTTTAAGTTTCAGTAATTCAGGAAGGGGATATGTGATACTAAAATGTTCTAAATCCCCTGAATACATTTCAATAGGGTATTTCTTTTTTCAAAGAGTGACAGCAATTGTGATAAATTTTTATGTCTATGCTCATATAGACCTACTAGTCTCTATAGCTCCTCTTCTTATAGTAGCAGGCACTGAGATCCTGCATGTAAATCATGTTGCAGACTCATTAGTGTTACTGCTGCTTGGTTGCTAGCTGAGACATCAGTTCTGATTTAGGGTATTTTGACACTTAGCAACAAACTAAGCTTTGTGAGCAGGTGGCTGAGCCAAAATAGTAGCAGAGTTCGCAGTTAGCTGAAATAATAACAAGGAATTGCTGGTCAGAATATGCTTTCTTTTTTGATTTATTAAAACAGCCTACAAAAACCTCGTTTGTGAAGGATCCACTCCCACGAGACACCTGCTTCAAAACCACCATAATACAGGTGTGTTGTTTTTGCATGAAGAGGAACAGTTGCCACACTCGGATTGTCTAACCAGTAGACGCATTCACCTGTGGTGGCCAAAGCAGTCAACAGGGTGTGTTTCTTGCCTACTCAGGAGATCTCTAACAGCTCAGTTCTAAGCTCTCTCAACAGCTTCTTGCACTTGCAACTCTAAATCCACCCTCCTTTCCAAATTGACATTACTGTGTTCTCTGCCTGAAGAATTGGAAATTGTTTCAATTGGTCTGTAGGACAGTCTATCCCAGCTCGGGTGTGGCATTTCGCTTTCTCTCACTCCACTTAGGCTGTACAGAGAGGATAAGGACATGCACTTCTCAGTGACACCTTGTAGCAAGGACCTCCTCTCACTGGTTTCCAGCCTGGCTGTCAAAGTTGACCATCACCTGTCCAATTTCACAAGCAAAACAGCTTTCCAGGCACTGGAGATAGCACAAAGCTGCCACTTTCCTGAGCAGTGACCCCAAACTTTCCCTTTCTGAGAGGGAAGGAGACCACTGTTCCTCACAGTAAGACCCTCTCAGTGTGTCAGTCGGTCAGATTAAAACAGAAGAAAAGCCAAAAAAATCTTCTCTTCACCAGCTCTCCACTTTGGACCATGTGTACTCGTGCTCTCCGGTCGCTCTTTATTCCTTTATGCTGCACATTTGCAGTCTAATGCAGGGATATGAAACCCATGGTTGATGGTCAGACACAACCTGAAAATTAATCTCTCATGGTCTGTGGCCACTTGGTTTTTAAAGGCATGACCACTGGCTTGCCTGAAGGCCTGAGCTCCTGGGGTGGCTTGCCAGCAGTGGTTGAAAGAGCAGCAGAGCTCTTGTCAAGAAGGCAAGTCCCACCCCGGCCTTAAGACTGGAGGAAGGTGCTTGGGGAGGTCCGAGCATCCATCTGTTCATCACAACTCGGTGATTTCACTGCAAGGCTGTGAGCAAGTCTCTTCCAGAGCTCTTGTGTTCTGCAAAATGGGGCTAGAAATAGAAATTTGTCTCATGCGCGAGACTTGCCATCTGTTTGGGAACCTTGCTAGCAGGTTCACCAGCTGAAAGTTAAGTGTTGAAGTCTTTGTATGGGAGGATGAGAAGGTGTATGTGTGTGTGTGGGGCAGGTTGGGGTGGTAGCCTTGGAAAGACTCATACAGCAATTGTGTAAGCAGCAGAGGGGACTGGGGGCACAGCCTTGGTAGAGACTGCTGTGGGTTTTTCCAGTGCACTGAGCTGGACACAATGCTCCACGCTCGGGCTCATAGGCCACATAGTGAGTGGTGGTTACTGGGTAGCAGGCATCCATTTTTCTGGTCGCTTCATTATGAGCAACCACTTTAGAGGGCAAAACTCAGTTTCAGTCAGAGAAACATTCTCTAGAAAAATAAGCTTTCTTGCAGCATCTCAGTTTGAACTTGCAAAAATTGCTAGTCACTTTCTAAAATCCTGACAGTTTACATTTACAGATCCTTATGTATAAAGAACTAAGTTTTATTAACAGTTCCAGAAGAAATCAATGAAGATATTGCAGAGAATTGTGATCCCAGTGAGGAAATTAGCTGCAGGAGAGGAGGAATTGTTGACAAGCAAGAAGCTTTTCCCAAGAAAATACCATTGCCATTATTAGGAAAGCATGAGGAAAAAAGATATATATAACTCAGGACATGAGTGAGTTGTCTGGCTTAGGGGAGAAGGTAAAGGAGAATTGTTTTCTAAGAAGTTATTTTTAAGATGTAAGCAGGTCTTTAAAACACAGGCAAGGATTCTGCATATTACATTCACTAGCAGAGGGAATTCAGCAAATGAGAACCAAACCCAAAGGGCTCCATCCCAGATGGTAATTCTCATGCAAGGGGTGTTTAGGCATACCCTTGGGGTCACATGGAGAGATTGGGCAGGGAGAGATTGCAGCAAGTGCACTGCAGAGAAAGAGGAAGAATGATCAGCAAAGGTCATGGTATAGACCGGAGTTACCAGAAAAAACCTAACCCTGTAGTAAGAGGTCAGATCCTGTTACTGCTTTTATGAGCACATAGACTGATTATTGCCATGTGCTAAATTAGATTATTTCTTAACAGTAGCTCTTAAATAGCCCTTTACACATTCACATCTGAGTGCTTCCAAGATGCCTGAATATGAGTGTGCATGTGTACGTGTGTACTGCTCGTGTGTGGAGACCTTGAGGGCACTCTGGTTGATGTGCCAAGGTCCAAGCATGGACCATGGATGCATGATCCCAGCATTTAACTGGAATGACTTGAAAGACTTTCTAAGATAAAACAAAGGCAGGAAAAGAGTTTTGGTGATGGAGAGATGACAAGTGAGAAGCACTGAACCTTGGGCTTCTGGTGCTCTCACCTTTTCATCTCAGTGCCCGATTTCTGAGTTGTTTGGGAACTCAGTAATGTACTCAAGGCTACTGAGTCAAACTGAGCCAGGCTCAGACCTCAAAGGTATTACAAATCTTCCTGTCAAACCTCCAGGGGACCAGGTTAACATTCAAGCTACAGGATATATAATATACTTTACCACAAAGTTGATTCATTTTCACATCAGCAGCCTGTATACGTGCTAATATTTCAAAAATCAGTGGGTCAGTTTAAAGGGAAAACAATTGGCAATGTTTTGGAATCAATACCAACTGAAGTGACTGACTCAAAGGCAGTAGAAAACCCTCAAGACTGTAGCAATAGAATGAAACAAGCTTTTATGGAGATAGAGCTAATTTTGAATGAAAGGCATCAAAACACAACTGGATGTTCTTCTAAGGTGCCAAAAACTGTATTACTGTGCTGCTCCATATCACTTTGAGCCACCCTGGACCAGCCTTCAGTGTAATGAGACACAAAATGACTTACAAATTTGAGAGAGGAAACAGGTGAAAAGCGTTTTCAAGGCTGATGCAGTAGTAAAAATGTTGGTCTCTCATAAAATGAGAAAACCTGACTGGAGTATGGGGATGTTGTTTTACTGTACTTGTCACACAGAAATTCTCAACTGATGTACTTCTCAAGAGAAATTTCTGAGACAAAGATGACACAGCTATGGCGTGTTCAGTATTTGCAATAGTATGAAAGTAAACTTATCAAAGACTCAGGGTACAAGCATCTAAACTGGGCTAATTAAAAGTAGATCTCGTTGCAATCAAAAAACCTCTTAGTCAATAAAGAGCACAAAGCCAAACCAAGACCTGATGTAAGCCAGTCCAACTCTAACACAACAGCTGCTTTTGGTATTACTTTAACCTGTCTTTACAACACAACAAAACATAGTTAATATTGATTCTTTTAGAAGTTGGCACATTATCAGTGCTCTTGTATGTGTTCTGGTAAGACACATCTCTTCCTGGGAGAGACCATGTGCTTTCACTGAAGACAGCAGGAGCCAAACACTTGTTACTCAGTACCTTTGAAAACAGCCCTGTACCTCGCTGCAAATCAGCCCTCACCAAAAGCAACCATCTGGGACATTTGTTGCTGAAGCTGTTACATGAGGAATAACTTTAATTCCTCTATCTACTTCTGTGTTACATACAGGATTTATAACAATCTGGAGTAATAATACCATGTTTCTAATTCTTTTTTAAATCCACAGTTGATGTTAAGTCTTCAGGAAAAAAAACCCCAATATATAACTTTCTGATCATCACATGGTTTTTCATTTGAAGCCAAGTAAGAATTAGCCTATACTATAAAAGTTTGTTTATTCTTATTATTTCTCATTTTTTTGTTTCCCTGCAAGTGTGAAGTTTTTGTAAAAACAAAGCAGTGGTCATTCTGAGGATTGCTTTCTGGAGTCTGTGGCTCAGCATTGGTCCTTGGCTCCAGTCAGGGCTTGCAAACAGTATGAACCCTTCCCAGTTGTAAAACCAGGACACAAAAGAGAGAGCAGACTTGCACAAGAATGCCCAAAACTCAGCTGCAGAGCTTATTTATCCTGAATCACCTTCCAACTCTGGTTGGCATCATTGCCTCCCTTGGCAAATGACCAATCATCAGAAACATTTCCCCCTTTCTCTGGCTTCAGGAGTGGGTTTAGTTAATTCCTACAGTATGGTTCTATGGAACTATGGTTCCTGTTCAGGTTCTCTGATTTTATTTCCACTATTCCCCTTGATTTTCTGGTTAATTTTTTGGAAATTCCCTAAAGTCAATATATGTGACAACAAGAGAAGCAACAGCCAGACTTCTGAAGAAGATTTACCAGCTTCTCTTTGTGTTATTGTTTATCTTTTCTGGTGTACACTAGGAAGACTAGTGTTGCTCCTGGAGCTGACTTCATTGTCCATGTCCTTTACCAGGAACGTATTAGGGTGGATTGTAATAGTAAATGAATCTACTGTAACCCAGCCAGATATCAACAATATACCTCAAAATTAATGAAGTATGGAAAGCAAAAAGGAAGATGAAAAACACTGTTGCCTTTTAATTATATGCTGTTTCCCCATGTGTATTATTTTATTTTCAAGCTTGCAGTCCAGCTTGGAAAAAATACTGTTAACTGTGCTTCTGTTGAGTGTTCATAGCATCAGACCCTTTGGGTCAGTAGGAGATATACAGATGGGCACAACACCACAGAGTGCAGTGCCACCAAAGCAGATAAGTGAAATGCAACACTTTTCTTCCCCAGACTCATTTTTATTCTATGAGGTCTTAGCTCATTCTTTCTTCCAATACCATTAAAAACTGCTTTTCATAACTGCATAATTGTTCAAGGCCTGATCAAGCAGCACCTTATTTGACAAATCAACCCGCTGAGTAAATTTTGGAGTGACATCCTGATCAGCAGGCACAAGTCAGGCTCTCATCAGTTTCTTTGACAAAACCAGATCAGAAGCAGAATTACACAATCTGATACAGGAGTTCCCAAACAATGACCTAATAAGAATCATGAAAACTAGATAAAGAAATGCTATGTACAATTTTTCTTGTCAAGGAAAGGCATTCACATAGACAAAAGAAGATTAATAACTCCCCCTTACTTTTCAGTCTAGATTGGCCCACTGAGATGTGATACCATTGGTACTGCTGCATGTGCTTCTCATTAACTGCATAGTGCTGCTCTTGCTCTAAAAGCCAGGATAATCTCTCTTGGCAGTTTTTGCTAGGAGGTCGAGTAATATCCCTTCTGTGTTCAATACAGAAGTTGTGATAGAATAAATTCACACTGCTCTAACACACTAGCTCACTTCTGGCTGCAATGATTCCAAACCAGCACTTCCCAGGAGAGGGAAATACCTCTCTAGAGGAATCTGGGCACCTCCAATGACTGTAGAGCCATTAAAGCTAATCCCCACACCAATATCCAGAAATATGAACCCAATAAATTCCTGATATCAAAGTTTTTGTCCTGGCAGCTGCGTAGCAGCTCTCCTGAGTACCGGGAGCCCCAGCTCTGACCAAGGAGAACAATAGGATAACTTGCCAGGGATTTCCATAAGACTGGAGAGAAAGACAGAGTTTTTCGTCATTCCCCAGTCCAAACGTTTAATGTTGAAGCACTTACTACAGCATTTTGATGAAAGGATGGACTGAATGGCACAGAAGGTAACAGAGATGTTCTTGTTACACAAGCAGGGGTGTGACTCAAGAAGTCCCTTTCCTGCTCCAGGAAGAGACATTTAACCACTGTTTCTTTGAGCAGTGACATAAAGGAACCAAGATGTACTTGGTGACAGGAATTGCGACATGACCAGTTTGCCTGCTGGCATATCTGTGTTATTCTAGATACAGTCTCTCCTGCCCCTCTCCCTCACTATCGTCCCTAGTTGTTTTATTTGTTCTCTGGCAATCAATATGTAAAAATCACATGAAGAGATTCTCAACATTGTGCCCTAAAGGTTGTAACAGCCAAACTGCTAGGTATAAGAAACAGACATGTCAACAACTGTTTTTTGAAACTTTAAAAATTGGCTGATCAGGGAATGACCTGGTTGGGACTATATGTTAGCATATGGTGACAGAAATGGATTTCTAATAAAAAGGCACTGAGAAAGATCTTCTAAGAAGCATTGAGGCCATGCTTCTCTAACAATAGCTGTAAAACATGTGAGGTGGTGTAGGCAGGCACACTATCACACAGGACGTCCTCAACCTACTCTGCTCCAGGGTAAACACGGCACAGGGTGCATAATACTGGAGTGGCCTCAGGGCCACACTAAAGTGGCAAACTACAGATGGAGGAGGCTGTGAAAAACATGATGATGGAAAGAGAAGCAGCTGGCATCTTTGTCTTCAGTAGTAAGGACTTGAAGAACTGCTAAGATGAATGCAATGTCATGATCTGGTCCATTTGCTCGGTGGGGTTTTTGAGGTTCAGCTATCAAAAAGCTGAACAAAATAAATGCCATTTTCCAGAAAAACTAAAGTCTTACAAAAACATCCTGATGTTACACAGCTTCATTAGAAAGACAGCAATAAGACATTTAAGATTTATTTTACTTTCTCGTATTTCTGACACACCCCAGTCTGAAGTCTACTTCTTTTTCCCCTTCTCCTCAAAATAATGGCTTTTCCCATTCACCTAACCTCTCCCCTTCAGTTGTAACCAATGCAAGTTAGTTTGCAATTTGATGATGACACTTCCCTGATGCTCAGTGTCTCTGAATGCAAAGGTATTTTTTTTCTTAGGCACCAGTAATGCTGACGAGGTCAACAGAGCTTTGGGAATAGGTTTTATTACTTAAAAGCTCTGCCAGAACTAGCTGATTGGAGCACAAAGTATTGTTTTATATTGCAAAAACTGTGGCTACCTAACTTAACCAGTTGCAATGCAGAAAATAATTCATCAGCATGTTGCAGTGGGGTTTATAATGGCCCTGTGCAAAGCTTAACATAGTAGGGAAAATGTCTTCCTACAGATTAAAATGTTTAGGCAGCAGAGGCTTTGGAACATCATCTTTATAACAGTCCCTAAATTAGCTCAAGTTGTTTGTTTTATAAAGGACAACAAACCCAACAAACTTTTAAGCAAACAGCAGGGCAAACTTTTACAGCTGCAAAGGGGATTTGGAGCCTGTGTGTATCTCTAGTGAAGTACACTGCATTTGGAGACCAGTTCCCAAAGCATGCATCTTGGTACAAGAATGGATACAGCCAGATTAGTGTAAAAATACTTCTGGGGTTCACATAGGATCAGTGTACCACTCTATATAGAGCACCAGCATTTCCTGCTGATAAGAAATCAGACCTGTGGGAGACTAGAGAATCTTTTCCTTAAAGCTGGACTATCAAGTATTCATACTTCTAGAGGTGCACTTTGACTGTTGCTTACAGTGGACAGTCTGTCTGTGCTTCCTCTAGGAGTGCACACC
>JAWWLV010000088.1:66338862-66361777 GCA_035041135.1 Platyrinchus mystaceus | reverse complement strand
CACTAACATCAGACTGCTTGGTGGAGGACCTGGGACACTGATGACTTGCTGTTACACAGGCCCCAACCCAGAGCACAGAGGCGGTGTAGTGGTGCACAAAAAGGCAGAGAAATAGGAGTATGCTAGAAAGTTTAAGTGTACCCGTTTTACTTGACATAATTTCAACTGTACATGTTAGTATCACTGTAATAAAAATATAGTTCTATCCTAATTATTTCAGCTAATAATAATTCTTTGATTAGACTATTTTTAGCAAGGGTAATAATATATTCTTCGTAGCTGTGCTTGTAAGGTGTGCTTCCTTTTGATCGTATCAAGATTTTGAATGTCATAAACTGATGGGTTCTGAAGCATCCTGCCCTGCAGCTTGGATGTAACAAGTTGGTAACAAATGAAGTGTGCTTTCAGGAATGCACACAGACTTTTGTTTGTATTTGGCTTCTCTGAGCTGCTGGACTGTGGGATCAGCGGAGGAAGGGAGGTTGGTTTTGGACTATTTCCTCCCCAGTGCATCTCTGAGGTGTGATGGTTGCACTAGGGACACTAGTTCAGGCCACTTAAAAAAGACCCTCAGCTGAAGAGTTTGAAATAAGAAACTTTTTCGTGTTCGGAGTTCTTTCAGATCTGAGGTTGCCAATCTGACCTTATTATTGATTGATTATGTCCTATGTGTACATAAAGTGCAATCACAGCACTCACTGATTCTTCAGTCACGTTTTGCTCATGATTCATGTGACAGCCCATGCACAGGCTGATGAGTGGCTGAAATCTTAGAGGCTATCCTTATTTTGTCGTTAGATTTTTGTGAGCTACTCTGTACAGAGTGAATGGGCTGGTGATGCCAAGGTCTACTGACATCCCTGGTCTCCATTCCCAGCCATCACTTCTTTTTGTTTCAATGTACCCCTCTATAAACTATAAATAAAAATACTTCCCATCTCTTGGCAAACGTGTTTCAGCTTAATGTCTGTTAGTAAAGTGCCTTGAAATATTTAGCTGGGAGAAGCATACTTTAGAATTGGGATGTAGATAGGGTTTCATTGGGGTAAACTGGCCTCTTAATGGGCTCTGACCTGATAAAGCAATTTCCAGAGAAATCTGGGGATTCTCTTTGCTGGCACTAGTGATGTACTCTGGAAACTGTCACCTTCTCCAATGCAGTTGTTGAAACAGAAGGAAAACCAAAGGAAAATAGTTAAACTGAGCCTGTAATTTTTTTTTTATTTAAATAAATATAGGTTTTTCTCATTAGCAGCAAAAAAAGACACTTTTATTAGCATGGCTCAGAAGTGAATTTTCTAACTTTTACAATTAAAATGCAGGAGCTAGTGTCTATAGTGCTACTAGGTAGAAGTATTTGATCAAAACATAGAACAAAAGACACAAGTGCAATCAGACACACTTTATTTTAAATTCTTATTACACTGTATTTATAAAATGTCTGGAATGGAAAGCAGGTTTATATGCAAGAGCAAATGGATAATTTTATTAGAAGATGTATACCCTGGTAAAACTGCTTAATTATTAAATATAGATTGTCACCTTGCACTTACAACAGTCCCTTATACCCCAGCAGACTTATATGGGAGGCTTCAACATTGCAAAGTTTCTAATGTGGTCACATAAGCTGTATAAAATGAGAGCGTGCTCAGGCCTAAAGTGAAAACCCCCAAAAGTCTGATTTTCCTGGATCCAGGGGTACTCCTTGTATATATGAGGTGTTACGAATTTTTGCTTTGTTCCACATACTTTAGTAAAAGAACAGCCTGCAGTTCTCCCCTCTCCAGGACTTGCTTATTTTTAACAGCTGGTCACAGGTTTTGCAGGAGGCAGTGTGGGCAATGTGTGGCAACAGGGGAGCTTTTCACCAAAACCACCAAATGACATGGCTATACATGGTACAATGAAGCCCCAATGTTTCAAGAGCAAGAGGTTCCTTTTGATTTCTTTAGAAGTTCAGTTAGCTCACCTGTGCTGTTAGTACAGGATATGCTTTTACACACTATGGCCCGTGGAGGGGAGTTGTACCTTTGTCTCATGGGAAAAATATCTCAAAAAGGATTTTAGGGAAGATGAGAAATGAACACCCAGCCCCACCCCTGGTGCCCTAGCACAATGGGGTGCATGGCTTAGTGTGGAGCGGTATCTTGAATGGAAAACTAATGGAAATGACAGATTCGGAGCAGCTTCTGGGCCAGAAGTTCCTCAAAGGAAGAGCGATGCCTTAGGAGGCCCCACTGCACCTCACAGAGGAATATGCCATGAGAAAGGCAGGAAGCAGATCCAGCTTGTGGAGTTTCTGACTCTCAGGATACATCTTTATTTGTCTTCCAGCTGAGCTCTGTATTCCTGGGGTTACTCTCATAACAGGACTTCACCCTGAAGTAGCCATGATTCCTGGGAACTTTCAGGCACTTTTTAATCTAAACTCATCTCCAGATTTTTAGTCTAAACTCACCCCCAGCTCCAGTGCAGCATATTTGTTAGGGCTGTGGGACTGGCAGGAAAAGACTCTCAGGCTCCCCCCTTCACTCCTCTCTTCTTCACCCCATTTACCAGCCTGAACTGCTCTGGGGTGTTGAACACCCCCAATACACACACAAGTGGGAAATGGGTTTACAGGGTGGGTTCAGGAGAGGAAAAAAGACAGAAAAGGGTGAAGAAGGGAGAACAAATCATACACAAGAGACGTGACACACCAGAAAATGCAGGCTTGGTGTGATGAATTCTGAACAGGGATTTTCACCAAGCAAAAAAGAGGAACAGCATATCAACAGCACACAGGGTGGGATGAGGGTATGGAATACAGAAGTGAGTATGTGTGGGTGCCTGTACACATGAAAGAGCAGGAGAAAAAGCATAGGGAAGCTGCAAGAGGAAACAAGAGGCTGAGAATATTCTGGAGATAACACATCCTGAGATGCTTCCAGCAAAGTCAGCTCTCCATGAACCAGAACATTATTACATTGTAAGATAAAGCAGACCCTTTAGCTAGAAATACCTGTTTCTATTGCAGCCTGAATGATCTACCATAATGTTGTGTAATTCAGTCTAAGAATTTATAATACTGGGTTCTTTTTTTTTATTTTTTATTCCCTTTTCAGTGAAATATCAGGCCTTAATTAAAGCCTGAATGGACCTGAATGGAGCTTTTCAAATTTCCTTGAAGCACTAATGCAAAAGACCATAAATACAAGTGAACTATAGGAATAATATGGCCTAGAATTGCCTTTAATTACATGTATCTAATTTTAAATCATTCATTATCCAGGTGCTTTTTTCATATTCTCCCCAGTCTTGCCAATTAGTTTTCTATATCAATTTTTTTCAGCGCAAAGATGACCAAAATAACACTAATCAAATTTACACCTCTTCCTCTGCCACACCCCTACCATGATATTTTGAGATACAGCTAAATGGGAGAAAAAGGCAGCACCTTGTTTCATGGTTTCTGAATCTGGACATTCAGCTCACCATACACATGCCTCAAAGCATCACAATTCAGGCTTGCAATCACCTTTCGTAACCCTGGTCGCATTGGGATACATTTTACTTCCCAGGTCAATGTAGAATTCATTGGGATACTCCTGTAGAAAAAAAGAAAAGTTACAACATTGTGATCAGTCGGCCAGTGCTCTCAAAACACCACACAACAGAAAAGCTGAAGGTGGATAGTATAACATGTCCCAAATTTTTTATGTTGCACTCAGTCTCATAAATGTTCTATAAATTATTCCCTCTATCTTCTATTCCTCTCATAACTGACTCTGTCAAAGCCTTTTCTAGCCTTTCCTCCAGGCTAATTTTAAATTTCCAAAATTAATCCTTTTTCTTCTGCCTCCTGTCACTTCCTGTCTCTTCATCACCTTCCGAATGACCTTCTTTATATCTAGCATATATTTTTTCTACTTTATAATTCCATTTGTCCTGTTTATTTTAGCCTATAACCTGTTGCTGATTCCTTAAGTGTTTAAATGAGTCCTTTTTATGAAGTGTCCAGGGCATTCCCATGCAAGCCTAATGCGGTGCTGATGAGATGCTGAACCCCTCTGCCAGCTCCTACTCTGAACCACTCTGCCCCAGTTGTAACATCAGCAGATCTCATTGGCCACTTCAGATGACTTCTTCATGTCCATACAAGTAAGTAAAAGTGTTCTTGGGAGTCCTGTTGTTCACAGTTACTCTTGCATTTTATATTTTATGTTATGTATGACTCTGGATAACTCATACTATAAAGCAATTGCATTCTGCACTGCTCCTGATTTTCAATTTTTTGCTACAATTAAAATGCATGCAGAGCCTCAAGTATTGGGTTTTTGTGTGTTCTCAGTGCCTTCACTACATTCTGTGTGAGGATTTTGAAGACTGATATTGATTGATTGATTGTGTTTGGGAGGTGCCAGGATACAACTGCTCCAAAGAAACCAGTGCATAAGGTAGTGTAGTGGGGAGCTATTTATTAAAATGAATGTTCTTTTCCTTATCATTAAATAAGAGGATTATAAATTTAGGCAGTGTTCTCATCTTATATGACTGTAGTATTCTGCAAACAACTGAAAAAAGTAAGAGAAAAGTAAGCATATACTTCAGTCACTGTTTAAAACTCTCATCTGATAGGATTTGATTCTCAGGTTCCATGTCCTATGCCAGGGTCAGGATAAATGTCTGCCCAGTCTTAGCACAAGCTGCCACAAGACAAGAAACCTTAATTAGCTCTAAATGAGCTAGCCTGGAATCCTCCCACCTGAATATTTGTCTCAGTGCAAGTCTGCCCCTGGTGAAATGAGAGGCATTCTAGCTCCTTGGAGGTTAGCTTAGGTATCTCTGCATGGCACTGCACTGCATTTTACATATATGCTCATAGGTACCTTGGGGTATGTACCCAGTTTTAGGAAAAAAAAGCAGAGGAAGATCATATTTTTGGTAAGAGCATGCGCAGACTGCTTCCAGAACATGTTTTCCCTCTTTCTATCTTTGTTATTAATGAGAGAGATTGTGTTTCCCTTGGCTGGCCTGCCTGCATCCACCAGATGCCGAGTAAAATGGTAGCATGATAATGCAATGACTTCAATTGCTGCAGAAGGTTAAATACCTTTTAAAATGTAGAGTTTATGGGAAGTATCTGCAAGGGATTATCTGTATGGAAAATGAAGAAGATATTATACAAATCTGCTGTGCAAACTGCACTTCTTGAGCAGTTGCAGGGGGCCAGATTCTCTAAGGATGAAGGTTTTTGGGCTGCCTCTTCACAGTGCTTCAGTGAGACAGGGTAGCACTTCCATCCTTGTTTTATGGTGCTATCATCTCTGTGTTTATATATACTTATATATATATATATAAGTGTGTGTGTATGTGTTCAGGAAGACAACAGCTGTGCTGGGAAACCAAACCCAGCTTTTCCTGTCTCTCTACTGACCTATTTCTAAAAAAACTTGCTTCTCTATACAAATGTTAATACTAGCTGAGCTTTGATGTGTAGAAACACCCAAATTGACTTACCTGCTTGTGTGAAAGCATGCTTGGCTATAATCCTTTTAACACTACCCATCACAGCCTGGTTAGTTCTCATTTGTTATGCAAAGACTATGCCCCGTGTAGGAATTGCTGCTGCCTAAGGCAGTCATGCTCCTCATCTGTCTGAGGCTAATAGCTAAATATTAATATCTATATCTATACATAGATTTTATGAATGGCCAAAACTGAAGCCCCCAGGCCACTGCATTCCCAGAATAATGTTGTATCTGCTGGATCACACACATCATGTTTTGTGGAGTCACACAAGTGATACAGAAAAACTGCCTTAAAAATATAGAGGTCAAAATCTTATCCCCTCAAAGAACTGGAATAAGGCACATCCCATATGTGACAGTCCCTGATAAACAGGGAAGTGAAGGAAGCATGGGGAAAGCCTAGAATGTGTTTAATTCTCCTTGCAAATGGAGCAAAGCCACCCTGATCTGATTTTTCCTGGGAGAGAACTCAGTGATGAATGGTTCTGCATAATATGCTGAGCCATCACCACACCAGAGCCATTTATCACTTTGAATGCATGGAGACAAATGTGATTATTATTTAAATAAACTACAACTGCCCCCTGCTCTGTCCTCTGTGTGTATCACCTGCATCCTACATTCATCTGAGAGAAGTTAAATCTTAAAATGACTAAGCTGATCCATTTCCATTTTAAATGATGCCAAGGGCGTTACTGAAAAGAGGAAAACATGGTGACTTAAAGGAAAATGACGTCTGTTCCATGAGTCATTTTTCTTCCTAGCTCCTGTGCCTTTGATGCACCTGACAATTTTTACATCCTTGAAGATGAGAGCAGCCCACATCAGGTTTTGGACTGCGAAGGATGCAGAACAACAGGGGAGGCTGGCATGGCTGGGCAGCAGTGAAGGCTATTGCTGCAACTTGTGTAACTCCTGTGGACCACGCTGAGTCATGTTCAGCAGTGCCTGTGACATACCACGTGCACAAAGCTAGCACAGTATGATGCTCTTTCACAGCAATTTTTCTATCAGCTTACACTCTGGAGACTAGTTTTGATCTTTTTATCCCTGTCCCAGGTGCAGTCAGGCCCAGATCTCCCCCACCAGCTGCAGAGGATGCTAACAATTTATGCAGCTGCTGAACACAGGCAATTTTTCAAACTCATTTTGTGCACACCTGGGGACCATCAGCTCAGGTAATGATAGATAATACTGCTTTGGCTGCCCAAGACTAAGCAATGACCACAAAATTTTCCAAGGATCCCCATTATATACCATGGAACTGGCTAATGCTAAGCTTATAACACTCAACTCAAATGGAGAGAGGATTTAGGAAACAACTTGCTTAGTATACAGGTACCATGGTGTCAGCATGAGGTGGGACTGAGAAAAATGGAGGTGGTTTTCCTTTTCCTCAGGCCTGGGAGCACCCTGTGCTGGGAATGCTCCTCTGTGTCAGGGCAGCCCTGTGCAGTGGTGCTAGTGGAGGAGAGCTGTGTGCTCACATACACGCCACAGCTACACCAGCAGGCTTTGTATCCTGCTTGACATAAGCTTGAAAAGATCATCTGAGGTACCTGAACATCTTGTATAATCATGATTAAAATGAGGAGAGAAAAACCCCTCTTGAAAAACAGCACAGGACTCGATTTGCACATACTGAGTGAGTGGCAGTAAACACTTCATGTGTAGGATAAATCTTTCTTGCTGTGATAGTGGCTTGTAGGTGCTATTGTCAAGTGCTAAAAATAGTGTAATACAGAGAAAAAGTAAACTTCAGCTGCTCTAGCAACTCCCCACAATCACTACCTTTCCTTCAGTACTGAAGGAAGTACATCCAAATACTGAACAGAAGAAATGCTGTTTCTCTGGACAACCTGACTTCTTTCAGCTATTGAGACCTAAAGCTCCCCTGTGCATTGAATTTTAAAGTACAGAGAGAGTGTTTGAATTAAATTACTCAGCACAGGGTTAGTTAGGTGTCTTGTGAACTTCCTCCTGTGAGTAAGCAGGGGATGAATTTCCAGCTAGTTGTGCTTTCTTCCCTACCTGAACTCCTTTTTTATCGTTCTCAGAACACCAGGTCCCTCGAGGCGGAGCGTGACGTTCTCCAAGGTTTGTTTCAGAGGATTCGTGAATTCCACAATCACAGACATTTCTTTACCAGCTACAAGCTCACCTTTGGTCTGCAACACAAGGAAAGGACAATTCTCCAGAAACTGATAATAATAAAATGTCCCATAGTGAAATCTGTAGGGTTAAATATGCAGTACTTGCAAGGCAGAAGAGGAAGTACAATGGAGCACCCAGCAAAACTGCACGAGGCAAAAAAGACTAGTCAGAAGAAAATTGTTGCATGGGCTCACAGGTACAATTGCACATTTTTCTACCCACTGCAATTTTCCCTAAAGCTATATGGCAGGTCAGGAGGCAGGCCCTCATTTCCATAGAAAACCAGAAGTCTGCATGTTGACAGTTCTGGAGCTGAGGTCCAACAGAGGGTGAGTCCAGCTGAGGGGACCTCTCCCCCAGACTCTGCCCCACTCCTCAGGCTCCCCACTGAAGTGGAGAGACCTGAAGCACTGAAGTTCATGGTCTGCTCAGGCTCCCCACCAGCACTGAAGAGCATGATCTGCTCAGGACATAAGCTCCAGAAGAGAAGGGCAGGTCTTACTACCCTAAATTAGAAGGACCAGGCTACATTGCCTGCACCTCTCAAAAGTGTTGTGCCCATTTTCCCCTTGCTTTGCAACCTCTTCTCGTGCTCTGAAGGGTTTCTAACCCTGTACGTGTTCTCTACAGAGACATGAGGGCCAGTGTTCCTCCAAATGCCTATGGAAGCAAGAAAGCAACACATTTTCCACTGGAAAATATTAAACTGTGAGACTAATGAACAGTGATCACATTGACTTCCTTGTGTATTACAGTACATAGCTGAAGGGATCTGTCTGTCCCTTTGGATCAGTGCCGGTAATACAGCTGCCTGGAAAACATCTCCAAATGAATGTGGTTTTAAACAAAGGCTACATGCATAGGGATTTGGTGGTTTTTTGTTTGTTTGTTTGTTTGTTTTTTTCCCCATGGAAATACAGCATTTCTCACAGAATATTTGTGCTTGTTTTGCTCAGGCATGGGTTTTTAACTTGTGGCTGGCAGATCTGCCAGCCCAGTTCATGGTCCATGAGGTGATTCGAAGGGCCTTGAGAAAGGTAACTAAGAAGAACAAGTATCTTGTCCATAAATTTTAAGTGCTCTTTTATAGGAGTATGACAGTTGCAAAAAACTGCAAAGACTCTGGTCTAAGGGATTGCTGTGCAACAAATACCAATGCATTGACTGGAGTAAAGGAGGGGATACAGCTAAGCTCTCAACAGTATTTGGGCACCTGAATTTGCAAATTACATCAGTAGCATCATTCCTAGTCCAATTAGAGATCTTACATCCTCCTTGCTTCAATTGACCATTTAAAAGCACTATTACTTGGAGGGGATTCAAAATCATCTTGAAGTCCCACACATGCAACTGGGACCATGGTATGTATTTGCTGAGCTTATTTTTGTAATCTGGTCTCAGGATATACTAGAATGTGGTGTAATTTCCTCAGCTGTTAAGTCTGACAATCTCCTTAGACCAACAGAGAAAGATCAAAGGTGTATTCGAAGATGTGAGGGAAATGTGTTTTTTCATTCTTCTCTCTCACTCTCACATTAAGAAATCTGGTCTGTCAGTCACATTCAATGAAGAAATCTGACAAGAAAACTTGGGAGATAAACTTTCTCAGATTTCTTTAGAAAGCAGTAAGGCTAAGTTTCCTCTATCAATACACAGGTATATACACAGGCACAGACACAATTAAAAAAATCCAGCTATAAATATTTCAGCCTATTTTCACACATCACAAAGAAACAGTGAAGAGATAAACTAATTTTTACTAGAAAATATGGTTATTGGACAACAGCCTAGCTTATATACTGAACATCCTTCCTTCATATCAGCAGGGAGGATAAACTATTTGGAAGCTGAAATTTGCAATGCTGTATAAGATGTTCTGTTTAAGTATTGAATTTAAAATATTCTCTACTTTTAAAATTTGGCTATTGAAGACAGTTACTTGAAGTAGCATTTATCTGTCTTGTTTACCTTCTCTCTAGAATGTTCAGTAGACCAAAAATATTTTGTTTGAAAATACAATTATATGATCAGAACATTGTGACATTTCTGAAGATCATGAAATGGAATGGATTTTTTTGCAAACTTCACTGTAATTTTGATCTATGTTTTTAAAAACCTTTTTCTGCAGGAGGCTGCAGTTGCAACATACATTATTACATGGAAACCTGAACATTGGTTCAAATAAATATGTAGAGGGGAAAAGGAACATAAACTTAGATTTCTTTCAAGGTCACTCAATCATGCTTCCTGAACAGGTGTTTTGATTTTTTTGTTTTAGTATTTGAAAAAAGCAGATCCAGTTTCCAACATTCAAAGCAGATGAAGGCTCGGTGCTTTTGAAAATGAGGCAATTTGTTTGGATGCTCAGTTATACATTGAGAAGTCTAAGTCTCAGCCCTGTCTTTGCTGTACAACATAGGCTCCTTGTCCTATCACAATCATTACAGTTCTACATTTTCACAGGTACCATGCAGAAATCCTTCAGCTTTCAGGGAACACCATCAACAGTACATTCACAGAGCAGCAGCAAAGCACGGAAATCCTAAAAACATTGTCCCAAATCAGTGCTGACCATCCAAGTTTGGAGAAACTTTCTACTATACCTGCAGAAGCTCTCCAAGCAAAATAACCTCAACTGCAGTGTTCTTCATTCTTAGAAAGAGGCCTCTGTTCTATGTTGCTTTACATATAATAGACTTTTGAAGTAAAGACTTGAGTGACTTGAGTGAGTTGTCTCTCTTAGTCTTTTTCTCCAGCTTTTTCAGATCTTTTCTCCTCCTTCCTCCACTGAGATCATTTCAGCTCTTTAATACCAGTGCTGCTGTCAGCCTCCATCTTCAATGTAGGGATACTCAATACAGTATATAACATACCTATAAACCCTCATATACTCCAGGCAGACACTGTTTCATAAGGTTCACGTTAGACTGACGTGCGTGCACACACATACACTCCCCCATCCCAGAAGTCAATGTGACAGCCTTGTAGAGAATAGCCTGTGTGCAAAATGGTGGTCACTCACTTCCACCACAACCTTGAGCTACCTTGATCCGCAGGGTGGGAATTTCCAGGATGGTTGCCTTCTGCATGGCCAGAATCTTCCCCGTTTCGTTGATCCGTGCAGTCACAAAGAAATGAAAAGAGGCTTGCTCCAGCAGATCACTCATGTACTCACTGGATTTGATCACAACATCGAAAGAGCTAGCTGAGGGGAGAAACAGGAAAGAAAAAAGGCATGTGAAGCAGGGTAATCCCTAATTGCTCCTCCCATCATGGCCAGTGCTGGTTATGTAAATCCCTTGGAAGAGAGGTGGTTTATGACCCAAAGAATGGCTTTGATTTTTTTCCCCCTAACTAACTTCATTTCTTTACTTCACCATTTCCCCTCCAATTTTTTCCTCTTTCCATTTAGGTTGTGAGCTCCTAGGGGCAAGGATAGGGTTTACACACAGCCTCTGCATGGTTCCAGGTCACTGTTGAAAGTTTCTAGGCACTATTGTAAAATAAGTGAGAAGAAATATAGGCAATACATATCTTCTTGGCATAAAGGTCCTAAACAGCTTTTAAATGTCATTGCTGTAAATGTTTGCTTTTTCACTTTATTCCTGTGCTTCTTTTGCCTCTCTTCCTGGAACAGACATGCCACCAGAACAGCAACTGGGGGGTGTGAGCCCATGCAGGCTAGATGAGACCACTTGCTCTCCAGGGCATGTCTGGATATCTGCTTTTGTTCTACACTGGACTTGTCTGCAAAATTTAGCAAGAAGATCTTCCTGTCACCAGCATGCCCTCCAGAGAGCTTTCACGTGCTGCCTGACAATAATTATTGGAAGGAACAAGTCCCCATAGGCTAGACAGTTGATATGCAGAGAATCATTAATTTTAACTATATTGAACTGCAATTCCCAGGCCAACAATGGTGTGAGAATGTGATGCAGAGAAGCAGACCTGCTAACAAAGTGACCAGGCAGAATATATAGACCCGGAGCTCTTGTCTCTATAAACATTCATTATAACCCCAGTAAACACATCAAGATCTCCCATCTGTTACCTATGATGATTACTGTTGTCTGTTATTTGTATTGTATTTGTGGCATACACTGTAAACACTGAGATAATTGAACTCAGTTGGGTAAATGACATCCACCCTTTTTCACTCTTTTGATCCGCTCACATCAAAACCAGTTCCTTGATTTGGTTTCAAAGCTATTCCCTTGGTGACCACCTGACCTGGATTTACTAGGCCAGCCTTAAATTTACTTGATGTGCTCCTGCTCCCTCCCTCTCACTCTGTATCTTGTGTAAAAGAATTTCCCATAATGCCCTTAACTGTAAATTATAAATCAGGCAAGGTATTTCTCATCTGAGAAGTAAATAGGTAAACAAATTAGTTACAATCTAAGAGAGATTTACTTTATAGTGGAAGAAAAGACAAACTTTTCTGTTTAAATTTAATCACCACAGGAAAAAAAAGAATAGACTTTCATTTCCTCAGCACTGGTTGTGCTGGTAAGTTGCCAGTACCACTTACTGTACCTGGGAAAGCCAAGGGAAACACAGCACTGAGCCTTACAGCCTTTCAAAAAAACCAGAGAAAACTAAATATAACTGAGTAGATGTGAGAGCACCTTTGAAGGCACTGGAAGGTTTAAGCTATTCAAATCCTCAAAGAGATTTTCAACCCACACGATTCCTTTAATCATTATTCTGAAAATCATTTATTTGTTTCCTGCTTGAAAACTTAGTTTGCTTCATTCTTTCAGCACATGCTGCTGAAAGAATGCCTTTAACACATCTTTATTGTATTGTAGTGTTTTTGTTATATATATATATATAAAACATATATATATATATACACACACTCACGCTTCTTGCCGTGAACAAAGCCTACAAATCCTGATTGAGTGCCTCAGAAGGTATTCTCCCATTACACCCCTGACAGAATGTTCTCATGCACTTGGAAATAATCACGCTGCCTCCCTTCACACTGCCCCTCTGGTCAGACACTATTCCTGATTGCACATGTACTCCTTTCTGAGGCAAAGGTGAAAGAATTCATGCTTGAGTTTCATGTATCACCTTCAGAGATAATTTGTGAGGGGTTTTTGTCCTGTTGCAGGACAAAGTGCCCCATAAGTCAATGACTGTAGATCAAGTATAAGCTAATTTCCATCTTGAAAGGTGGGAATACCTTAAAAAATGTCTCATTGGCCAGAAGCAGTGATGGGAACATAATCTTGGTACATATGCATAAAAATCCATGTTCTGTTCTCTCAGGTGCCTCTCCCCACTCTGGGTTCACTCACCATCATTCAATTCAGAGTTTACAGTATAATTTCAAGAAGCTTTTTACAAACCATTTACTTAACTTAGAAAAAATGAATTATGGGGCTCAGTGATGCTTAAACATCTATTCATTTAATTTCTTGCAAAGAGGAGATAGGTGAGCTTCAAAGCACTGCAGAAACTGTATTTTAGATAATAATACCTCACACAGACCTTTGATGCAAGAGCAGACATAAATAAGTCCTGGAACTAAGCACAAATCACAGCCAGAAAGTGTAGTAGGTATTTGCACCTCTTCTTCAAGATGACTGAATTTTTCCTCATCAAAGAAGTGACATAGAATTTAGACCAAGACCATTGAAAATTATTTGCTTACTGTACCTGGTCAAGTCTCCCAAAGTTTTGAAGTATTTCAGATCAGACTTTTAGTAACTGATGTAAGCCACTATAAACCCTCACACTGTGTTTTGATAGGCTATGTTGGAACAACCCAATGACCATTTCCAGAGCCCCTGCAAAAGATCCAGGGAGTTAGAAAGAACCAGCGAGCAGCTGTCAGGGCTTTGTTACAGACCGGAGGTAGATGTTTTAATAAGCTTCACCTGTAGATCCCTATAAAGTGGACTTCTACTTTATGGAGATTAATTGGCTCCAAATAATATGTTCCTCAAAGTGAGTAAGAAAGAGAATATTTTTTCATGGCATGACAGGAACTGTGGTTCCATGGAGGCTTCTAACTGAGACAAAACTCTGAGGAAAACTGAGGAAAGAGGGCTCACAGTGTCCTTTGAGCTGGGATGAGGTCAACAAGACAGATTAGAAAGGTCAGAGGTCAGCTAGGGTTGATGTGATCCAGCAGCAGACCCAGATGAGGAGGCCAATCCTTCAGGCTCCCAAAGTCCCACCAACTCCTGCTGTGCTCAGAGAGATTGCTTTTGCCCAGTAGCAGTGTCAAGAAGGAAAAATCATTGTTCCTGACTGTCTCAGCAGTGAACTCAAGTTGAGGATCCTCTGACTTAGCCTTATAAGAGGACATTTTCATCACTTCTGCTGATCTGGAGGCACTGATCAAAGATACAAGCCTGTCAGGAGAACAAGTGATTGGCAGTCACTTGTTACAAGAGAAGCCAAGGATCTACAACCAGCCTGCTTGACAGCACTTCGGAGTACAGCATGTCCCTCAATCCCTGCTGTTTTCTGACTGAAGCTCTGATAGCTGACAGGAAATAGATTGGTAATGTCCAAACTAAAAAAGGAGTACGTCCCTCTCCCCTACTTTGAGGAGTGCAAAATACTGCCTTCAGCCTTCTGAGCTAGTCTGCCAGGAACCACTTTTTTTTTTTTTAATGAGAAGTGGGAGGCAGGATCTCCCTATTGCAGTCCAGAGGGCACTAGGAAAAGTAAATGCTGTCTCTGTAAAGATAACTCACCTTTGAGGTTCTTCCTGCCCAGGTGACAGATGTCCCTCCTCTATAATGGCGCATTCTAGTTACATATAAACTTTATAGATCACTGTAAATACAAAATCCTGAACCACCCAGTCCTCCAAAGCCAGATATCCATTTGAATCTACTCAGAGCTTGTCAGCTTCTACCAAGTAAGATGAAGCATTCACCTTTTTGTCTCTGTATATAATACCCTATGGAATCAGACCTTCTCCTTTACCTGCTAAGATGCTGCTAGGAGAATAAAGATATGAAAAACAACACCTTGCAGCTTAATATCTGTGCTCCTTTGCTTTCTTTTGTACTAAATAAGAAAAATAAACAGTTCCCAGACATGAGGCTTGGTGTAAGAGAGTATTACGAAGGGAGCAACAGCCTGAAGAAAACAGCCTCAGCCCTGAATGACCATGATATATGGGCCGGACCTTCTGATACCAAATAGAATATTCTACCCCTAGCTACTAGAGTTGCCTCTACCCATGAGTAAAAACATTGGTGACAATTAACAAGACAGAAAAAAAGCTAGCAGTTTTGAAAACAACTATGGAAGTCTTACATGAAGAGGGTTCCAGTTTTGCACTGAAAGAGTGTTTCTTGAATTCACTTTTTGGGACTCCTGTATAAAACACTATGTTGCCTGAAAGGTAGGTAGTAGCAGTATAGGAGTTGCGACTTCTGTTCCTGAAAGTTATAGTGACTTTAAAGTCATTGCCAAGGACTGCCTTTTGCACTTGGAAGTCCATGTCAATATCTGTTTGTGGCTGGTAGGTGGTATCTCGGGTAGTTTGCTTTTTAACTCCATACATCACAGCAGTCTCAAGAGCCAGTCTCTCTTCATCTGAGCCTAGAAATAAATGAGAATCAGATTTAGAAAAGAAAGAGGAATACTTCATTAGCCCAGCTACTGATCACAAGGGTGCATTTTCCATAGTTTGTAGTAGCTGAAATGACTGAATGAGGACAGTGAACCTTTCTGGGGTAATGTTATTATTAGGAGAACTTCACAGCTTCCAAGTGAACCTTTCTGGGGTAATGTTATTATTAGGAGAACTTCACAGCTTCCAAGTGAGTTGGTATTTAAGCCATATTGGACAAATCGATGTAGCTGAATCCCTGTCAATATGGCTACATTGATTTACTCTTTACAAACATCTGACCTGAGTAAGAAGTGTCTAAACAGCTGTACTGAAAATAAAACCTTGAATTGTTTGAAATACTTTGAGTTGCTCCAAGACTACAGCTTACTCAGTCCAAAGCATTTCTGAGTGGCAAAGTCGGTGCTCTCTTTGTGCCTTGTGATCAAGGCATCTACGGTATTTCTGGGATGGACTTACAAATAAAGAGTTGCAGAAGGCACTTTGGCACCTTCTCATGAAGATCGCTCAGTGCCAGAGGTTTGCAAATCCATCATGCAAGGTCTGACCATGGTACACGTACATTGGTATGGTCCCACCCCAATTCAGGTTACCTTCTCGGAACTTGTACTCATCAGTAATCTCCACCATTCCATCACCTCCAACTTCCTTGGTCACAATCAACTGCCCAATATGGGTTGTGTCAATTTTTTCTATCACTTGGGTTCCATTTTTCTCCATTCTTGAAAAAAAAATGTCACTATTCACCTAAGAAATTAAATGAAAAAAGATCAAGATGCATGGAAGTCAGCCTATCTCACCTCAAAACAATGACACGACTTGACGTTGGTTACACACGTTGGTCCACTGGATACCCACATTGAAGTTTCATGTTTAAAAGTACTCCTATGCTAAGACGTATTTTACTGTCCACAGCAGGGAGTGTAAACCTGAGTAAGCTAGAGAGATATAAGTCAATTTTGGGGAGCATGATTGCACCAAAAAAACATTCCTTGCACCAAAAAGCTTTAGAAATAAAGAGGGGAGTGCTTAATAGATAAAATAACTTTATTCTATTCTGTCCTAAGCTATATACAATTCAATTAGAGAGAGGCTTGTCTTGCAGCTACTGCAATTCTGGGCACACCACTTCTGGTGAGGCAAGAGGTTAAAACTGCAGACTAGGCTCTCTAGCTCCTTACTGAGATATTTCCCTCTCAGATCTGTGAGTCAAACCACCCATGTGAGCTCTCCATTACCCACAGCAGCCAAAATGAATGTGGTGAACAAAGAGAAGCAGCTAGAGCTAGTAACCCATTTGCCAGCATAGCTGAATCTTGGAAGGAAAAATGACCATAGTCTGCAGTTTCAGTTGTGTCAGAGTAGCTTTTTCTGCTTATTACACTGGTGAGCAGAGATCAGGGAAATGTCTGTCATTCATTAGAGACATATCATTCCTACTGGTCTGCATGTCAAAATATAATGATGAGATTGTTCTGTGACATGAAGTATACGTGAAGTAACTTCTCAATCCATAAATGGTGGTGGAGCCCTATCTTCTGTCTCACTTTGGTCTCACTGATACCACTCATTACAGTAAAAATTTTCATATATATACCTCAGCATAGACAAAAGGAGCATCAAATTGGAAGCAAACATGACCATGTTTAATGGCTTGAACTGAGGCTGGACCACACCTGTACATACCTATGGGGAGAAGAGAGATAATATCAGATACTAAATTAATTAAAAACATGACAAAATGCTATATTTTCTGAAAGAAAATGAATTCTTGGGGTTTGGCTTACTCTTTTAATGGTTTACGGGAACTCTGACCAAGAAACAAGAAGCCTAATTTCTGTTACCACTCCTCTAGATAGCACAGACTCAAGTCTGGAACAACCTGATGGTTCAGTACCTTTAATGGCACCATAAAGTCCACTGTAAGTCTCAAGTGCTTGAAACACGCTTATAACTGATTTTGGTTAAAGCAGATACTTTTGGGAGAACTCAGTTACACCATAGGCTGAGAAAGATCTCACTGCAAATTTGTGAAGCATGTATTTTAAGGGCTAGAAAATTAAGGACTGGGAAGAAATAGCAGTGGCTTTTCACTTTTTTCTCCTGCCTAGTGTCTACTCAGGAAGTTTAGCTAGGGCTGCATAAAATGAAGGAGAACTTATTTGATCAGGATCTTGTATAGATGTTCTAAAATCTTAGAAGCCATCTAAGGCAACAGGATTACATCTCTTCTGTAGCAAGCAGGGCCTTTCTCATGAAGGATTTTGTGCCCATGCATCACGACCAGTGTTAGAATAAAGACAGATTTATTTTAGAGCTCAAAACAAATCAGAAGAAGGCTCTGAGCACAGGTGACTGTGGTTAATCTGGTTCAAGATGTTGTCACTGGCCATATGGCGTCACTGGCTCAGCTATCATTAGCTCATTATTTGCCACAAAGAACCCAAACATTAGAAAGTGAGCTAAGGAGGACTTCAAGCAATATTACCATCACTGGTTTCTTGAGGTGTCCCATCAACAACCTGCCATCCTCCAAAACCAACTGGAAGATCAGGTCTGGTCATCCAAGCTTCATTCCAGCAATGATAATTCCTTAGTCAAGAGATGGGACCAAAACATTAAATTCCTGGAAAGAGGCATACAGACCAAAACAAACCTGTGTATTTATGCCCTGCCATTTCTTCAATAACAAAGTTTGCCAATTCAAGGGTAAAATAGTTGACTCTTGTAAGAGAATAGGTTTTTAGGTCCAAAAGATTGTTACTTATTGGTAAAAATCTGAAATTCACAATCCTTCATTGTCATTTCTTGACTGCAAATTGAAGAAGCTGTTTTGATTCTTCTAATATGTTCTGAATGTAAATGTCTCAGAAAATATCCAGTGTTTGGAGACTGTTGTGGTAGATGTAGAGCTACACAAGCCAGAATCCCTTTCCAGCCAGACACCTCCACTTCAATCTGCCTGCAAACTTTGAATCTTCAAGCCAATGAAGCATAGTATGCTTTATAATTATTAAAACTGAAGCTCTTCAGAAGAGATTTCAGGATCAACTCCATGATATGCAGTGTGAAGATTTCATGGCTCAAAACAAACATGCTTAGCTGTTCTGTGTTGGGTGAGAAAAAGACCATTCATAGTCTTTCTAAGGCTATTCTCACTGTGTATTCCTTGTAAGGTTTTCCTAGTGTGTCTTGACAATGAGGGCATTGTCCTAAAACACACAGCTTTTCATAAAACCCACTCAGAACCACTGTGGGCAAAGTCTTGTGGGCCCAGGACAGTATGCTGGAAGGTGAAATTCTGAGAGTAGTTCATCTAGGTGCTCAGGCTTGAAATGCTCTCACTTGGCTGAGTGCTCAGGAAAAGAAAAAAAAAGCACCACAGCACCATCACAGCCTGCCCAGGATGTTTCAAAGACGAGCAGAAAAGAAAGACAGATCTTGTAACTTTCTGCAATGATACTGGCGCTCAAGGGAGAACACAAGCAAGAAGAACAGATAGTCTAGGAAAAGGGTCTTGCAGTAAAGCCAGCAAAGGGTTTGAATTTTATTACTGCAAAAAAAAAATAAAAGAAGGAAGGAATAGAGAAAGGGGTAATTTTGCTTGCAAATTATATATATCCTACAGCAGTTCTGAATAAAATTACATCTGTATAGCTGCTGATATAGCCCCTGGTACACACAATGATATTAGCAACCAAAATGAGGATTGTTAAACTCTGACCATGCCATTAATAATAGGTGAAAACCAGCCATGGAGCAGAGTGAGAAGGATCTGAGGCTTGTCTAACAAGACATTTCAAAGTAGAAATGAAAGCTTGGATCAGGGTAAAACTTGTCAGTTAGGAGAGTTAATGAAGCAGCACTACAGAAAAAGGAATTATTCAAGGAAAATGACACACACTCAGAGAATTTTTGATGCTGCTGAAAGTAGGCAATGCTGAATCATGCTCACAGAGTTTTGCTGAGGGCTACCAAAGGATGGGATGGCACTTCATGGTAGGTGAGTATTTGAATACTGCTATGCCAACATGTGAGAAAGCCAATCCCTGCCCTGAAGCCTTTACTGGTTCCCTTTGAATCAAAGTCAGATATGTCTTTGGCTTTGTGTTCTGCAAAAGAAGAACCTGAAGAGCAAAAGGGAAGGATGAGAAAAGCAAGGGGTTGGGTTTAACAGCATGGAAAATGGCAGATCTATTTCAATTCTGTGATTAGGCAATGCAGCTTTTTCTGTATTTTTTTCTATATTCATCTTAGGGACAGGACCTTTCTTTCTGGTTTCTGTTGGTGTTGTGCTGGACACCACAGGATGGCAATTTCTTAAGGCCTGCTGCTATGCAAATAAACTTTAGGGTATCAAATGTGAATGGACAGACAGACATTGCTTGTAAAACAGTGAACATTAAGGAGAGAAGGGATGAGAGAAATATTTGCCTCTCCAAAATGTAGCACTTCTTTAGTAGAAGGGAGCATAGCTGAAGAGATGGCTCCACAACCATAATTTGTTAAACTGATTCTGTAATTCTTGCATCCTACAGAAAGCCTGAGACATTAAAGAAAGCAAGAATGGCAATACAGATCAATGTAGTGACCATTAAATATTTACAGAGATAATTACGAATAGACTAAACAAAGCAATGGGGAAATTAATAAAAGATGACCAGGTGGGTTTTATGCCTGGAAGACAGTTCAAGAAGGGCAGTTTGTACTGTTTATGGGACAGGCACATGCTGGAAACAGCTGCTGTCCTTTTATTAGCTAACAGGTTCAGGCACTGAGGTCAAGAGGGGCACTGATAACATTGTTGAGAAATTAGAGCAAAGGAATCTGGAAGTGAATGGGAAAGCAGAGGTCTCGGAAAGACTTTCTCCACAGGCCTGGGCATGGCTGAATCCCCATGGTGTGGGGTGACATCAAGCAAGTTTCTGTTGAAGTACTGATGTTGATCTGCTTGGACCTCAATGTAGGAGTGAGTCTTGATTCCCATCCAAGAGAAATATTCTATAAGTGTCTTTATATCATCATTAAGAAAGACAAGGAGAACAAAGTAAGGGGAGAGAGACAGCACTGATGGGCCCAAATCCGGCCAGCTTTATAAAAATAATTTTTGCAAGGTCTGTGTAATTTTGTATATGTGTTTTGTTGGTGGTGTTGTTGTTTCTTATCCTGAGGGAGAAGATCATCTTTAATAAAAATAAATAAATGTCAAATAACATTCAGAGGGAGCCCCACACTGAGATTGATTGAACTAAAAATTCTGGCTCCAAATATCCCTGAAGTCTGAGAGTATTTAAAACCTGAAGACAGATCAGCTTCAGCAGGACAAGGCTGGAGTACAAGTACAATAGAAATGATATATTAATAGAGAAAAAGAGCTTTGCTTCCAGTTTTCAGGAGATTATAAATAAAATTGAGAAATGCATTTAAAAAACATTATAAACACCTTGAGCTTGTCCTCTTAAAAAAAAGGAAATAAAATAGACATTAAAAATAAAATCAAGGTTAAGACACAAGCCAATAAAAGTCGGCATGTGGGCTACCATGGAGTGTTACAGAGTAATGAAAAGAAAGGACACAGAGGAGAAATGAAAAGAGGTATATATATTAAGTCATGCCCAAAGGGTTATGTGCACCATGTACTAATAAATGCACCAGGTGGATGAAAGGATGAACAAGGTGGTTCAAAAAGTATTCAAGTCAAAGAAAAGCAAATGTGGGATGAGAGGATGTAATGCTAGTGTAAAGGTGTGTATGGATTTCAGTGGAGCTAGGATGATTGTGGATGATGTGACCCTGTCCCAAAAGAATGGAAAAAAACAGGATTGAATTAAGAAGTCTTGGGAAACCACTGGGAAAAAGAGATGTAAGGAAGTAAAAGGAAATGTCAAAAGTGGGTGAGAGGTGTTACACAGACCAGGTTAGGAGAAGAAAAGAAAAAGAGACGAGACAGTGAAAATTCTGAAGCATAGCAATGACCCATTACTGGGTGTGTATGGACTGAGCAGTGAGACAGCCAGTCACTAGGTCTTGTTTCACATCATTTATAGGCAGAGGAGTTTTCAGAAGACTGTTCCTTTACAGCACTCTGAGCCATAGAAGGACCAGCCCCATGACATGTACTGATGTCCTGCTGTCTCATAGACCAGATGTAAAGGATCCTAAAAGCAGGAAACAAGGCAAATAGCAGGACCACAGCTCTGGATTTCAGGAGAATAGGCTAAGACCTGTTTAAGGTCTTGCTCAGAAGAATCCCATGGGAGACAGTTCTGGGTAGAAGATGGATCCAGGGGAGCTGGTTGTTTTTCAAGGATCACCTCATCAAAGCTTAGGAATCGTCCATCCTTGTGTGCAGGAAATCAACCAAAAGTGGCACAAGTCCACAAGGTGGTCCCAGTTAAACTCAAACATTTTAAAAAAGGTGCTAAGAAAGAGGGGGAAGTGAGGACAAGTGACCAGAAGGAATACAGAGTCACTGTCTGAGCATGCAGGGACAGGTTTAGGAAAGCCAAAACACAGATCAAACAGAGTATGTCAAGGAACGTGAACAGCAGTAAGAAAGACAAGTACATCAGTATCAAAAGGAAGACTACAGAAAATGAGGGGCTGCTGCTGAACAGGGCAGGTGACTTGGTGACAAAGGATTAAGAGAAGACCAAAGTATTCAATATCTTCTTTACCTTGGTTTTTACTGCCAAGATGTGCCTTCAGCACGACCAATGTGAAAGTTTGGAGTAATGAAAACTTACCATCTGTAGATGAGTAACAAGTTAGAACTAGCTAAACACACTGGATACACACAAGTCCAATGCATCTGATGAAATGGACCCAAAAATGCTGAGGGAGCTGGCCAATGTCACTGTAAGTCAACTCCTATCTATCTTTGAAAGATCATTGCAATTGGAGGAGGTTCCTGAGGACTGGAAGAAAACAAATATCACTCAGTTCTTCAAGAAAGGGAAGAAGGAGTATCTAGGGAGCTACAGAATTGTGAGCCTCACCTTGAGACCTGGCAAGGTTATAGAGCAAGTTCTGCAAACATTTCCAAACATATTTAGGACTAGGTGATTGGCAGTAGTCAACATGGATTTACAAGCAGCCAGCTGTGCCTGACAAATATGATAGCCTTCACTGAAGAAATGAATGACTGAAAGGACAAGGGGAGAAGAGTGCATGGAGATTGGTTCTATTGACTTTAGCATCATCTCCTAGAACATCCTCATAGACCAACCATTGAAATACAGACTAGATAAGTGGACAGTAAGAAATATTGAAAACTGGCTAAACTGCTGGGATCAGAAGGTTGTGATTAGTGGTGTACCTCAGAGGTCGATACAGGGTCCAATACTATTTAACAGCTTCATTAATGACTTGGATTATGAGAGTCACTGCACCTTCAGCAAGTTTGCTGATACAGAAAACTAGAAGGAATAGCTGATACAACAGAGACTGCACACAAGGAGAAGCTAAGGCAGCTGGGACTGTTCAGTCTGAAGATGGGAAGACTCAATAGGACCTTATCCATGTGTATAAATGCCAGGTTAGGGAGTTGAGGGAAAGAAGACAGAGTCAGACTCTTCTCAGTAGCCCAGTGACAGGACAAGAAGCAACAGGCACATACTGAAACACAGAAAATTCTGTCTGACGA
>JAWWLV010000088.1:66299959-66332320 GCA_035041135.1 Platyrinchus mystaceus | reverse complement strand
AGCCCTCTTTGGGTTCTTAAACTTTGTGCTATTCTGTCCCAAGGGCCTCCATCCTCCATGGTCCCTACATGGGGGACTTTTTACATCTACTAGTCCAGAGATGAGGGAACCACATTCAATTCTTACCTCTATCCAGAGGTCTGAAACCATATTTCTCGTATCTGGGGTGAAATGACTAACTAAAATGTTAAAAGAGAAAGAGAAGTGAAGGAGTTCTCAATACTTCTTGATGAAGCTATTTCATTTAATGTGATGCTATGCAAGATCGAGAGGCCAGAGATCCCCCTTCAATGTCATCTAAGACAAAGAGCTCATTTTCTTTAAGCCTGTGCAAATGCTATAACAAATGGGTTAAAGGATCATCTGTCTCCAGCAGCCATGTTTTGTGGACAGTCTATTTTAGTAGCTGGCTTGAGAGAACATCTAATTAACTAGCTCAGTGACTAGAGTATTATTTTGGGAAGCAGAAAGCATCAGTTCTGACCTCAAATAAGACAAAGGAGAGGACTCAGCCTTTGTCTTCCACATCCTGGATGAGCCTAGCATCTTGAATATTAGGGATGGGACTGTTCTTGCACCCACAGCGTGATTTCTGATGCCTAGTAACTGGAAAGCATAGAGGTCTGGAAAGTCTTCTGTCTTCTCCTTGATTATTTTAGGTACTTTTGTTCTGAATGTGGCATGTTCTGTGGACCCCGTGTTTAAGAGGACAGTTCTCACAGTGTTTGCTTCTGGGGCCAAAGTAGCACACATATATGTTTGTTCTCAGCCTGATCAGATCATTTGGGGCTTAAATCACCCACCACTGCAGTGTTAGAAGACCCCATTGAGGTTAACACTGGAGTCCACATAAAGTCTCTCAGTTCCCCATCCAAAGTTCCACCCCTCAGGCCACTTTACTGTCCATAGCAGAAATAGCTTTCTCAATTGTATCAGCTACTGGAAAATGAGCACAGTGTCACAAGAAATACTTATGCCTGGAGTGCAAGGTCTAGAAGTGGCTTTCCCACACTGAGGCACCATTCTCAGGAAAAGGCGACGCACGAACATAAGTTGCTTCAACTTTAGTGGAGCAAAATAAAATGCCAGACCTGGGAATAGACAATTGTCAGAATGGACAATTGATCTTCTGTATGTTGGAGTGAGTACATCAGGGCATGAGGGCCAGTTAAATCAGACTGTTTTTGATTTATGAGTCATTTCTGACACATATTATGCATCTATTACATACCACTGCGGAGGCAACACGACAGATTTTGATTGGGTTTCCACGCCCAGAGAGCTCCAGTTCTGCCTTATCCATCAGGAACAGGCAAGCATCCAGAATGTTTTCTTCAAACTAGAGAAAAGAAAATAAAATGGAAAACAGAGGTAAAATTCTAGAAAGCAATTGTTGTTGTAATATCTAATCAGCTTCAAAATTAGCTGGTCAAGTTAAAGTTCTGTATTTAACAATAGAAGCTTTCTTCTAGAATAATTGCCCATGTGTAGTACAAAAAAATGTGAGAGGCTGTAAGTGAAGAGAGTGCAATTTTCAATTAAATCTCAGTCCAGTTTCCAGAAGGTTGAAATGACAACACAGCCTTTCTGACAGGACATAAAATTTTAAGTGCTAACAAGTATATAATAGGAGGATATTATAATAATAACTACAAGAAGCTAGTTCTACGTGTGAAGGACTTCATGTCCTTCACAGATTGCAGACCTGTTAATTTCAGGACTTCTCTGACACAGCCAGTGCATTGCTTAGAAGTTGAACAATAAGTGGTTTGCCAGTGTTAATTGGAAGACACATTTTAAAGTTATTTTTTAAATCTGTTTAAAATTGACAAGACAAAAGCTGATTATATAGATTAATCCTGATCTACAAAACTTAGACGTCAAAACCACCAAGTGACCTAAAGGAGTCTTCTTCAAAAATAGAGTGAAAAGGTATAGGTTTTTTTCAATACATCATGAACAAGCACAAGAATGAATTGAGGGCAGAGGTGCCTAAATAGACCAGAAACCATTTGTCACAGGACTTGCCCTGCAATGTATTTCATTTTCCTTGGGAGAAACTGCATAGCAAAGGAAAATACCTCTGTCCCCTAGTAAGCGGTAGGAGACAGGGAAATGCACATTAATAAAACAACTATCTTCTAGATACACAAACTTATATTAACATTCAAGGCTGTGACAGGAACTCCATGGAGCTTGTCCTCTTGCCATGTTAGATTTTATGTTCTATGCTTGCATCCTGAAAGATATGATTCATACTAATATGATTTTTGCTCTCATGATACCATTAGAGCTGGATAAATTTTGTGACTGTCTCCTGCCTGTCTTAGGGCTCCTTGGCAGATGAAGCCGACCTGAGTTTTGCCTCCTAAACAAAGCAAGCAAGAGCCCAGATCAAGGTGCTACTTTGGCAACCTGGGGAAAGGCAGAGGAGAATGAAGAGCGAGGTCAGAGAGCTGAAAAAGAAGCTCCAAGGAATAAAGACTGCTGCTGATACTGCAGGGAAGATGGAAGGGATAGTGGTGACATTCCAGGCAGCTGAACTCTGGCATAAGCCAAGAAAGAGAAACCACCATCATGTTTCACCACCTTCAGCCATTTCCTAGCCAAAGGAAGTCCTTTTCTTTGCCTCTGCCTTGAGCCTACCTGGGTCTTATTGCTCAAGGTATCCTGCTGTATGGATCATTTTCAGCAAATGTCCCCCAGGACAGAACAACTCTCTCATCATCACCCACACTAGCATTGAAGCAGGCATTCTTTCTCTGAAGCAGGCATTAATTAGTGAATAATGCCTTGTAGTCTAAGCAAAACTGAATTCAGTTTTTGAATTCAAAAACTGAATAGGGAAAGAGGGATTAATGTTTCTCAGAGATCTACTCCTAATCATTTCTGGGAAACTGAATAATTGCATGGTAGACTTTCCAGTCCACTCCACTGGATGTTATGTAAATAATCTTCGTTAAATGACTGTGCTTTGGAGATCCTCCTTCCCAAGGGAACAACAGATAATGTAAACTCTGGACCCTCATAACCATTTTTCTGGCTTCAAGCTCACTTGTCTTCAAGTCTGGCCCAATGATTTATCACTTTCTCGAGGATCAAAATCTGCTTTCTGCACTTCAAGTCATCAGACCTGAGTTAAATCAATAAGAAGTTTACCCTGCAAATTAAACCTGTCTCATGTACAGTTTATGAGACACTGTCAATCTTGCCAGCATATTCTGAAAGAATAAAGAGGAAATAAATTGCTATCAGGGTTGCTGCCTTCCACCTTAGCATTTACAAAACAACATGAATACTTGTGAAATAACTGGATTAACAGAAGAAAGAGGACAAGCTGCAAAGTCTAGCTGCCTTACACTGTTGCAGTAGCTTAGGATGCAGAGTAGCCTTAACACTAAAGCCAGTTTTGCCCTTTCTGACTATTCAGGGATTTAAAAACATTAAATCAAACTAAATCAGTTTCCTGCTCTCACTCTTGGCACGAAAGTGCTTTCTAGAGGGGAGTGGAATAGAAACAGCAGTTTCTGAAATGTCAGAGGAACCAGAGCAGCATCAGGAAGGCAAGACAGGGGAATGAACCTGGGCCACACAAGCTGAAATGAAAATAAATCAATGTCAGAACCAAAGAACTTTGGCAGAGCCACTTGGGAAAGACTGCAGTTGGACAATAAGGCATGAGAAAACACACAGGCAAAGGGATTCTGTCTTCACACAGAAGTGCCTTGTGGTACAGAGCAATATACTTAGTCGTGCTGGTCTCCTTCATGCTAATCTAATAGATGACCTTCCATTTAAATCAAAGTAAGAGGGGCTGTATCACCTTCTGCACTAGTTGATTTAGGGCTGTGTTTCTCACAGTCAGTTGCAGGCAGATGTGATCTCATGTTGCCTGTGGTCTGACCTGGACAAATGCATGTGCCATAGAATTACACTGGCATAGTGGGTCTCAAAGCTAAAGCAGATCAATGTGTGAACATGAGAGAAGTCACAATGGAAACAGAACTCTATGCCCACCTGCTTTATGTTATTCTTTTCACAAAAAAAAAAAAAATATAAATCAGCATTAAATGATCAGTATAGCAATCCAACTTCTGAAGTTTTTCAGCTGGAGAATTCCTATGTGTCTAGATTTCTTCCAAAGCCATATTTCCCTGGAAATCCTCTCTGGAATTTTCTGAGTGACTGGCTATTTACAGTTTCCTAGGAGGGATCACAGTCATGTTACAAGGAACACCTCCGTCCTCATTCATTACAGCCATATTCAACTCTTCTGTTGTTTTTTCTTCCTCGGTCCATTTTTCTTGCCTTTCCTCCTTTCATGTTCATGCTGCTCATTGCAGAAAACAGCTATGAGAATCAGCAGCCATTAAATCAGCAGGGTAAGATCGGGAATATCATGATCTTCATTTCACTGAAAGTAAGGTGACCAGAAGAATATTTCTCAGTTGCCTCGCAGATTGATGTCTGTTACACCCATACAAAATGATCTAATTGAAGCTCTTGGCTTGGGCTTGCTGAGATGCATCTGGCACAATCAGCTTTCACGTAGGCAAGCAACAGCAAAAGGTGCACCACAGCACAGAGTGGAAATCAGGTCCTCTAATTTCAGCCAACATAGGAATGAAAGTACATGACAAAGGACTATGGAACAGCCCTAATCTCCCAGACAGAACTACCTCCTAGCAAAACCAAATAAATAATGCAGTTTCTCAAGAGAGGCCAGTGTTTGTGTCAGGAAGGTGCCAGATTTGCAGAATAAAAGCGCCTTGGGCCAAGCAACCATAGGCCATAAATTTAGCATCTTAGGACATAAATCCAGTATCTGGTTTAAGCAGCACTTTCCTCCTCCAGCCACTCATTCCCCTCTCTCCCTCCCCCTTACATCTGCCAAGGAGTGATTCCCAAATCTAGGGGAAGAGAAAGACCAAGAGATAACCCAGAGAAAAAAAATCAAGCAGATGCTTATTCAGCTAGATCAGCTCTCCAGTCTGAGTCACTGCACTGCTGCACAAGTGCTTGCAGGGGGAAGGAAGGGCCAGGAGGGGGCATTTTTGGTCAACTTAAATGCATGCCCAGCTTTGGCCTCAGGATCTGGTTCCACATCTCTTATAACAGAGGCACCATCAGCTTATGGAACTTCTTCCACACTCCTTATTTAAGGGTTGTTTTTATCTCAGTAAGGAAGACAGACTCTGCAAACAACAGCACTGACAAAACTAAAGGAACGGTGCAACAGCAGGAACTCCCTAGGGCTGTGCTGCCGCAGGAAAAAAAGATGAAATTGTACCCTTAAATAAGGAAACAAGAGAGATGTGAGTTCAAAGAGCTCTCCAGGGCAAGCACACTGGCAATCCATCCAGCTCAAGCTTTGAGACTGTATTTAGCTGAGGGAAAGAAAACAAGGGGTAAGGTCCCTCGTGCAAGACTGTGATAAGGAGGTGCTACAGAAACTCAATGGATCCATCACGACAGTGTTAAGGAATACTAAGGTCAATATTTTCTTAATTGTTCTGTTGGGAAAATCCAGGAATTGAGATGAACAGAGTTTACTGTGTCCAGTATCTGTCCACTGGAGCCCCTCTGAGTGACAGTTAGGGTGATCTTTGCTCTCATTTTGATTCTGCTTGGTAATGCCTTTTTCCCATTCTCACACTATAACTTAATTCTTTCATGCCATAGGGATTTTCAGGCTCTTTAGTTCTTACAAGAAAGTTGAGGTAAAATAGATAAGTCTGAGACAAGTAGTAGTTGTTTTTGAACTAAAAGAGAGATGATTTAAATTAGATATAAGGAAACAAGTTCTAACAACGATCCTGGAACAAGTTGCCCAGAGAAGCTATGGTTGCCACTTTCCTGGAAGTGTTCCAGGCCAGGTAGGACAGGACTGTGAGCACCTGATGTAGTGGAAGGTGTCCCTGTCTGTGGCAGTATAGTGGAACTAGATGACCTTTAAAATCCCCTCCAACCCAAATTGTTCTATGATTCTATGCTATTGAAGGCACCCCAATACCCCATACTAGCCTAGTAGGGGGTGTTTCCCCCAGACTGCAAGAGGGCATTGCACATTGGTGTTGTCAAGTCCAGGCAGCAAAGGGAGAGGTTCCTAGTTTGTCATAGGAATCCTGTAACTAACTGACTTCCAAGAAGATCAAAATTATTTCCACCAAGCTGCCAAAACTAAAAAGAAAAGTAAAAAACAATGCAACCTATTGTTGAAAAATAAAAAAAATGCCAAACCCAAACAACTCTGCTTTTCACAAATCTATTTGATCCTGAAGCAGCAGGGAAATACTGCTGCACTGTGGAAACCTCAGCTAATGATTGCAACTTTCAACAGACAGCCTTTTAGTATCTGAAATAAGCCCCTAAAACAAGGTCTTTAAATATCAGCAATAATAATATTGTTTTTCTGGATTAGCATATGCCCACTTCATACAATTTTAAAATTATAACCCTTATCTTTCTGAAGTAGAGACCAATAGTGCACTCCAGAGCCCATAGTCTCAACCACTGTCTGGTGTCAATTAAACTCACTTGCTGTCCTACTGGGAGCAGCCAGAGAAGGTCTAAATAGCTTACCTGACCGTAACTCCAGCTTCTTGATTTTACATCTTCTACATTTCCATGGAAAACAATACCAACATCATTCAGGACATATTCTTCCCTTTCTTTCTCATCGTCCAGATACACTGCATCCTCTGCATCAGTTTACCAAAAATAAATGTTAGCACAGGTGCTTAATTTTCACATAGGACAGATAAAACATCTCAGCATATAATACAGTCATCTTTGACAAAAAGTACCCCTGCTCCATCAAACAAAACATGACTTGCTTCAAGAGAGTAAGAATAAGGAGGTAGTGACCCTAGTTAGCAATATGATACACAACTTAAAAGCATGCAAGATGAAAAAATGCTGACAACTCCTGCCTGTTTTCTAAGGATCTGTAAAGTATGGTTAAAATGTCACATCTTATCAAGAATTTTATGATTACTGTGTACAACTAATTTAAGAGTTGGAGCACCATGATGCAATTCTGCATCTGTACAAACAGATCAAAGAACAATTTCAAACCCATTAATGTTAATGGAAAACAGCTCAAGTCAAAAGTTCTAAAGAAAAATCTGTAGTGCACTAAAAAAAGGGGAATAAAGTTTTTATATCATATTAACAGAAGGGTTTGATTGCTTTTTCTGTACATTAGTTATTGACTGGAGTATCCCTTCCCCACATAGCTTGACTGACCAGCTAATATGAGGAGAAATTCAAGTGTCCAAGTGAAAATTGGAAGTAATTGGACAAGATCTTTATCAACCCATAAACAAAGGGTATATTCTAGATTGGACTTATATCAAAAGTCAAGAGAATATGCATGGATCCTCAACCTGCAAACATGATTCAAATACATAAATAACTCATTATTAACATTCATAATGCTGTGAAACTATTCAGACATTCACAGGTAAGTATTACACAGGTCACGATTCTGTGATGCTAAAGTACTTGAAGATTTCTTTCTTGTGCCAATGCTTGTATTCTGAGACTAAGAGATACAGCTTAACATTTAATAGCATGGGAATTAATTAATTTGAGGAAATCAGTAATGTGGTACCAGATAGCAAATTAAAGGGGAGCAATAACTTCTGACAGTTTGATATAAGGAAGTACAAAACTACCACTCACTACTGCCATAGTAGATTTCTTCAGCATCCCACTACAAATTACTAGAGTATCATTTAACTTTTAAAAGCCTATTGATTTGTTGTATTTTGTTGAAATGCAAATCAGATGTGTACTTCCTTGTAAACGTCATTCTCCAAAGCATCTTCATTTACCCATAAAACTGCAATTTGGCTGAAAATAAGGTAAAATCTGAGCCCTCCAAAAAAATCAATGGTGAAACTCACATTGGCTTCAGCTAGGTGAAGGGCTTTGCCAATCTACACACCTGACCCTGCTGGAAGTTTTGTTTTCTCTGAAGGTATATTTATATTTCTATGTCTATACATACATAAGGAAGTATGCATAGATATGTAAGAAAAGATCTCTACACTGATGGGCAAAGAATGATAGTGAAGCAGGTATTAAACACAAGAAGCCTTTAGTGCATTTAAGGAGATCACAGCTTGCTAAATGCTTTTGACAGTTGCTGTACAGGTTCTGACCGACTCCGAGCAAGCAGAGGAATGGCAGGTTTTATAGAGCTTTACCTGAGGCAGGCAGGTCTGAGACCCACTCTTATATTTGGCAGGGTGGTGGTATTCACCTGGTTCCTACAGGCTAGGCCATTAAGAAGTTTCTTCATGGGTTTGTCACTACCCATGACCTAGTCAATCTGCACCCAGGTACCCAGTGGATGGGTATATTACATTCAGAGTCTATGAGGTGAAAGAGAGTGTTAAAACTTGACAGCTGCAGTCATTTATGCAAGCATGGCATTTTTTGTGCTCCAACAAGTTCTGCATAACATCCCACTAAAAAATATTGCAGATGTTATAGATCATGTAGGCTCTGTTTCACTAGGCTGGATCTGCCTGATTTGTTCATTGAATTATTATTTGCATTCTCTCACTGAGCTTTGGATTTTATTAAAACTTGTCCATACAAATAGCACAGAGAATGCATTTAAAAAACGAGAGCTCACACCTTCTCCTGTGCAGTTACACATTCAGTGGAGTGTCTGCATATGCCTTCTTGACAGCTGCTGTTTTCTTTAGGGGATTAAAAATATCAACATTGATCTCGTTGGTATCAATTGAGATGCTTATGTTATTTTGAGACTGCATGATCTTTGCTAAATCAGATGAAAATTGATTAACTTTTCTGTCGATTATTTTAAATATTTGTGTTTTTGATAAGGTAAAAAGGTCTTCTGTGTTTCACAGAGATGCCAGCTGCTTTGATTTTTGACAGCTTTTACTACCCCTGAGACTGTTTAGAAGAAAATATGAGGCATTTGTGACTACTTTGATGCTAAGCATGCTCTACATAGTTCAACTCCTAATTATTTTGTGCAAGAGGAGGCTCACATCTGACAAACAGAAGAATTCCATGGAAATGTGCTAGGTTTGTTTTTTGTTCTTCTTTATCAGTTTAAGAGTTTTTTTACTCACTTCTTTTATCCTGGGAATTTACTAAGATACTAGCAATGCTACAAAGAAGCAAATTAGCTTCTATGCTTCTCTATTTGAACTCAAGTAAGGTGAAAATACACTTCACATGAAGACAGCACTGCAGGCGAGGAATCCTACTGAACACTGGCTCCCTGTAAAAGACATGAGGAGTGCAGAGCAATCCTTTCAATTTGGGAAGGTGAATGAACATGAGAGGACTCTACCCAGTATGGGGGAACACCAATCCCAGAACGGCAAACCTCTGGAGTTGGAAAAGCCATTTCTTCATGCAGACAGTGACGGCTGAGCACAGCAGCACCAGCAGATGGGTAGAGGTGGAAGCAGCAGCCTTGCCCTGAGCTCCCAGCCTCCCTTCAGCATGCTCCCGTAGGAATCCAGGAATGCAAGGGTGGGCCTCACTGGAAACACAAAACTGCCACAGCATTGTCCTCTTGCCAGCGTGATCCCTGGCAAACTCAGAGCTGCAAGAGCTACACACAGTTATCTACAAAAAACACTCTACCCAGAATCAAGATTAGTTTGCTGCCTTCATTAGTGCTTGCCTACGTTAATGTAGCAAAAGGATGAAGCTCTGTGTGAATTTTGCCCATGTGGAATCTATAACACAGGAGATCAAATTTAAGATCTAGCTATAAATGCAAGAAAATATTAGGCCAAATTTGGATGACCAGTAACATGTGAGAGGAGTCCAAAGTCAACCACATGTTACTAATCCTCAACTGTATTAGGACATTTAAGCACAAGAAACATGCAACTGACTCAATAAAGTTGCAATATATTTAATTGCTTAAATACAATACACTTTGCATGAGGCTTGGGTGTGGGACCCACAGGGTCTGCAACTTACTAGCTACACTATACATCTCCACCTGTGAGAGAGCCACAGAAGTCAACACAAGGTCTTTTCCTGATAATCACAAAAAGTTCCCCAGCAGAAAGTTGCTGGGATTCAGTATCTCCTTGGAAAGAGCTTGCAATATCCAGATCAAAGGAGATCTTCTCTGCTTTCAAGTAGCCCGATATTGCCAAGAGTTTAGTTAAACTTGAAGAAGTTATTCTTAACTACTTGCCATTTGTATCTTCTCTTCCCCAACTGAAGAGGGCTCTGCATGCCCAAAAGCACATCTGTTTTATCCAACTATATCAGCTGGCTGAAGAAAGAATGCTGCCTTTCCTCACAGACTTTACCTTGCTTATTAAGTAGTGAAAATGTCACCTGAGGTTTGGGGCCAGTGTATTTAATTTTTCAGGATCAAGTCCTGCATCTTTAAAGTATTCTTGGTGATCAGCCTTAAATATAGCTAAGGGAATTCAAATACATAAAAGCATCTGATGATTTTGGAAGAAAAGTACTCTGTAGCTTGACTTGGTATTCAAACTTATTCTGAAAGAGCAGGAAAAAAAGAAACCAACATCCTTGTCTGGGAAGATATGTCAAAACTGAACTACAGTGAGAAAAGAAGTAATAAGAAAGGGCACAAATGCTTCCATCTTAAAGAAAAGCTCATACCGACATATTGATGTTTCTCCAAAATGATGAGTCGGAAAGCTGCACTAGGCAGTTGAGCCTGTACTCTGCTCCCTGCTATAACAATCTCTATTCATTTCTGGCATCAGTCTTCTCTCTTTTTAATGAGGCTTTTCACTCAGGCTTTTCTGCTTAGCTATTAACCCAGCAAACAAGTCTAGAAGATTTTCAAACTATTGTTTTCTGTGCGCTTTAACTGCCTGAATTTTTTTACCCTTTTGTCATTACACTGAAAAATCTTTTCCAGCCAGGGGACAAAGCGTGGAGAAACAGTCCTTGATTTTCTAACACAAGGAAAGGGGGAAAGGCAGATATAGGAGCTAATTAGCCCAAACTACCTAGGAGTAAAAGTAGGAACAAGAAATGAGAATAAATCCAAATCGAAATGAAACATGCAGGAAATTAAAACTACAAAAGTCAGCAAGGGATAGCACCTGAAGCCATTGAGACACATCTTAAAATGCAAGCTGCAGATGAAAATGTGGTCCCTGACTTGCCTCCCCTGGATCTGGGGTCACACAGCAGCCCTTGCTGCCCAGAGACTCTGTTTTGCTTTCCTAAAGCAAAGTTTTACCATTAGCCTTGGCAGTGCCTGCCACTGGAGGCAACTGCTACATGTCTTGCTCCCTTTGGGTTTGCTCCCTTGTTGTAGTTTTAACCTTGTTGGCTTTTGGCCCCATTCAGCTCAGGTGAAGGAGGGAGGGCATAGGAGACCGAAATGCCTGTGTGCCGTGGACAGAGGTGGATCACTCGACACACACAGTGGTGGGGAAGGAGATGTGAAGTAGGGATTGATTTTCCTTTTTCTTCCCTCTGACACCTCAGATCAGCCTGTGCAGTCTCAGACACACCACAGTGGTGTAGCCAACCCCCACACACCACGTCTTTTCTCCATGTAAGGCTGCATGAAGCCCTAGCTTCATGCAGCAATTTAAGAAGCTTTTTCTTTGGGGTTTATCCCTTTCCAAAGAGGTGCTGAACTACTGCAGAGCCACTGTATAGGCTAACAAACTGACTGTTACAACATCCAGGACTACAACCAAGTGATGCTCTACCTTGAGGTGGAAAATTGCACCTCCCTGGCTGAAGCTGTGAGAGGCTGATGATGCCAACACAAACCTTGAGCATTTTTGTCTGCTCACAGCGGATTGTAATTTGGCAGTGATCCTCTCTTTCTGTTGCACACTCTCCCTCCTCTCCCAGAACGAACTGTTAGCATGCTGCTCTAAGGTACCTTACCTCTACACTGCTTTCAGGAGTATCTCACAGTGTCACAGAGCCCTGGGTCCTGTCCTTCCCTCCTGTTCCCACTTAACTAACTCCTCTTTATTCAGCATTAACATATATGTTCTTAAATAATGCATAAGCTAATCATTGCTTATATTCCCTTTGACTAGGGGCAAATAATGAATCCAGCACAAATCATTTGATGTAATGACAGTAGTGCAGCTGAATAATGGACTCTATTAATAATGCTAAACTTACTTGTCACTTGGTAGGATGGCCTTTTGTTTGGTATGGGATTATTTGATGCAAATATTCTGGTTAAAAATTGAAAGATGAAGGAAGGGTGGCAGAAGAATATTAAAGTTAGCTGGTAACCTAAATATATCGCAATACATATGACTTGGAGCCTTACAGGTGTCAGAAGCTGTGACACAGTGCTGCAGCCTGTAAGAAGACTGAGTCAAACCTCTCTGGCCCTTCTTGCCCTCTCCTTAAAGCCACACATGGAGTTCATTGGGTAAAATACAATCCTGTCAGCGTAAGGCCTGATGTTTTCCCCATGATCCTGGGAGATTTCAAAGAAATAAATTGTTCTTCAACCCACTGTACTATAAAAAAATGGTTCATTTGCAAAATGTTCTGTTCCTCACAGAGGCCATGGTTGCTAATTAGTCACCAATAAAAGGGAAGCTATAAGGGTAAATGTCATGTAGCAGCAGGAAGGTACTACCAGTGATGCCACAGCAAGCAGACTCCATCCAGCCTGTGCAGGAGCAGCAGATCCCATTGAATTCCTGCAATTTGGCTGCAGATGTTCAGTCCTAAGTGTGGCAATCTATGATGTTAGTCAACAAATTATGGGAGGCTGCCACATCTTGCCCTACACCAAATCCTCAAAAAAGACATGCCCATATTGACTTGTCAGTTTAAAGCACACACAGGCAGGCAGGAGGCTCACACTGTTGCCTTATCAAGTCAGAGTGAAGCCTTGTGGTATGTTTGCTATGAGAAGCAGAGCCCAAAATGGTAAACACAGGCTTGGCCTTGTAAAACTGCAGAGTGCAGATACAACACAGGCATTGGTCTCCACCATGGAGCCCTGTTCACACAGAGCTGTTCTCCAGCCTGAAAGACTTGATTCTTGGCAGAGTTTACATAAAATTTCCAGACCCAAACTGGCACGTTTCCAAACTGCTTAGTACCAAGCTGTCCTTCCTGGACCACCCCCTCCCAAAACCTGATGAGCTCAGCAGTAGAAACTGTGAACCTTTGGTAAGGTACTTACGCTGGCACCAGGGATTGAACAGGATGTACGTGTCGGTTGCTGGGTTTCTGCGTGTCCGAAGGATGGCAAAGGGAGTCCAGACAGCAACGTACAGGCGGAACTTCCCAATGATGCAGGTGGCAGAGGACATTATGGACAGGTGAATGGAGTTGTTCTCCCTGTGAGTAATCTTGGCTCCCCACTCACCCGGTTTCAGCACATTACCTACTATGATTGGGATGTAGGTGCCTTTGTTTTGCTGTGGGTAGCGACCTGGAGAGAGAAGTGAAGAGGTTTGCCTGGTTTTAACAGTTTTTCAAAACTTCCTAGCAGTCTTTTGTCCCTTTGTCTTATTTCAGTGGAGTTGGCAAGTTTGTGTGGGCAGAAATCACCTTCCTCCCTCATTGCCTAACACAGTGCTTGGTCACTTGGCAGTACAGCCACACGAACACATACAACACCTCCCCACAGGCAGCCTGTGCAGACACACCCAACCATCTCACTCCAACAAACTTTACTCTTGCTGGTTCAGGCACTGTCAGGAGTGTAGCCCTGGCAGCATGATCCGGGGCTATCCCATGCTTTTCTTGCTCACCACTGTTTATACTAGTGCAGCAAACTGCCCTCCAGCAGCTTGATGTCAGCTAGACTGTTGTTAAGTTTAAGAGTTTAGGTAAGAGCCCCTTCCCCAGTTCAGATGTACCCACCACCCTTGTCACTAGTGTGCAAGTGCCCTCTGGGTCACAGACATCCACTTTGGGGCTCTTTAGCAGAGAAGAACCTTGTTCTTCTCACTGCATTACTGCGTTGACAAGCAGAGACCAAGCACTCTTTCATGAAGTCCCCACAAACAGAGGAAACACAAATGAGTCCACCTGCAGACACCCAGCACTCAGTTCCCCCCAACCACCCACTCCTCATGGACATAGTGGGAATCAACTCTGGGTGCCCAGAATATGTATCATCCACATCTGTGCTTTACTGCCAAACTTTCTCTGCTAGAAATGGGTCCCAAAGTATGACGTTCAAAGTAACACTTGCGATAGTCTACCTCACAGTAAGACAACACACACCCCAGAGAAGCCTGTTTTACTCTGCCAACTATAAACAGCAGCTAGATAGATAGGCTACATGTAAACATGTACACTGCCAGGATTCAAAGTTGTGTGAGGATCTACCCTTCGAGACTGAGGTAGAGCCAAACTGTATCTGGAAGCCAATCAACAGCATAGACAGAAGAGACACTTGTGAGAAGGCTGAGTTCCTTATCTCATTCTCAAATTTATTCTTCATTTCATATTTTAGGCTGAAAGTAAGACTCTCTCATTCAAAAATAGGGTATTGAAAAGCAATGATGGCAGACAGAGGGACAGACTTCTATATTTTTCATTCCTACTATTTAAAAACTTCAAAATTAAACTTACAAGGGCGTTGATTTTCTTGCTTGCTTATTTTTATACTGCTGATGTAGAGACAATCCCAGATCTGAACACTGCTACATTTGGGAAAGGACAACTCCAGCTTTGAATCTGAAGCTTGCAAGCTGCCACGACATTTGTGTTTCTGAGAAATCTGGGGCTACTGTGCTTCATCCAAGAGATTATTCAGAGCACATGAATTTCCATTTTGCAGATATTCAGTGCACATAAATAGCCCTGCTGGCCAGGGATGCTGTAACACATGAAACTCATTCAGATCAGTGAGGGGCGCAATGGAAGGAAAAGACCTACAGGAGAATAAAGGACTAGAATAAGAGAACGAAATCAATAGAATACATTAGAAGATAGAGCACTGGACACTTCAAATAGATGCCATCAAAGGAAAGCCAGTCTAGAGAGAAGAGCCTACAGAGGTAACAGAGATGAGAGTCTTGTGCCTGCTAACAATTGCGATCTGAGAGCTGAACACATTCTTGTTCTTTGTACTGCAACTGGGTATGACCCATCTTGCCTCTACAGTTCATATTTTGCTTCTAGTTTTGACATTATCTTTTTCTAAAAAAAGCAGTCCAGGCAAACAAAGCAGCAGAGCAAACCAAGTAGTAGAGCTGATATCCTTGAAAACCGTTAACAAGAAGTGCTACTTTTAAAAATACCTCCCTTACCTCCTTCAGAAGGGTGGGAGGGGGAAGAGATGACTATTTTAACATAGTTAGGAACTGACATTGTTATCTTCACTGGAAGCTCCACGTATGTCAGTGTAGCAGCCTACTGGGGACAGAAGAAGCCATGTTGTGGTGGTGGCTTTGCACCACCATGTCCGTGTACACCACAGGTACATGGGGAGGCTTCAGAATCACTTCCCACTAAATCTGCCTATATGAACCAGATAGGATCTCAAAGATGCCATGAAACCTTTTCAAGACATCCTTATGGAAGTACTGTCACTGGCACCTCATCAGCTGGTTCAGCAAAATACTGAGCCTCTGGTATTCTCACTTTTTCTGAAACCCCAACACACAAACCGACATTTTCCGTTCCAAATAAAAGTCCTTCTTGCAAGCAAAGCCGCAAGACACCCTCATATACCTGTTGCTTGACAAAGAAGCACCTGCAGTTACTATTGAGGAGTACACAAGCGGCTTTCAGCCCAGAGCCTCACACAGTTGCTCCTACACGGTAAGTGGTCACTGTACTCTCTCACTTACCCATGAGAAGGTGCTCTGGGGTATTGTCTGCATCCCTACAGGCATAGCAGAGATGCCAGGGAAGGGATGTCCTAGAAGTTAGGATACTTTGCAGATATTGTAAATAGTAAATACAAGAGAACACTTTTTGCTTCTGACAGATGATCAGAATTGGGTGCTTGCTAATGGTTGCCTACATCCTGAACTCATAAGGAAGCTTGGAAAGATGGGCAGAGCCTTCAAGAGCACAGTGAGCAATTTCCAATGTTCTCTTTGAAGAGAGGACAGGTTCCCTTCTTCTGAAACAAAAACCAGAAGGCAAATGGAAAAATAAGAGTTGTAAATGGAAGAGTAAGGGAAATGTTACTTCTGACACGAGCTTACGGAGCTGAATTGTAAACACACATCTAGACAGCTGACAGCATCAGCCACACTAGTCTCATATACACACATCTGCTGTCTTGACACTAGAGTGCCATAAAGCTGAGTAACTTTGGCATTACACGCTAAGGTTGCTGGCAAAATAATCCTTATGTAGATTCAGCACTATATTTATCAACTTCGTAGGCAAGTCCTCCCAGGATGGCTTGGCCATTTGACTTTTATCTACATCTTGAGCACACATTTCTGACTGCAGTGGAAAAGTAGAGCCAACTTTGGCTCAGAGTTGGGATATCTGTAATGTTGGCCCTTTCTCGGAAGGAATAACATGCAGTGGTGATTTCATTCTCTAGTTTAGTCTCTAGGGAAGAAGATTCGATGTTATCCAAAGACTCATTACCAAAAGCCTATGAATGCCTGACAGACTACTCTCTGCAGGGTCTCTGATGCTAACCCAACCCACAGAGAGTTTGGAGGGTGTTTGGGTGCATGTCAGGTCCAGGAGCCTTGTAGACAAGATAAACTCTTTTTATGCTGACAGGAGGGTGCTGACATTCTGCCAGCAGCATCAGCTGGCTCAGGATCTCTCCGGCTCTGGTTTGCTCCAGGAGTTGGCAGCCTGAACTGTGTTCCATAGCCAGTTCTTTGTGGTTGCCTCACTCCCCAGTGCTCACGTTTGCTTTGGGTGTAGGAGGCCCTGGCCCTCACATGAGGACATTTCACAGCCAATTGCTCTGTGACAGACAAAGTCGTTGTGTGACATCACACTGTTGGGATGCCCCTGTCTGCTTGCTCTAACAGCACATGGAAATGGGAAAATCTAGCCTGAGAACTCAGAAAGCCTGGAGATTGCTGTGCTTGTTGAATTTTTGATGGGATCCTTTTGCAGCTCAGAAGATATCATGCTGATATAGGGGCTGCTGACTGTCCTGTCTTCAAAGCAGAAGAGGACAGAAGAGAACTCACAGTGACCCTCCTTCTTGGGCCTACAACTCTCTGCATTTCAGTGCTAGGTACTGAGCCACAACACTACCAGAATATATTGTTTTTACAGAAACCTCCCTTGTACAGAAAGTTTAACAGCACAACCAAATCTCTTTCCCCTGATGCATAGTGCGCAGGTCTGCAACTCTTTTGATACCTCTTTCCTACCATTTCTTATTCCACCTTGGTTTCTGTAGCTATCCAAGTTGGTCTCCTAAAGCTCCTTCTCACTTCAGCTGCAGCTTAGCTCAGCTCTACACTTCCCAGGGTTTCCAGGCACCCAGGAAAAGAGGAGCAAAATAGCTGTTGTCACTATTAAAGGAGTTCATAAAATAAATAAAAATCATGAGTAAAGGTCTACATGGCAAAAGGGACCATGAATGAAGACTGTGTGGATGTGGGCATGTATGGGATGTCCCCTACCACAGACAGACATTTTACAGAGGAAAAGAACAAAATGCCATGTTTGTTAAATTTGCCAAAGTCTACTTATGTAGCAGCAAAATGATGTGCTGTCTAAAACACAGAACTGTGGTCACATACATGCATTCAAATTGAGTTATTTTCAACGTATGCCTTAAATCCCTAGCATGTCAGCTCGGGGCCCATCAGGCATGGAGGCAAGCTGTGTTAAATTCTGGGTAAAATTGCCACACTGAAGAGGGATTTGCACCAATAGAGAGACGGTGAGATAGACGCAGCAACTTCAGCCATCAAACACAAGCAATTCTCTCTGATGGAAGTGGAATACCTCAGAAGAGAGGGAGATGAACAAAAGTATTTCTCAGTAGTCTTTTTAAGAATTCTCCTTAGAAGATTAGCTTTTCAAGGAGTCAAGGAATCTGTCTTCCTTTGAGACATATATTACACACAATAATTAACAATTTTCCTATAGGTTCATTTGTTTTGTTTCAATATACTCTTTCATATAAAGGGTAAAGAATCTATTTCAGTGCCAAACCTGGAATTTATAATAATTATGACAGGTTGACACATAAGTTTGAGCCAGAAGCCAAAAGTACAATAGCTGTGTAACACAGGTAAGACTCATTGTAGCAAGCAGCCTGAAGATGGGTGTTAGTGTATGGGAACCATGACAAGAAACAAAAAGTAAAATAAAGAAAAAAGAAACAGGAGAGGTGTTCTAATAAAATTCCAAACAATCAAAACAAACAAAAAGAAGAAACAATCTTTTTGTAAAAAACAGTAGTGTCTAAGTCACTGTTTTAACATCCTGGCTGGGTTCCTCCCACTCTCAAATTCTATTGCCTTCAGAAGTGCTATATAAAAACTTGGAAATGTAGGAAACCCAAATATCTTGAAATAAGTTTTGCTCACAGCTCCAGTTAGAAATCCTTAACATCTTGTCATTCTATCCAAGGAATGGATATTTCTAGTACTTTACAGTCGTAGAACAGACATTGGAATCACGCACCTTAGCTATTAAAACAATTAAAAATTACAGCTAGATTTTATGTGCCACTTGATGCTGCTGCAGCAGTGCAAAAGGGAGTATAATGAAGATAAAGATTGCTTGGCATGAAATACTGCATTTATAGAGCACCAAGGGACTCTCTGCTCCTCTGGGGCCTGACTGAGAATTCCAGAGAGGAGGAAAAAAATACCCCAATGCCTTTGTTCAGAAAGTGTTTAGGTTTGTTACTTGCTAAGAGCTGGCAAACAGGTCTCTTATCTGCCTAGAGTCAATCTCTAGGAAATGTGTTCCACTGGTAATAAATTATTTTTTCTCCCAAAAAATGGGACTTCAAGTTTAGACCATCAGGTGTTTCTGTATCTCTGTTCATTTTTTTTTTGTAGCTCTTTGTGAAAAAGATCTAGTGATTCATTAATCTCTCAGCATTAAGTACCAACACAGTTTGACTCCTGCACCAGTTAGTTGCTCCTGTGTGGTGCTAAGAAGGTTCCTAAAAAAGTCAGGATCCAAAATTTTCCAAAGAGTAACTTTTACCCAGAGGCAGAACTCAGCTCGACATCCCATCCCAGGTGCTGTGGATCATCTCATGTTCCAGCCCCTCCACTACCACATGCCCTGCCACAGAGCTGCTGAGGAGGACAAGTGACGGCAGGGGTAGCAGTACTTTCCACTAAGGTGGAATTCCTGCCTGACAAAATCATTAAAACCTCAGTAACCCTGGAACAACACTTGACCCAACTCTGCTGTGAAAACAGGGAAAGGCTGTGGATACTGTAGGACAGTATGAAGAGTCCCATTGATTCTGGTGCGTGTATCTTGAATTTGACCCCTGGTTATTTAGTTGAACTCAGCTATCCTTCTGACCACAGATGGGAATTTGATGTCACCTAAATGAGCCATGCTCTAGGATCGTTCTAACATCTTTGTGTTCTTGGCTGCTTTTATGTGTTTATAACTATCCTTCTGGAGCAGGCCTAAGAAGACTTTGGAAAAAGGAGCAGTAAGTCTCTGCTCTCATCTCAGGCCAAAAGCCAGTGATTTATAGAAGCCTGATGAGAGCATATGGATGGGTGTGTGGGTGTCCACACATGCACACATGTAGAAAGGTGATAGTAGCTTGGGGGACTGAAATTTATGACTGTTCCAGAAGTATGTCAATTAATAAAATGCCCATAATAATATTAAGGGCTAGACCAATATATACAGATCTATGAAGCCATTTAAGGAAAATCCAAATAGACAGCAATTTATGAGGATGTGGGGAAATATATCATTAGAGTCAGGATGCACTGTATAAACTCATCAGCCCCTCAAAGATTTACAGCCACATACTGGAAACTACTACTAAAAGCAAGAGTGAAGGCTGTATAAGCCCATCTAATAATACATCTGCTTTTCAGAGAAATCCCTGCCAGTGCAGCAGTGCTAGTGGAAACTCTGCAGCACTCATGACAAACTGGCCGCCCCAGATGCAGGAGTCATGCTCAGCCAGGCTAAGCCTGCATCAGGGAAAGCTAAGAGCAGCACAAAGTATTCCCATCACCACAAAGGCAGTAGTCAGGAGAGATCAAGATGGGTGAAGGAGTCCATGGGCTCCTCAGGGCTCACTGGGGTTCCAAGTACACTGAAATTGTTCCTACTGGGGGGAACTTGATGTAAGCACAGCAACTACACTTCTCTTGTGGCTCTTTCATCCCAAACCCAGACCAATAAAATGAGTATCACCCAAGTGGTGATGCTCACCTTTCCTCTTGTAAAAGCCAGGAACTGGGCAGCAAGGAAGGAAATATATGATGATTGAGAGCTCTAAAACCATAGGTACTGCAGCAGGGCTGTGGTCCAGCACAAGAACTGGAATAACATCCAATTACTCTTTATAAGTGGATATTTTTCCATGTGGATTTTTTGGCACATTTATTGTTTTCCATACTTTGGCAGGCAAGTATGGTCCTAATTTAATGAAGGATTATGTGCAAAACTGAATTATAATAATTCACATGTTAGCATTTCAGTCAATTGCACCGATGATGATGACTCTACACAAAACAGTCTGTTAAAGCAGGAACAACTTTAGTCATAAGGAACCATCACAGAAAAATATCTGTAAAAGTGACTTTCAAGAGATTGGGATGAATTATTTACATATATTTACATACATATATATATTTGCTTATACAATTTAACCCATGAATTCTAACCTCTGTGTGACTAGTGTTTAAATGGATTGTGGATTAAAAAAGATTGTTATTAAAGGTTGCTCTGTGAGTGTTCAGACCTAGTTTCACATGACACAAGAAGCATTTGTCCCAGGTACCCTCGATTCATTATCAGTTAGAAGAATTAAGCAGTCTCTACTTGCTTTGCTTGCTTCATTAATCATCTTTTTAATGATGAAAAGAAGCAAAAATAGGAGCAAAAAAAAAGCGAGGGAAAAGTAAATTTTAGGGAATAACGGAAATAGAATAGTTCTGCGCACACACAGGATCAATTCATTACCATTGTCACATTTTTCAGGAGCAAAATTAGTATTTAATGGGTAAAAATTCTATGATGGATTAACATGAATGTTAGGAAATTTCCCAGAGCTGGGAACTAATCATTTTTGAATAGCTTCATGCAGCACTGTTGTATAAACAGCCCCCACTGCAGGAAAAGCCCTGCAAAAATGGACCTTGGGTTTTCCCAGCTCAAACTGAATTCCCTGGGAACCAAGGCCAGCCATCCCCATAGAGTATCTTTGTACCTTATGAGAATAGAACCTTGAACTATTCATAATATTCTGCAGTTCTGGATAGACTGCTGCACATTTCCTGGGGTAACCTCCTCATCCTTGGAGATACTGAACACCTGTCCCTAGGGCAAGACCCAAAGACACTGGATCAAGCTGGACCTGCTTTGAGCAAGGGCTAGAGATGAGACCTTTGGAGGCCTCACCAATGTAGGTTATTCTATTCTACAGTTCTGCTGCACCATTTGAAATCTACTGCTCAGACACAGAGAGCTCCTTGGAAAGGTCATTTTACAACAGCCTGGCAGTATTTCTGTGTGCCCATCACTTTAATCTCTTAAACTCAGCACTTTCCTAGGAGGTATACCCCTTTCAGCACAAAAACCTTCTCTGAGCTCAAGCTGCCTTTACTGTACAGCTGTTGTCTGAGTCGCTCCCTAGGGGTAGCTTCTGCCTGACAATACCAAAGGGCAGGATTCACCTCCCCTGCCTTTAGTGTTCTTACAATCAGAGCCTAGTCTATGGTAGAGAGCCAACAGTGGAAGCAAAAAAATCCAGAAGAGAGTTCATCCCATTTTAAGACAGCAGGGTTAAACTCCGTTTAGAGGTGCCTGCCTCTCTCCCCTGCTCACAGACAGCCTGGGCAAAAGCTTTTGGACTGGGCTCTGGTGTTCAGGCTGCTGGCAGTAGGAAACATGAAGGCTTGCTCTTCAGGAAGACAAACAAACAAAAAAAAAGGATGAAAATGGCCACGTCTTCCCATGACCAAAGGTTTGAGAGCACAGCACTAAGACCTTCAGCACTCAGTGCTCTAAGTATGAGAAATCTCTTCTTCTCAGCATGAAACATTGGACTTGCAGCTAAAAGGAGAAGTAGCAAGAGTCAAGCACATAATCTCTAAATTTTCCTTCCCCATTGTGGACTGTTTTTGTTTTGCTTTCTGTTGCTAGCCTCTGAGAACAAATATACTGCATTTTCACCACATGATCACAGAGAAACATTTGTGGAGCACCAAGTGTTGACCAGTTCCTAGAAGAGGAGCCTGAACATCTCCCAGTTGAATTTTTGTGAGCTAATAAAAAAGTCCTTGTAGCAAGAGGGCAGTGGTGCTCACAGAATTGAACACTTAAAAAGCAGGGGAGGGCGGTAGCATTGTACACTATCCTGTATATGCAGCCCTTTCCTGCAGCCAGTTGTCAGCTACCACACATGGACAGTGGTCCCATTTCACAGGAAGGACAGTAACAGGGAAGAACAGGGAGGGGAATTCCACCACAGACTCAGGGCTGACCTAAAGGAATCATTCAGAGCTGAGTTTGTTGCAGAGTCTCCCCTGGCTCAGGCTGCATTTAACCCCTTTCCTACAGTGTCTTGGTTGAGGGGACTTTTATCCATGCTTAGAGATTCAAGGTACAAACAGTGGATGAATGTATTATGAAAGAGCATCAGAAAAATAAATGAATGTGTTCTCTTAAGTGGACTGTGCAGTGTCAAAAGAAGTGTTAATTTTCTTCTTCCAATATAGAATATCTGATTAAAACAAATGCAAACTGCACGAAGTGCAATAAAAAACAAATGTTCCATTTTCCACTTCTTCTTGATACAGCTGTTTGTTTTAAACATATAAAGAGTAAGGGAACAGTCTTGAATTTAATTAAATCCCAAAAGAACTAATGATATTTATGCATATTAAATTTTTAAAGGCACTTGTGGCTGTTCAGCCAATCATTCATTGGACTGTCATAACATGCCTCCCAACCCTAATTTAAATTAGAAAGAAGAGACCCATGAAAAAAAAATGTGCAGACAGTAACATTTTCACTGCACATATGTTTAAGAGATAAACGCCCATCTAGCTTTAAAAAGCAACAAATCTAATAAATGGCCACATCATCATAATTCATCGATGGAAAAGAATCAACATTACAAATTTCAGAGCTGCTTCTCACAGGAAAGTAAATTAAAACATCAATTATAACCTACTTAAAGAGTTTCTAAGGAAAACATTGATGTCTTAACACAGAAACTACCAGATCACTCTAGATGAAGCTGGGGGTCTCCCAGAGTTGTGCTGTAGGGACCAGCATTTGGTGGGGCCATCTTTGGAGCATAGCAGGAAGCCCCACTCTGTCACTTGTTTTTCCGCTTCTCTAGTAAGGTCATGCCCTTCTCTAGTCCTGTACCTTCAATGAGTCAACAGGTGCAGTAGGATATGGGTATCTGATGAAGACCTCTCAGTGAGCAGAAGAAGCTTTCTTGCTCTTTCTGCAACAACTGAAGAAAGTTTCTGATATTGTCCTGAATAAGTATCTCAGCACTGGTGAGGCTGCACCTCAAATCCTATGTTCAGTTTTGGGCCCCTCACTACAACAAAGACGTTGAGTTGCTGGGGTGTGTCCAGAGAAGAGCAACAGAGCTTGTGAAGGGGCTGGAGCACAAGTTTGATGAGGAGTGGCTGAGTGAGCTGGTGTTGTTTAGCCTGGAGAAAAGGAGGCTCAGCAGGGTGCTGAGCTTATCACTCTCTAAAACTACCCAAAATGTGGGGTGGTGGTTAGTCTCTTCTCCCAGGTAACAAAAATTAGGACAAGAGGAAATGGTCTCAAGTTGTACCAGGCGAGGTTTATACTGGATATTAGGGAAAATACCTTCACTGAAAGGGTTTTCAGGCATTGGAATAGGCTGCCCAGGAAAGTGGTGGAATCACCACCCCTAGAAAAATTCAAAACACATATGTATGTGGAACTTGGGGACATACTTTAGTGGTGAACTTGACGGTGCTGAGTTAACGGTCGGACTGAGTGATCTTAGAGGTCTTTTACAACCTTAATGATTCAATGATTCTATGATTCTGGTCCAAAGCTGAAGTCTCTGAACCTTCTCTCTTGTTACCAAGTTGGTTGTAAATGCAGGCTGCAAAGTTACAAGGTTCTTCTACCCTGTATAATTTCCCTTCTTTTTGTAATCAATATTTTGCTATCCCAGTTCATACCTTTCCCACCTCAAACATCAGAATCCTCCTCCATGCATCTCCTAAATACTAATAAAAGATATGTCCTGTTCCATTTACCTTTCAGTTTTGCTATACATCATTAATCAGATACAACTTTGAAAGATCAATAAAGTACAGCTTCTTACTAAACAGAAACTCCCGAATACTGCTTCTTCTTCTCTTACATGAAATTCTGCTGACTTTTGCAAGAAAGGATTCAGACCCTGTTTGGAAAAACACTTCCTTGCCTATGGTTAAGCCTGTTTTTATGGTTTATCAATCAAAACAGGAAAAGACCCAGCCATTAAGTAGTGCTGTGTTCCTGTTTATGACAGACTCTCCAACCTTCCTTTGCTGATAAGACACAGCCTTTGCCAGGCACTTACCCATTAAAAACTCCAGCCAGAATTGGTCTGTCTCTGGCCTGTAAGGTCGGTTGAAGTCAATCCGGATTTGGAAAGGCTGTCCCCGACGCACTATCAGCTTGGGGTGGTAGTACTTGTCAGTGTGGTGCTGCTGCTTGTTGATCTCATGGGGCTCCTTGAACAAATAAATATCCACAACACGCAGGTAATCTACAGAGACATGTAAATGAACAGAGGGGGAAGGAGTCAGTATGTTAGAAAGTCAGCATTCGTATCAACATCATTAGATGCCGTGTCCTCCTCATCTCTGGGGAAGGAACACCTCGTAACAAGAGCATACTGGATCTGTTTGGGGCTTACATCCCCCTGGCTGAGCAGAGAGTTATGGACTGTCACTTCTCTGTTCACCTGCCATTTTCACAGAGGCTACAAGTCTTCTGGTGCACAGCGAAAGCAATCGCAGTAAGAACTGGTTGGTAGGCGTGGAAAGCTGTGTTTCCCCAAGGAGAGTTTGGCTTCAACTGTCCTTTGGAATCGCCTTTCTGTAAGTCTGGACCTTGTTGTCACAAGTTTGCCAGTGCAATCAGTAGGCCTGTGACAGTTGCGGCTTCTTGTCTCCCTTCTTGCAGCCCTCCATTTTTAAAACTCAAATTCACAGGGGTTTTGTGACACTTAAATACATTAATGTCTGCAAAATGCTACCAGTATTAAGTGCTGAGGAGCCTGAGAGGCAGTTAGTGATCTTTCATTCAGCTGAGAGCTTGGATTGCCTGTATTAAATAAGGTTTGGGTGTACTGTATGTGTCTAGACTCAGCTTCTCAGTACACCTCCACTGCTATTAGTGTCTTTTTATGAAAACTATATATACCATTAGAGTATATAATTACAGCATAGAGTTACAGGCAAGCAGCAGTAGGTATCTGTAACATGCACGGGCAAAGCTTCATTCCCTTCAAATTAGGGCTGTCTAAAGGGTTATAGCCTAACACTGCTAGGAGTAGTTTACTCAGCTAATGGCCAGCGTGGGGTGGCACTGGGATAGCTAAAGGCACTTGCAGTCACCATAAGCTACATGACTGTATCATACCACGAATCTTCACAGTGGGAACCCTCTCACATAACAAGCAACCACATGAAAATGAACTGGACATTATTCTTTTGCCTACATGCTTGGGCACATAATCATGAAACCTCTGCCAGGAGGACCATTACTACTCACTACCAGGAGGGAGACAGAAGAGTAAAGCTAGATTTGCACTCTCAGCTTGTCTTTCCAGGTGCTGACAGTTAGAAACCAGCTAATTTCTGCATTTTATACTGACAATGACAGAGCTGAACTCATGCCTGGCAAAAAGAGGTGCACATTTACAGCAGCTGGTGGAGCTGTGTATGCTTCTGGTGGTGGCTAATTTGGCCTGCTACTAAGCACACTGTGATCAGGAATGATGTGCTCAGTGAATGAGTCGGATATTGAAGTCACTGAGGGCTGAACGCGGCCCCTTTCACAGAAACTCAGACAACATCTTTGCATGTTGCCTTTCTTTTAAGGCAGGGAGACACTGCAGAGCAGCCAGCTGAGGACAAATGGCAGAGCCCTGCAGGCAACACCTTCCCTGGACACAGCATTGTCCTTCTCCTGCCCCGGGCAAGACACCCAGCCTGGACTCTGGGCAGCAGCTAATGGGAGACAGAAGTAAGGGCAATAGGAATAGATTCCATTCCCCCTGAAATTATCACTGTCAGGTCCCTAGTCCTGTCCTTCAGGAAACAGGAGAGGAATATGTTTGAGGACACAGCAAGATAAGGAACCTTTCATGGAAAAGCCCTGGATAGCTGAACCCAAAACCATCTGCCTTCTGCTAGCCCTAATCTGCTGAAAGGCTGGAATACCCTGTACAATCATGAGTCAGGCTTAAAGTCCCATGGCAATGCCATTATTATTCTCTTTTCAATTCATAAGGCTTCTGGAGTAACTTCTGTAAAACCCCTCTGGCTTTAGCACTGGATGTAGTTACAGAGATGCCTGTGTGAAACATTAAATGTATTTTGCTCAGAAATCATTCTCATTGCCCCCCATGAAGTAGGGCATGTCTTTGCCTCCCTCCCTGCAAAACTTAGCAATGCTCACTCACAAAAATGCTGACAACGCTCACAATTAAATTACATGAGGCAGGAATTTCCCAGGCAGCGATAAAGCAGGGACGGGGAGAATCTCTCCTCTTACATCTCCCAGTCCCTTCCAGGCTGAAAGCACTGCATGTAAAAGCAGTGTATCTTGGGGTTCTGTGAGGGGTGAAGCCATCAATAAAAATTTGGCTCAGCTTCTCCGTCCTTCCAAGGAGGCATAAAAATGGAGTTGAGGGTTTGTTGTGTTTTCATCTCATGTTCTGAAACAAAATGGCAACAGTAACCCTGCCCTTCCCTCTTATATTAGCCCCTTTAAGGAACTGTCCCTTCAAGGAACTGCAAAGCTAAGCCACCCTGGGCTGTCAGTTCAGCATTTGCTTTATTTTATCTCAGGACTTTACATGGCTACGGTCAGAACACAGCCATACACATCTGCAGAAACACTTTTCATTTTCAGTCTCAGTGTTAAAATATGTGTTGAGCTTGCCAGCTGAAGATAACCTGTGACTGAGCCTGTGCTAATTACAGTAAGGGAAATTACAGAGGACAAAACATGAGCAGGGTAATGGGATGTGCTAACACCATCTCCAGCGTGTGATCCAAAGGAAGGCTCCAGGCGACGCTCATCTGTTTGTGAGGGACAAGTGGCCATTGAGGCCTACTTTGAAGTCAGGTCCATTTGAGGGTTTGCCTGTAGCCTGATCTACTGTTTAGTGCAAGCGGGTTTCCTGCACCAGAGGCAGCAATGTGATGCTTTCTTAAAGCTTTTGTAATGTTAAGTTTGCGTGAAAATAAACGAGCATAAGCTTGAGCTGTTTTTTGAATAACAATGGCTTTCAAACATAGGTTTCCTTGAAGGACCAGAGAGGAAGAGCTCTGAATTTCCAAAGGAGGTACCCATCATGCTGCTAACAGGGGAAGCACGACTGCCTGGCGAGTCACCGGACTTTGCAAAGGAGGGTGCGTGGGGAGCTTGCAGACCGTGGGGCCACAGGGCTGTGTCCTCCCACTGAGCGCCCTCATAACACACTGCAGTGAGATGAGCTGGCTAGGACGAGCTAGGGGGAGGACACGGCACAAGCATGTTCACGGCGACTCAGGCTTCTCGCTGAAGAAGCACTCGGGGGCTGCGCGTCCTCCTCACCGAGAGCATCTCCTCCCGCAAGCAAGCCGGCTCCGACAGCAGGCAGCCCACTGACCGGGCTGGGGAGGCAGCCGTCCCCGGCAGCCTTCGTGCTCGCTCCGGCTGTGATTCAGCGGAGTAGAAGTGGGTGTCAGCAGAGAGCTAGGAAAGCACAGGGTTTTACCTCATCCTAGAGTAGTAGTTAAAATAGGTCAAATGAATCACACCCTAAAAATGCCTGTATCTCTCTGTTGGCTGTCAAGGGAAACGAGGGTGACTAGCTCAGCTGTAGACTCCTACACTGCACAGATCAAGGGCAGAAATCAGTTAAATTTAGGCATCTAAATGATGTGAGCCTGGTATGTAACCTCTTATTATGGCCAGCTGGTGGCTGGTTGCTGCAGCCAGTGTATCTGGGAAGAGTACAGATCATCCTGGAACTGACATCCACCGAGTCTCTGGACTGCCTGTGTCCTCACCTCTGCTCGTTGGATGGCTCTGTGTTGACTACAATCCCTGAAGGTGACACAGGTGAAGACACAGACATTTAGATGTTTACAGCAGGTGTCCAAAGGCTAGAAAACACCTCAGTTGTAATAAAAGAGAACAGCATTTACATGCTTTTTTCAGTGTGTTACAGCAATGAAATCTGGGAACCCCTACAGAAAAATTTTGACAACCCAGAAGTGTAGAGGTGTGCAGGAGAAGGGGCAGGAGGTATCACAAGCAGTCCTCTCCAACAATGTGCCCACAGCTCTAGAGCCCTGTTGCACTCTGCCACAGACACTCACTTTATCCCCCAAACACAACACTGACAGTGCTCTGGGCCAAGCTCCTGAATGTAAGGCTGAGTTCCATTGGGCTATAAACCTTTAACAGGTCACTTAAGCATCCCACCCTAAACTATATGTCCAGGGACCACACTTATATCAGCTGGTATCACAGGCTTAGGTCACTGATGTGCACCAAAACAAGAATGCTACTGTAGACCCTTCCCTTCAGGTACCCCCTTGCATGTTGTTGCTACAAGCACTGGAGAGAACTGCACATCAAAGCTGATTCGGCTGTACAACAAGAGTTTGCCTGTTATGCGCGGATTTATTTTTCAGCTGTACCAGTGCCATAGCCAGATTTACCCAATGGCCACATAAACTCTCACTTTGGACAAGGGATGGTTTTCTCAACAACAGCATCACCTTAAGCACATGTTGGGTTCCTGCCTCAACTCACTTGACCCGACATTCCTAAGTTTCCATTGCATTTTTGAAAAGCAAGAGGTTGCCGCCTGCCAGCACCATACTTCATTCAAAGCCTGATGTGAAACACATCAAAAAGCAATGGGAATTTTTCTCCTGGTACTGGTGGGCTTTAGCTACAGGCTGCATTCCTTCTAAGGTATCCCACACTTACACTTCTCCAGCTTCTGTGAGCATATTTGGTTTGAAAAGGACCAGTACTGCATTACATTTGATAATTTAAACACACAGACTTGCCCCAGAGCTACGGGTTTATTTGAATAGGTTCAAGCAAAATTTCTGCAGTCTTAACATGACCATTGGTTTGCTAAGGCATTAAAGAAAAAAAAGCTTTTTAAAGAAATGTGTGTTTATTAAGAGGGGGAGGAGGGGAGGAGGGAGATGAATGTGTGGTTAAGGCACATGATTAGGATTACAGAAATAATGCTTTTCAATTTGTCACTTAAAATCGCTTTGCCTGCTTCCCAATTTGTAAAATGCAGTAATTAATGCTTGTCCACATTTATTAAGCAACCCTGGATCAGGAGTCCCCTCTGAGCATTAAGTATTATTACATCTGGCTACCCTGAGCTGCGACATTCAACAAGTTCTGCTGTTCATTTCAAATAGGCAAACAATTTAACATCATTTCATTACTGATTCATTCAGGAATTAATTCTGGTTTCTTTTAAGAAAAATCTTACCTATTTTTTATTTATGGTTTACTCCAAAGAGTTGGCACTGAGAACATACTTTGGTTTGTCCATTCTCTACTATGATATTGTTTTGTTTCCCCTGTCAAACAATTATAAAACATTTCATAGGAGAACAAATAAAAATATGGGTATTCCTTCTAGTTTAATGTTCTTTTTTATGAGTGAGGGGAACATCCAGTGAAAGTTTTCCCTGCCAGACATTTTGCAGCAGTTTCATGCCCAGTTTAGAGCCATATAGATGAGAAGGGCCATTAAGAGGAGACATTTCTTCTATCCCTTCACCCTAGTGCAGCCATCACCACGCCTGAACCTGACAGGTCCTAAAGTGATTCTGTGATTGTGATCAAACTGGGAAACCCCATTCTTGGTATTTTTTAACCAATCCCAGAGTTCAAGCAGAAAACTGATCACTCAGCTTCTCCACTCTTCACATTTCCTACCCGTAACCTGTGGTAACATTCTCATTGCACATGGGTGGGTTTTTTTACTAAGTTTTTCATCAGCAGCAAGAAAAGCTATCTGAGATGGAAACACGTAAGGAAAAAAAGTGGTTTGGATTCAGTTCACAGACCTGAGCTAAAGTGAGAATGGAAGATATAAAAATAGACTTATGGCTTAATTGTACACTGTACCTTTAGGATTAAATCCTCTGGGTATCAACCCAAAAGGATCCACCTCAGGGACCTCATTTTCTTCATCATTGGAGTTGTTTGGTGGGAGGGCTCTTCTCCCATTCAGAGGAGGTTTCCTTTCCTCTCTCGTGCTCGTTGTTTCAGACATCCTGTTTTAAAAATGTTGTAATACCATGAAAGAAAGAAAGAGTGCAAGGAAAAAGCAAATACAAACCAGCAGGGCACATGTGAGATGGGAGAAACCAAAAGCAGTGTGGGGTGCCAGTGAGCTACACATTTTTAGACTCACATAAACAAAACCTGAGAGGCAAGAAACATCGGTCTAATGATGGAGTACAACTCTCTAAGGACTGGAAGGCATTTTGTGTTTGTGAAAACACATGAATAAGAGAAGAAGGGCAGGCAGGAGAAGGAGAAGGAGAAGGAAGTCTCATACAGAAGAATTTGCTTAGGAGAAGCAGGACACTAAAAACATTAGGAAGTTTCAGGTAAAAGAAATGGAAAATCATTCAGTCTCCCACCCTCCATAACAGCATTATTGAATCCAAACCAGCAAATTATATTTCCAGAAAGTGCATCACACACTACCTTTCCCTAATAAAAATGACATTGTAAGTTATACTGCAATCAAACCAAATACTACAGCCTACAACAGTCTGTGGGTGATTAGTGGAGAACTGTATTTTTGTCCCTATACACACAAACACCCAATATCTAAAGGGCTAACTCCTGCACTCAGACAATCTACTTCTGAGAAAAAGAAGGGTTGGTGGGGGGGAAGAGAGGAAGGGTAAAGAGAAAAAAGGGAAAAGAAAAAAGCACTTATCCACTTATTTCTCTCCCACTAACATCCCTAAGGGAAATCTTAGATGTAGGCTGATCAGAGACTTTTCTTTGAGCTACTCAAAACTGCTTTCACATCTATTTCAGTGTAAGGATGTAGCAATGAAAAAGCCATGCCACCCTTCTAAGAAAATATTAATGACTGAGAAGACAACTTCTTCCCCAAGCCCCTGAAAACAGCAATTTAAAACATAGCAATTATTTAATAGCAGTAAGCTCTTAAAGGAAGGCTTTTTTTTAGTTAGCAAAGATACCTTATTTTCAGATAGTCTTTTTTTTTCTTCTCCCTTCCAGAATTTCTGCAGTGCAATAGAATCAGGGGAAAAGTTGGGGGCTTTTAAGTAACCTCTGTATATCCTCCTCCTTCCTGTTGCAACAGGACAGTGCTGAAAGGGTTGCCAAGCCCTCCCCACGCCACCTCCAAGGATCTGCCACCACTGCTGGCATGTCTTTTCTTCCTCTCTCCCTCTCCCTGCCTGTCTTACCCCAGTTCTGCTCACCAGGAGCATTTCAGGGTGCTTGGGCTAAGGAAAAACTTGGGCACTGAAGTTTCAGTACTTTGTGAGACAAAGTAAGACTGCTCATGGCACAAAGGCATATGAAGGGGGAGACTGAAAGGGATTTTCTGAGGGACACAGTCCAAGAAACTATGCTTACCATGTTGCCAGTCTTTAATGATGTCTCTTCCTCAGGGTGCCTGTGATGCAACTTCAGGTGCTGGATTTCAGAGTACTCTCAGGCAGACACACTGACGGTTCCCCTTGCAGAGGACTGTGGGACACATGGACATGGAGAGCTCATTGGTGGCCCACTGGAGAGCAGCTTTCTCTAGAAACCCTGTGCAGTTCAGGACAGTGAAAGTATTTTGCACCAAACAGCTATGTTTGGGGCAAATTACCTTCAGTTCTTGCCCATGATAAAATGTGCATCCCTTAATAACCAGGGTCTGGGGCAGTTCCTTGTGGAAGCATTTTAGCTTCATGTCAACTTTCTTCAGTTCCATCAAGCTCTAGGATAACT
>JAWWLV010000088.1:66275210-66299859 GCA_035041135.1 Platyrinchus mystaceus | reverse complement strand
TTAATGATGTCTCTTCCTCAGGGTGCCTGTGATGCAACTTCAGGTGCTGGATTTCAGAGTACTCTCAGGCAGACACATTGACGGTTCCCCTTGCAGAGGACTGTGGGACACATGGATATGGAGAGCTCATTGGTGGCCCGCTGGAGAGCAGCTTTCTCTAGAAACCCTGTGCAGTCCAGGACAGTGAAAGTATTTTGCACCAAACAGCCATGTTTGGGGCAAATTACCTTCAGTTCCTGCCCATGATAAAATATGCATCCCTTAATAGCCAAGGTCTGGGGCAGTTCCTTGTGGAAGCATTTTAGCTTCATGTCAACTTTCTTCAGTTCCATCAAGCTCTAGGATAACTGGGGACTGTATGACATCTCCTCTGTGAGACAAATCTCTACAGGCCAGTGGAGCTACATGTAGAAAAAAACAATGTCGAGGGAAGAATTCAAGCTTACTGTTCTGTCATTATAATAATCTCTACCAGCCAACTGTTCTGTTGTTTGGCAGCAGAGGTAGAAACCACCTACTAAGAGCATACATGGGCAGTGAAGAGGCCCTCTTACCTACATGTGAACTGCCAAGGTCACTTAGTTACCTTGATTGCAGAGTAGATGAAGGAACTCTGAAGACACAGTGAAGAGGACTCTACTCTCTTTCAGGCAGCTATGACTTCCAGCTTCATAGCCTCAGTGAAGCCTCAAAACTCTGTTGGCTGAACACACCTGAAATCAAGCTGCACCAGCATGGCCTTGTAGCTGGGCTAAAGGAGCCTGCTAGGGCTGATTGTCAAGGTGCAGCACCAGGCTGCAGCAGTTTTGGGGGCAGCCTGAGAATCTGGACACAAGTGTTGAACTGCATTTTCTCATGGCTGAAGGGTAAGAAGTGACTACTGAAGACTGCTGAGCATAGCACAAGCCTGGCTGAGGGACTCCCTTTCCCCTGTCCTGCTCCCCCAGGAGCACAAGCACCCTGCGGGCACAGATTTGGTCTCATCACAGGCATCCTGAGCTTCAATTTCCATTGACTCACTTTTACACAGATGGGACCTGCGGTAACCATCTGAAGGGCAAGTGGTACCCCTGGCACCCGGGAACACAATGAGCTTTCTAGAGAGGAGGCTGGTTGCCCATTTTCTTTTCTTTTTTTTTTTTCCCCTTCCATCCACATTTCTATGTGGCATCTTGTGCTTTGTGCCTCTCTCTCCCACTTCCAGCTAGCACTTCAGTTCCCAAAACTGCAGCTGCTGTGATGATGTTACAAAAACTGATATAAATATTGCCTCGGTGCCATGCCTGCTGGAGGCCTGCAACACAAATAAGAAACATCGTCTCCCAAGGAAGTCATGTGCTTCCCCAAGTGGCTGTGGTGCTGTCAGAGCCAGGAGGACAACTTTCCGTCAGAGCAAGGACTGGAGCACATGGATGCAGCAGAATAGATCCCACTACACTGCAGAGCCAGCGGTTGCAGGTGTCTCTCTGCACCCAAGCACATCTCCCTGGGGTTTTCGGCAGAGGCGATGATCATGCAGAAAGTGAGGAGGCCAAAATTTTTGGTGGCAGCAGCAGGAGTGGGCTTTGCATCCAGGGAAAGTAATGTTCTGCAGGCTGTAATTTATTTATTTTGTGGGGAGTGATGTAAATTTATGCTTATGACAGCTCCAGATGGCAGGTATTTTCTCATTACCTTGGCTTCTTAGCATTTGCTACCCCTTGCCTATTAGACTGCACTGGCCTTAATTTAACTTCCGTGGTTCCAAACTACTGACGTCAGATCTGATGCAGGAGGGGGTATGGAAAACACAAAACCCTGATTTTCCTGTAGGGCATTATATTTAATGAATGATGCACTGGGATGACCGGTGAAAGAGCACTCTCTCTTCCTGAAACCGTTTCTGCGCTGCACCCTGTGGGGAACTGTGAGCCCATAACTATTTCTCAGAGGCAGCCCTCAGATGCTCGTGGCCTTTGCCAAAGACTTTTACAGTCATGGGCACCCTTCCCACAGCAGTAGACTTTGGATAATGGACAGGTCTTCCTCCCAATCGCCACAGAAAAGACCTTAAATAGCTACAAAGCTTGCACTCTAAAGAGTTATCTAAAATGCACTTTCCTGTTGTTGCCAGAGCCAGTATCACTCTGTTCCAAGTTCTCTCATGCCAGACAAGAGTTTGTGGGGAAAAAAATTCCCACAAAATGCACAAGTCAGTAAAGCTTTACAGCCAGAGGAGAGGGTGTGCCAAGATCTGTCACAAGCAAACTGATCAACCAGGTGCTCACATAAATGGATTGCTGAGCTGTGTGCCAGAGGCTTAGATGGGAGGGATGTTTTGTCTACTGTAGCTACACCAAGCACTCCTTGGAAACTGATGAGCATTGTAAAGCTCTGCAACAGGATGGCTTAATTTCTTCCTCTGTTTTTAAAATATTACCCTCATGCCATTTGCAGTCTAGATGGATGTTCAGATGCACTGTAACATTATACTACAACATGTGCACAGGAGTACCTGGGAGGACATCATCCTTACTCTCCAGAAACCAGACCCTCTCAGCTTTGACCTTCTGTACATAATAATACAATATTACCTCTCTCTTGTCTTCTCAGAGCTTCCCTTGGGAACTTGCACCCTTTCTTAGATGATCAAGTCTTGTCTTCCCCTTCTTCTGCATCAGTACTTGTTGCCCAAAAATTGATGTTCCTCTTCCTATGATGCCCTGCCTCACCAAGGCTGCAGGTAGAGTAGAGCAGATTCTCGAAGGAAAAACAAACAAACAAAAAAATTGCTATTTTTAAACAGAAGCACATTTGAGAAATCTTCATTTGGAGATTTTGTTTGCATGTTTTGCTTTGGGTTTTTTTAGAAGAAACCCCATTTAATATATCTGTCTGTGTATTTAATATATCTGTGTATACATAACAGCAGCTCTGTTACAGGCTGCCACATACAGAGGAATATATTTTGTGTTAATGTTGAAAATTCAGGAGGTCCAGCTCTGAAACACAGTATGTGTACACATGTCTGGATGTGTGAAAGAAGGGCAGAGGAAGGGACAAATAAAATGGTAGCTCTTCAGATGGTAGAACATTTGGAGATGGGTATATAAGGCCAGTGTTCAAAAGATATTATTGCAAATGTTTCTGTTGCAGAAAGAAAAATACCATATATGTATATATTCATACACACATTCTGCTAGGAAAACACGGCTTAGGAAATTTTACTCTTCTCTGAAAATTGTTGTTCCAAACTGCAAGCTTAAATTCAAACTGTAGATCTTTACAAGCATCTACATCTGTGCTGGCCATCTTAGGCTCCCTTTATCCTCCGCACAGATCTAGTCTAGGCAGTGATTCATCTCCTCCTACAGCAGACATGTAAATAGGTCAGATGAATCATGGCCTAAAAGTGCCTGCTCCCTGTATTGCCTGCAAAGGGAGCTTGGGGTGATGGGTTCTACCATATGTGTCTACACTGTCGATGTCTACAGTGAGGTGAGATAAATCCTAGGCTAGGTATAGAAACAGAAAAGCATTTTATTTTTGTTTTGAGGCCTGACTTTCAAGTGCTAAATTAGCCTTTACTTTTATGGCAATACTGCTGCAAGTCATTATCAGTGATACACAGTATATAGCTCAATACAGTCTTTTTTCTCTCAGAATATGTGGCCGCCACTGTCAATTATGTAAAATATATTTCTTACAATAATTGTCAGATGACAGTAAAGTACATACAAGCTCATAAGTTCAGGCTTGGGAAAACATGCATCTTTTTGTACTCGTCTGTGAAGGCGTTCTGTTTCTTCAGACAGAAATATGACTGTATATGTAGTAACTGCAGCAAAATAAGAAAATAATCATAATGACTGTTATGAACATACAATCCGAGTTCCCACTCCTATTCATACTCACATCTGAATCCAAAGAATTCTGTTGGTTAGGTACCAGGGGTTGCCCTAGTTTCTTACAGAAAGAGTAAGAGAGAAGCCAAGAAAGGGCAAAGGGGTATGTCCTAAGAGGCAATATTCACAGGTTTCAGATAAATATACTAGTTTATACTAGTATGGAGTTGAGACCTTAAAGGATGAAAGAACATCTCTCAAAAATGGGATTGGACAACTTCTCTGCTGGCCAGCTGACCCAGAAGCTGATAGGGACACAAAGGCTGTGGACCTCAGATATTTATTTCAACCCCAAAAGAAAAGGAGAGGACATCAAAGCAAAGCCATAACTTCCTAGAGACTTACACAGGAAAGGCCATTTTAGATAAAACATCTGTCTGAATAAATTTCACCACAGGTACCATGTGTTTTGGTCATGGAAATATTCTCTTCTAAAGCAATTGTTTTAGTCTTCTTACGCCCACATAACCAAATAAGCTCTTGGCCTGGAGATCAACTCTACTTGATCCACCAGGCAATGAGACTGAGAGATTAACTTGAAGAGCAGGGGAAACAGAAGATTTGTATGATTCCTTTTCAGAGATATTCATAGTTATCTACCCTTTTGAACAGCCACTGTATCTAGAGATAGGCAGAACAAACAATATATTCAGTCTGATAAGACTTTGTCTATCCTTCTTGATGTATACTCACAGAGCTGCTTGAATTTTTTCCAATCCGCCAATCTCCTTATAGTGAAGGCTGATTCCACAATACAGAAAGTTTTTCAAGAAAATTACGATTGATTATGGTAAAACAGTCAGTAAGAAGTTACCAAAACACGTTTAGCTTTGATTTGGTAATTTTAGCTTTTAAGTAGGAAGTCAAACTGCAGTCCACAGGTACTGGGATGTCTTTGGCAGGACAGGCTTGCGGAGCTCAGGTAAGGGAATCTTAAGGTTTTTGTAAAGACCCAGCTTGAGCTGAAGTAGCTGCAGCTCTGTTCTGCACCCAGGCTGGCTTCTGCAGAGCTGCAGCCCTCAGCTCCAGAGGGGCTCAGTTGTCATGTACAGCATCGGATGCAAATGAGGGTTCAGTGCTCAAATCACCATGGCTCCTGGACAGTGTGGAGTCATCTTGGACACATCCAAGCCAGAACCAATAAGCCAAGGAAGACCCAAACCACCTACAAGCACAAGCACAGGGTCTCTGCCCTGCATTCTTGAAGCAGTCACAACAAAGACTTGGTACAAGACGCTTGAAATGTCCCAACCTGAATCTGTTTGAACTGAGCAGGGCTTAGTAGGTCCAGCACTACATTGCGCACAAATGAATATCCTCATTTTACTGCTAGGCTGAAAAACAGTGTTCATGGAACATTGCATCTCAGCCAAGAAGCTAGACCAGACCACGGCTCTTTTCTGTATCCAGGGGGCGGCAATATACAACACAGGCAACCCCAGCGTGCTTAGTTAACAGTTGGTTCTAATTAATTTAGTAACATATGTGGACATGCAATATTTCAATTTTAATGTCACAAAGCTTTTCAACATTACTGACACACAATGTTTCAAGTATTCTCAATAACAAGATTTTTGGAATTAAGAATTTCCTAAATTTCATTACAGGGTAAAACTTCCTGTTTCAGTTCAGAACAGAAATACATTTTAAAATGCCTGAATGTCTTGTAGAACAGCTTTTCTTCTTAATACAAACACAGATGTAGTGTGTAGGCCCATACACAACAAGACACTTAAGCACATCTTAACTTCAGTCATTTAATTCCATCTTTAGGCATATGCCTAAACCCTGTAATGGGCTCAACTCAAAAAAATCAAGGCTGTACAATATCTATTTGTACAGAAACACTTAGGCTGACGTGGATGTTAAATTTCTACAAGATGAAGTTGCAGTTTAACAAGTCTTTAGTGCAACTGTTTCTTGATTCATTTCAAAGATGATTGCCAAAGTGGGTTGTTGACCCATCTTTCAGTCCCAATACTGACCTCATCTCTGTGCAAATGAGCTGAGTCATTGCCTATTTAAGGAAGTGTGCAATGTTTTGAGAAGTAAGTTCAAATGTGGATTGTAAAACATCACAACTGGTTGTTTTGTTAATGGTGGATGTTCTGGAGGGAGAAGGGAAATTGAATGGATGCATCATTATCCAGGATGAAGTTCAGTAGCAATTTAAAATTCATTTCATAATCACAGATGTATGCCTAATAAACCCATTCAACACAAGCTGTAGGCTTTGACTTTTGTGAAGTCTGCAAGTTCTTTCATTTGCTATTCCCACTATAACCTTTGCAGTGTGGCTTAAAAAAAAAAAAAAAAAAGTAAGAAGAAATTAATGCCTTCTAAATGCTCCATATACCTGTCTCTTTCTACAGTGTTGTGCTGCATCCACAAAATTACTGTCAATGTGCACAGTGGAATACAAATACTTTTACTTTGGGCTTGTGGTGAGCTCATGGTTGGAATAAAGATAAAAGTCACATCAGCCGAGAGACAGTGAATCAGGAGGGCAACTCCAGCATGCACCCACAGCAAGGTCCCTGACTCCCCAGGTGATATTAAAACCCTATTACACAAAGAATAGGCATGCACAGTATTTCTCTTACATGCCCAGAAGCTGTGTAAATCCTGTCAAAGCTGTACAAAGTCCAAGTAATAACCACAGTCAACTGGGGCTCTCTCCATTTGGGGCTGATCCGTTCTCTCACACAATTCCACCTCTGTTTGTGTGCCCCTAACAGTTCAAACCTAGAAAGTTTTGGGCTGTGAGCCTGCAAGAAGCCACGCTAGGACAAAGCTCTGCAGGCAGGTATCTTCTTGGCCCCTTGATCTCTCTGTGGTCCATCTCTCTCTCAGCTGTAATCTTCACAAAGTTTTGCAGCTTTCATAGGAATGGTATGATCTTTCACTCTTTCCCTTTCAAGCCATTTTCTTTAACAACCTTACACTGCTTTTGATTTCCATTCAAAACATCAGTGGTTGGTTGCTGGGGGAGCATTTACTGCTTCACTAATAGATTGGAAACTCATCCAGAAAACAGCAGTGCACACAAAACAGTAATTGATCCATGTTTTATATTAAATGATCATTTTTTCAGAAAGGCCCTTGGAATTCTTAATCTTCAGACTTGTAAAAAAATTTTTAACTCATACAGATGTCTTGACCCAACTGACTTATTTGCCTGGGGTTCCTCCTGATACTCTGTATTTTCTGTAACTAACATGGATAATTCCTTGGAGATGTGCATGAAACAGGATACAAACAACATGTTAGGAAATTATAAGAAAATTGGTGGTAAAGTTAGGTTGAAGAAGTAGCCAATGGATTTTCAAGTAAGATCATAAACCTACTTCAAAGGCATCCACTGGAATACACAGGTGGAAATGGGTTCATTCAAAGTCCTGCCCCCTAAAATAGTCCATGTCACCATCTTGCAGTCTGATTTCCCACCTCTTCCTTACAAGTTAGACAGCTAATCAATGAGCAGAAAACTAGTCAAATAACTAAGTAATGAGAATCAAGTAACCTGAACAAATGGCCTTGAATGACCAATAAGTTGAATTTGTTTGCATTATACCACAATAAATTTTAACCGAGAACATGCATACATTAAAAGCAAAGTTGATTTGCGGATCTCTGAAGGAAAAAGTTGGGGCAGGTACACAAATTGTAATAACCTACTTGTTTAACCTTTCCCATTGGTAGGGCCACTGGCTGACTAATACTTCTGTACCTGCTGACAGTCAGTCCCCAAATGTTGAATCTATAGCTCACTGACACTAGTGTTGCTAGCATTTTCTGCTACATTCAATGGCAAATACAATTTTTTGCCTGTTGATTGAAAAGCCAGTAGGACCTCTTTAAGAAATGTGGCTCAAAATAAAATATAAGACTTTTGGATATAAAAATTATGAACTCTGAAGAGGCCAGTGTTGCAAGTGTTATCTAATGAACACGACTTTAGGGTTGAGTTTATTCTCAGAAAAACTACATCTTTTCACAAAGGGAATTGAAATATACATGTAGAGCTCCATCAATAGTTCAAATTATGGTCTAAACTCACTGTAGCCATGATATCTTTTAGAGTGAACTCCTATCAAATTCCTTATCTTCACAGCTTTGAAGGCTGAAAACATTACACCTTTTCAAAACTTTAACCATACCAAAAAAAGAAGTGGTATCTCACTGTAATAATGCTGTCTTAATTATGTACAATACTTAGCACTGTTTTTACACGAGATGAGTCATAGCTTGTACTTTGCTGTTTGACTAAATCCCACATCACTTAGAACTGTGTGAGCCTGCAGTGAGTGCTTATCATCTTGTGCTCAGCTCTTCTCTTGGACCATGTCTGCTGGATCTTTCGGGGAAGGTTGGTTGGAAGGGTGCTGCAATAGGGTGAGCAGACACTTATGGTTGAAAATAAGGGCTCAGAGTCAGTAAGAGCATGCCAGAGAAATGTCTTGAAAGCTGCTCAGGTGTTTATTCTTTTCCAGTCATGTCCACTTTAATTAATTTGGATTATAGAAATCATAGATCTGGGTTTCATTCCTTTCTTTTTAAAGGCAGTTTATCTCTGGAGTAGAAATGTTTATCTCCTGAGTAAAAGATTTTTTACCATCTTGTGCTGTTTGTTGTAACAATTAAGACAATGCCAAACAGGCAACTGAAACATTTGCAGTTATTTACTGAATCCCTCTTCACTTGCCTTACACTATGTATTCTTTTACTACTAAAAATAATCCCACAGAGGCAGATACCTATCATTTCACAGAATTTTTTTACCACTGGCTTCTCCAATGAGATAGCATGGTCTGCTGGGCATCTCTTCATTTGTATAGATTTCTTCTCCTTCCTGTGTTTTGGGGCTCGGTGAACTCAGTGAAATTGCCTAGTAAGCACAGGATCTTTCCCCAGGTCCTTCTACATGCTGATATTTTGGAGAATACTGGCTAATCTCAAGTCAGTTGTTACTTTGACAGTTCAGCTCTCTTCATCTGAAACAAGTGAACAATACCACTTTTAAGCCTTCATAAACGGTGTTGGAAACTTCAAAGGAAGAACACTCTTAGATTTTTTTAAAGGTAATTATAAAGTTAAAGAGCAGATGGACTTGTAGCAGAGTACACCACAGTCTTCATTCACAGTCAGCAGGAGAGGTAGGTTCCAACCTCTTTGAATCTGTCTAGAAGACTATACAGGAAATTTAATATTAGACATTGTGAAAGATTGGTCCCATCTGCCTCCCCTCCTTCATCCAGTAGATATAAAGACTGCCTAAGAACCTGACTATCACAGATCATGGGTAGGCAGTTGCAGAAGCCTCTGTCTGTGCAGATGACAAATATTCTACTCATTAAACATCCCTGTAATGAATGCCCTGCCATGGCACCTTCCAAGAGACTCTTGATTTATTGAAAGAAGTAAAACACTTCATGTTGAAATAACAGCTGGTTATGGTATTCACCAGTATCAGCTGATAGTCTTCACCAGGAAGCTTTCACTCCTACATGTTACTTAAATAGAAGTTGTTTTTTGCAGACTTAGTACCTCTAAACTGAAGTCTATTACACGTGATTTGTAGGGTCCTTCTAGTTAACAATCAGTGTGTTTTCCAAGTGCAATACCTGTCTTATCAAAAGCTTTACCCAGAAGAAACCCTGAGGAGTGGTGTGCACTCCACATTACAGTGTGATGAGAAAAGGATGTACCCAAGTGAAAGGGCAAACAAATCATTTTGCTCATGGAAACATTTCATTTCCATTTTAGCCAGGAATGCACTAAATAATGCATCATTCCTCGGCTATTTAAAAGGTCACCTTTTGGTCTACAAGCAGCTGCAGCAGCTGTGTTCCCTCAAGACCCTGATCCGAGCACGGAACAAAGTGTGAGAGCTGACAACAAGCTTGGGGGATGCAGGTACGGGATAGGCTTCTGGAAGCCCCCCAGCAGCTCCAGCTGAGTACCACTGCCACATTTCCTCTCTCTCTTTTTTTTACTTTAATCCCAAATAACCTTCTTCTTTCCCCTGCCTTCCTAAGTAAATTAGTCATATGTAAAATATGAGAAAATAAACAGCCAACTCAGATTTTGACACCATGCAGAGACAAGTATCCATGGAGATTAGGGACCTCCTGTTCATCATTGATTTCCCACCACACTTGACAGGAAGGTACAACACAGAGAATAAATTAGCCCCCCAGAAAGGCACCCTGTGAGACCAAGTTCAGCTTACAGGCTGCTGAGCCTCTTATTCCCAAACTATAATGCAAGCAAGCCAATTCTGTGACAAAAATACACATGCAGTAGAAGCATCTGACCCACAGCTGGTTTAAATATATCACTCATACCTGAGGCCTTCATGCAGCAGATCTGGATGAAAGAAACTGGTGACTTCTTACATATTATTTCATTGTCAGGAACACAGATATGAGTTTTGTAGCTAGGAATCACTTGAGCTTTCTAGGTTGGAGTGCTGGTTATAATATACAGACCTTAGTTTGGAGAGACTGATTTTGAAGGGGAAAGAAAATCAGTGTCTGTTACCATCCAGTTCAGAATCTGTCCTCCTAACAGGTAAGTCAGGGTGGTACAGAGGAGACATCCTGAAGAGACCTGAGTTTGATGGGTTGGTGGGTGAAGAAATATGTTGTTCTTGTAGGATTCTCTCAGTGATGTTTTACACAGATCTAATCCTGTTCCATCTTCTGAACACCTAAATCAAAATTGCCTACAACCAAAATAGCTTTTGTTTCAAATTAAATCAAACAAGCAAGGAGAGAAATAACAACTACACGAGAGACAAACAAGGGTGTAAGGGCCATCTTGCATTGATGCATAGCAATCCCTCCTAGACTACAGCCTGGGGAACACTTCATTTTCAAGGGTCTCACACACAATAACAAAATGATAGTAGACTTGCATCTAACCATATGCACCACTCATCTTTCCTTACCTTAAAAAACAAGAAAATCTTAAAAAGAGATGTAAAAAACCCACAAAAAATGAACAAGCACTAAAATAAGTACTAGTATTCCAGATGTGCTTTCATCTCCTCCATTCACTTACACATCAGGATTGCAGCAGACCTTCAGGAAAACCCTCTGAGCTCTGCAATTCTTGTCTTTGATCCTGGGTGATGTAGGATTCATTAACTCCAGCTGACGCTGTTAGCTATTCCCCCCTGCAATGGAGAGTGTCACTGTCAACTATCACAAAATCCATGCCATGTGGCAAGGTTCTGGGTTCAGCAGGCTGCCAGCCTTGGAGTCACATTGGGCACAGCAAGGTGGGAGACATCAAAGGACAGAAAATAAAGCAAGGTGGATGGGCCCATAGGGCTCTTCAAATGAGTTGGCAACCAAATTTTAAAATTTGCACTTTAAAAAACAAAAAGCAGAATACTTCAGAGCAACCAATTCTGCCATAAACTGCTCTTTACAAGCTGGAGGTAGCAGCAGAAGGTTTCAGCCAGAGGGGCTCTGCAGCCCTGACCAAAGTGAGACCTCCTGCTCATATACCTCTCTGCCACTGGCACAGGAGGGCCCTGAACAGCATGTAGTGCAAGTCAGGAGAGAGCCCCATATGCTCTGACAGCAGCCATCTTAACCAATTTACAGCCATGTTACCATCAGGTATGGACAATTACTGGAATTCAGTCTGCATCAACATTACAATACATACTGAGCCCAGCATTCGGTAGGTACTTCAAATGGGGTCAGGATACTCTGGCATTACTTAGATCATCTGGGCAAGCCCAAATCTGGACTGGCCTGGATTAAAAAAAGGAAAAGCAAATCTGTTATCTGTAGGCTTAAATTTGTTCAGCAGGAGTAGACATCTCCTTTGCAAAACATCTGTGAATCTGGAAAAGGCTAAAGACACAAGCAGTCAAGCACCATTTATTTAAAATGTGTGATCACAGAAAAACTGAGGATCCTTTCTAGCTTGAAATCCAAGACAGAAAACAATAACAGCCCACTGGCCAGCCAACGATCCAGGGTTTATTACTGGACCAATAAACAGCTAAACAAGTGCTTATCCTAATGGCAAGAGAATGGGAACACACAGTCTTTGCACTTTTCAGTCTTCAAAAGCCTTGTGCTTTTGGGCTTCCCTAACATGATTTTAGAGTCTTTAATGTGTTATGAATTCACTAAAGAGCGTGACATCATTACCACTGTTCTAAGTTGTGTCCTTGGGCTGCCTCTAAAAAAGTTAGCCTGTCTTCACTTCGTGTATGGGCAGCCTGGTAAGAGGAGGTTTCCAGTGAGACTCCTGCACAAGGTGCTTCAAGTCAGGCTGTGACATTATTGCTCCTCTTCCCCACCCTTCCACCCTTGTTCTTCCCTTCCTGGCTAACAAGATGATTTTCTTTGGCAGAGCTACCTACACCAAACACATACAAACAACTACCAAACTGGAGTACGAGTGCATCTGTGTACCCAAATCAAGGTGAGCAAAGCAATCATTTCTCAGCTTCACTCTGACGCCAGACAAAGTGAGCATGGAATGTCCTCCATCTCTGGGCCACCACTGGCAGGAGAGCCCACCTCAGCAGCTGGACTGGAGTGCCCCAGTGCTGCAATGAACACTGTGTGGTATTTGCTGGCCAATTAAGGTACAAGCATGGTAATTTTTTTCTCTTGAGTGTATTTTCAGAGTTGTCCCCTTTGACTTAAATATTTAATGGGCTGCAACCCAGTTAATATATTTGCGCACACACACAACACACACAGAGTTGCTTACATATGGCTTTCCTCACAGTTCTGATAATCTGGGTAATTTATTCAGGTTGGCAAAGTTTGAGTGTTTTTCCACTTCCTCTGCAGAAGGGGAGCAATGTGATTGTTGTTGTGGTGATCCTTCCCTTAATATTTTTAGCCATAATCTGGCTTAAAATCATGACTGGCTCTGGAAAGTGTCATTTTATTAAGGCACAATACCAAAACATTGGTGGATAGCCTTTTATTTTTCACACTGAATATTATACCTATATATATATATATATATGTGTGTGTGTGTGTATATATATATTCCTTGAAATTCATGTTTACAAATGTAAACATGCAGATATTCCTTTAGCATAAACAGGCCTGTTCTGGGTCTTTCTTTTGTAACCCCCATTCTTCTCCATCCACTCAGACTAAAGCTGCACAGTCAGAACCTCTGCTCACCTATGTTTTCAGGAGGGTACATACTCAGAAATATCAATGCTGACACTAAGAGTAGTTGCATGTGTAATCCTCCACAAGCACAGGGCTTAAAAAAGCTACCTCCTTCCCTGTTAGTGAGGTTAACAACTGTTCTGCAGAAGGGGAGCAAGGCGATTTCATTTTTTATCTTCATTCAAGAGGTTGCAGAGCCAACATTCCTCTGGATCTATGCCAAGGGGACAGCAAACATCAGTTCCCTACCTTCGTCTATACCTTGATCAATGAAGCTGTTGGCAGAGAAAACTGTTACATATTGTGAGAAAAGAAGCACAAACCTTCTCCTATGGATGAAAAGGTCTGATGTTATTTCCATTTGTAGCATGGACTGTAGACATACCCCTGCAGGGCTCTACCAAAGTAAGGGTGGTAGCACCACCCCTTCCCAAACTTAGAGCCCTGCTCTTGCATGGCAGCAGTGCACAGCACACAAGGAGGTAAAGGGGGGGTCCAGCCCTCAAGCATTGTCTCCTCGTCTACTTCCCTTCATTCCAAATAGCAAACCCAAATGTCTTGGGAAAATGGCTGTGTTTTTGAAGTTGCAAAACTGCTTTCATTCTCTGCTTTCCCATAACCTGTTTCACATTGAGTTATCACATGGGATTAATCACGGAAACAGATGCCATGCAATATAGATGAAAATAAACTCAACTGGTCCAATGGAAAGCTTTCTTGTCATTTAGTTGTAGTTTTCTGAAAATTATCATTCGAGATGAAATTTTGTTTGTCATTTAAAATCCAGAATTAATCATTCGGGAAGGTTGACAATTCTATTTCTCCATTTTCTATCTCCTATGGGTGTTTTCCAGCATTTAAAACAATTTTCAGGTTATTATTTTTTGAGGTGGGGAAGAAAAAGGGGCTGTTGATTTTCCATTCAGGCAAATAAAAAGTGACATTACAAAAGATCATATAACTTCCACCATTGCAACTAAATGTGTTTGGTGTATTTGAATAAACCAGATTCGGATATTTGTTCTTGAAATGCACCAACAGAAGCTACCACAAGACTTTTGTTCTACAATGGGATTGCAAATCTAGGTGATATAAAACTATATATTTTCTTCATTTTAATATGAAAATTTTCTAGAGTAATAACTAGAGAAACTATTTAACAAACAGGTGAAATTATACTTATTTACACACACAAAGACATACATTTATTATGAACTGCATTAAACATGATGACAAAATACCACAGTGTGAACATGCCTTGGTCTTTTGTTTTTCTCTGCTCCTCTAGAAATTTAAAGATTTTTAGGACTTCATCTGCAAGTTGTGCGTTCCTAAAAACCAATTCAATCCTCTGGGATCCTAACGCTCCCTGGATAGACTCTGGTAGATTCTTCAGCCTACTGATGCAGCAAATTACATCAGAGGTGCATAAAAACAACCTGTGTCACACTGGTGATATTAGGAACTGCTTCCTACCACCCCTCCAGTACTTTTCCCACTATCCCCAGCCTAGTGAGGGCACTTCCCATGGATTCCATCAGACACAGATGACACGCATGTGGCTAGATTGTACCCTGCACAATATTTTGTGGACACTCCAGATCCCATGCAGTGGCTGAGCAGGGATGCTGTGTTTGTGTCCATCCATGCGATGCCTCCCACATCTGCAGCCAGCATTACGACGCTCCTCGCCAATGCCCTCACCAGACCACGCAGGGCACGATGCAGCCTGGGAGATTAATCATGCACTGGCATGGGAAGGGCAGGAGCAGACAGCTGATTTGCTTTCACCTCAGCCCATTTAATGCCCTGTCCCACGCCGTGGTGCCCCCACTACCAGAGTAATCTGCGGGCATATGTATCGTGTACATGTGTATTCTTACCCACGCTATGCCTTAGGAATTAAAGAAATCTGCAAAGAAAGGAAGGGACAGCCCTGAGAGCTGGGCAAGAAGGGTCAGCTGAACCTCCTTTCTGGGTCATTTTAAGAGATTTCACTCCACAGACCCACTGTAATTTAAACCCAGCCAAAGACAAGCAACCTGGATGGAACCCTGCCTGCCTAGAGCTACTTTGCCACCTTTCATTAGCCATATATGTCAGGTTCTGCTTCCTATGCTCAGCCAAAGGTGCTGGATTTTGGCTCACTTCTCCTTAATGTGCACCAACTGTGACCTAACTGCAGCTTCACAGGACCAGACTGAACCTCCACAGTCCCACTCTGCCACACTCAGCTTCATTTGCATGAAAAGTCTTTGCATTAAAGCAACCTTCCACCTCATACTCCAAGCAACTACAAGATTTCCTACCTGCAGGCTTACCATGAGTATATATCACAACATAGCTTTATATATGTTATTCCACACATGGATTGCTGCCTCTGTTGCAAGCAGCTGAGCTACAGCCCCTGCAGAAGCTATGAATGGTGCATTTGCAAGCAGAATGTAGGTTTCTGTGCTATTTCTGAAGCTCTGCAATTGACTTCCTGCCTCGCACGTGGACCAGGGTTTTGCTTAGATGCAAAGCTGAGATTGAGCTCTCAGTCACAATATACTTCTCTTTTTCCCATTTTAGAAAAGGGATTCATATCTGTAAAGGATGCACTCAGCTCAAAACCTTGTAGCCTTAACTACATTTGCTCTGGAGAGAAACATCAAAGAGAGATGAAGGTATGTGACAGAATTAAGCCTATGCTATAAAACAAGATTAATTTATGTCCTAATCCCAGCCTTGCCAAAGTACAAGCAGCAGTCTCCTTTTCTGTACTGGACTTGGAATAAAATCTCCAGAGAGCTTGATAAGAAGTTGCGCAGGTGAAAACAAGCTGATTTTTTTAACAGTGTATTTCCTAGCAATTTCAATGATTCCTGCTGACAGTTTAGTTTTCGGGACCAAATTCTCAGGCAATAACTCATGACCCAATTCGGAAGTCAAGACTACAGTTCACAGATAATTTTTCCCATACATCCCTCAGCAAATTTGGAGAGAAAAGATGCTAGAAGAAGGCTGTAGTAAGCAAAAAAGACAAAACCAGTTAACCAGATATTTAAACCAGATAAGATATAAACTAGATAAGCTCTAGTACTGAACACATATTTTCAGCAGAAGTTTTTGCAAACCCATTGAAGGGAACTTAGCTGCTCCAAAGTCAAGGCAGGTAAGAAGTTGGAGAGTCTTAACTCGTTACTGCATTGCCACGCACCACTCACTCACCTGACCCCATGTGAAGTGAAGGCAGAAGGTAATTCAGTTAAAACCAAACTGAATGCAACCCCCTCTCCTCCTCGCTACCAAAAGGTATTAAGATGTTTATGTATCTTTAGTCAAATCCATATTATAAAACACAGAAAAAGCACTCAATATTTAAAGAAAGGGGAAAAAAACCCCACATCAAAAAAGTCAGCAAGACCCAGGTGTTTACTCTCTCACTTATCTCCAGAGCTTAATTTTCAATTAGCTTTGCAGCTTGGCTTCTTAGTCTACCCACTGGTATTTTAAAATCATGATTCATTTTTCCCTCTCCTTAGAACATAGGCTAAACTCTAGTACCCACAACTGCTCAATGCTATATCTTGTTAAAGCGTATTTCATTTTTGAGACCCCAACTTCAAGCCTCCATTTTCAGGAGGATTTCGACACACATCTGTTAGGGATGATGTTGATGTAGTTGCACTTGCCTTCAGAAGGAAAGACTTCTAAAGATCCTCTTCAGGGTTAATTTTCCATGACAGAGACCAATCATAACACAACCTAATTGCACTAATTGAAGAGAAGGTTACCTCATCACAGTGGCTCTCTGCTGCCTTCTCCAGCTTCTTTTCCATTTCTATTTTAATAAATCCTTTCTCTGTAGTGTAGTTTGGAAAAGTAGGAAGCATACCTTTGAGAAACTACCCCTAGGCTAGACAGACAGATGACAGATAGAGAATCATCACCTTTGTCTTTCTATTGTAGCATCAGTTGTATGTGACATAAAACGAGGAAATTCAATACCGTGACAAGAGAGGTAACACAGAGTCTCTCGCTGGAATTTCATAGTCACAGGCTTTGGGTTTCTCCACCAGCAGACAGCTTGGCAGTAGAAGTTTGACCTGGGTGGCAGACTGCATTTCTATCAAGTTAGTCGCAGTACCTAAGATACAGGTAACATTTGCTCCAGTGCAAAAATTTGTCATTGCTATTTCCAACCTCAGACAGTCTTCGGACATTTGAACCATAGATGGAGACTTATGACTGATATCTGTGACACCAGTGCTCTGCACTGTGTGCCCACTGTATATGTAAGAGGCTCCTGGGGACCTTCCCGTTGGGTTTGCTCTACTGTCAGAGACTGGTGTAAACAAATGTGAGCCTTGGCCTCCTGACCTTTCTGACAGACTTTTTGAGGCAGGTCCCATAAAAATTATAAAGCAGTTCACAATCCACATGTGCACATTTTTGAAGCATAAAATGTTTCAGAAATTCCTGGTGTATTCTCCACAATTTCCACCTTCTATGCTGTTTTCCTCCTCCTTTTTTTTAAACTTATTTCCATTCACTCACCACTTCACTAAAGATCAAAAAGTCAGTATATTGTTCTGTTTGATGGATCAAATCCCTCTAGACTATCTGTATGCCTCTGCAATGGCATACAGATCTGCAGATGTATTTTTCTGGAAAAAGTTAAAAAGCATTTGAATATTGTTAAGTATATTATAATATTTTGTCTGTTCATTTTTAATTGCCTCTAGAGTGAAGTTTTATGCTTTTTTATTTGAACACAAAGATTTCTTTTATGTCTGAGATTTAAATTGGCAAAGCAATTTCTTAAAAAGAAAAGGAGAGGGGCTGAACATTTCACCTTCCATCAGAAAACAATGCACCCAAAGTGAGCTACAGAGGATGTGCACCCTGAGCTGGGACCCCCCATCTTCCCACCACTTGGTCCTGCAATTTGGTGCAGGCTTAAGACTATCCACTGCCATGTAAGACTCCCACTCAACCACTCTGGCCCTGGAGAGACTTGGGAGACCGGGACAGAAGCTTTAAACCTCCTACGCTCAAACTGAGTGTTTCCCTTTGCTCCTTTGCCAAAAAACATCTGACAGGACTTCAGTGGCACTCTTTTACAGATCCTATTTTCTGAGCAGGGCTGTGCAGTGTGGCAAACCATGCTAGCAGGCAACTAAAAGCCCTTCAAGTGCCAGTGTTTGTCCCCAGAAAGGAGTACAGGCATGAGAAGGGGAGGAGAGCACTTGGCCTGAGTGGAGTTACCGGAGTTTCAGATGACACAGAGTGAACTGGGAGGGGACACTTGGTTTGTAGTCTGTTGACTAGTAGCAGGAGAAGGAGCAGAAGATTTAGGAAGAAGTTCCTCAGCTACAGAAAAGGAAGAGCACTGGGTTATCAAAAGCATCTCAGGGGAACCATCTGGACCTCTTTCTGAGTTTTGCAGCTGATCTCCAAATATTTGGTGGAATGCTGATCCCTGTTGTTTGCTGATCCTTACAGGGAAAACAGTAACACACAATTAGAAATGTGTTTGATAATACTGTTTTATTTAAAACACGCTGACTGGGAAAGCATGAAAGTTGATGATGCTTTTAAGTGATTATGGTTTATATTTTAGTTCTCTAAAATTAACTATGGTAAACCTGACAGCATCTGAAGGCCAGATATAACAGATTCAAAACCTGCCTCTGAAACAAAACAAGAGTAGTCATCTGGTTTCGGTTCCCTCCTTTAAAATCCTCTGATGTAATTGCTTTTGAGTCCTTAGGTAATATGAAGGGTCTGATCCCCCACCATTGCCTGTACACGGTCCAAGGGACAGTACTTAAGACTATGGCATTTCTCCAAATGTATATGAACAGCAACAAAATCTGGTTGTGTGACTTCAGAAGGAGTTTTCCTAGTGGTAGATGTGTGTTGTAACCTGCTGGGGGAACAGTAAATCTCTCTGTGCTCTCTTGGTACAGCACATCCATTACAAAGCCTCAGACAGATGCATGTGTTAGCACTGTGCTGCAACTATGTACTACAGAGAAGGTGTCAGAGATAGGAAAGAGGTAGCAGAGAATAACAATTTCTCTTTTCTGATCCTCTGGCAGATATACTGTCAGGACTGAGCTTTCCTTACCCAGGAGGGGATCTACAACCAATACAGGGCTGCCCTCCTACAAACTTGTCCTTTGGAGCAGAGCATGGTGGGAGCCAATCCATTCCTAACTCTCCTGCCATCCTCCTGCAGTATAGCTTTTTTAATTGGTAAGGCCTTAATGTGCTTTGTGCCCAGTCTCTCTTGTCAAGGCCTCAATACTGTTCATGAGCATCATTTCATCAAGCATTTGTCCATCTATGCTGAGAAAACACATGCCAGAGCCCCTCAAGGAGTTTAGTTTTGATCTGATGAAATAGACCAATGATGCTGCACTAATACACGGTCCTCACAGTCTTCCATAAGACCTTTGGTGTTGCTGGAGCATTGCCTCATTTACACTAAGAAAACAATCTCTCAGTTCATTTTTTAGGTACCACATCATTTTTCTATTGGAAAATATTCTGTGATTTATCAGGGTAAGGTTCTAATGCAAGCACATGCCCCTGTCTATTGGCTTTGTTCCAGTGTGAAGTGTTAGGTTTTTCCTAGCATAGCACTGGTCACACTACAAAATAACCTCACATATCCCATCCTAAACACTGCAGTATTTTAAGGATATTTGAAGTCTGTAATGCCATTGTGTCTGTAACGCCACTGTGTCTGTAATGCCATGCCTCCAAGGATCTGCTAATAGACAAATAATGCTAATCTGCATTATTTTCCAAACTGTACACCAGCTAGGAAAAAAAAAAAAAGACACTACACATGAAGTGTCGTTATTTTGAATTGGATTTATAACACTTAAAGAACTGAATGGATTGGCAATGTGATGTACTCAGGTTCAGATGCTAACTTCTCATGAAATGAAGTACTTTCATTGAGTGCTGAAAACTGAACATGGTTATAAAAGAGTTCCTAATTGTATTCCAGTCTGACCAAATACAAACCTTTATCAAACAAGGAGTTACTGGATTTGACAAAGATACAAAGAGAGCCAGAGTTATCCTAGAAGCTGCAACAGGTAATCTAATGGAGAGTTTCAGCCTCACATCTAATGAAGAATCTGGCCTATACTATAATAACAAGAAAATGTTAGGCTGCTACGGCAGAGCATAGTATGGTTCAGCTGTAAATAAAACTAACTTCTCTTAACAGCATCCTGCAAAGCTGCTAAGGACCTATACACGGACAGCAGGATCAATATAAGCCTCACTTGCATTTCACAGCTGAAATCAGAGCCACTTCATACTGACAAAATAATAAAACAGCAAAATAACAACGAAACATTCTGGCACATGTGTACATTTTCTAAAACCACATATAATGAAGCTTTAGCAATGCAGAACTCAACCTCCCATCTCAAAGTTTTATTGGGCATTTTCTCGCTGGATTTGGAACAGTGGCTCTGAATGCAGTAAAAGACATTCATTTTTCACAATGTTTCCCCACATAACTGACAAATTTATTATAGTTATAAAAAAGGACACTATTTTGAAATCCTCAGGGTGCTTGACTTGTAATGGTGCCAAACATCTTTCTCCTTTCATTGGCTCTCAGGGATCACTGCGACCAAACCAACCTTATCTATTTTTTCCGCTCACATCAATGCAGCTAATGTTGGATTACCAGCCATCTTGGTTCTGGTCCAAGGAAATAGTTTAGGACCAGAGCAATCAGATATACTGAGAGGCTGTTTCCAAATTAGAGTGGAGACTGCTAGGCATCCCCAGCATAGCTTCACACTGGGCTATTTCAATATGGTGTGAACTTCAAAAATCTTGTGGCTACCTCACCTCACCTCACAGAATGAGTAAGGTTGGAAGGGAACACAGTGAGTCATCTGGTCCAAAATTCCCCCTGGTCGAGAATTAAAGACACTTCTCTCAGTTTGTAGAATGGTTGCAAAGGAACATATATTCAGAAATTAAAATTAAATAAGCCTCTCAAGTGTTACCTAAACCTCTGGAATGCACAAATTCTCCAACAGATTTGCACATCTTCCACCTCCACAAAAAAAAGTGAACAAAATGGTAGCACAACATGGTTTAGGTGGTAAGGGTCTGAAGAGGTCACAGGCACAAAAAAAAAAAAAAAAAAAAAGAAGAAAGAAATTAACAGAGCATTAAGGTACTTGGATAGCCAAATTTTCCTTCTCCCAGGGAGAACTACTGTCCTCCATTTATATCACAACCCTTGTGAAGAAAGCAGAAACTCAAAGCCCAGAGACCTCCTGCCTTCTACTGGGGCTGTTCAGCTCTTTGGTGCTCAGCCTAATGACCTAGACACTGCATAATTCTGAAATTATCTTTGGTATCTTGTCTCTCTCATTCATGAAGTCACTTTGGGGGCCTCATTTAAGACATAAACATGGTTCCCCTCAGCTGGACATGCCTACATTTCCCTACTGGGAGATGGCTTCTTCAGGAGGGCTGGACTCTTTTCATTCCATGACTTCCTCACTCTGCCATCTCTCATCCTATCCACCCTCCTGGTCAGCACAAGCCTCTGTCTCCTCTTTGCCCGCAACTCTCCTTTCTCTCAGAGACCCATCCTGGAGCTCACGAGGGTGGTGGTCATTTATATAACCCTCTGCTAGCCCCTTGAGTAACTCTTGCACCAGTTGTATCCCTGTCCTCTAGGATAGACAGGCTTCAGCAGGCAATGGTGTCACAGCAAGTGCCATCAACCCAGTCACATACACAGATCACATTTTACATTACAGAGCCTGCAGTAAGGATTTGTCAGCTTTATTTCCAGTTAGCTTCTTCTCACCCACCTTCACTGTATCACTCTTTTTTTCTTTGTCATATTCAGACCTAGCTCCAGTGAGCTAGGGTTGGATTCTTCTCCTCTCACCATAGCCAGCCAGGAGTTTGGTATAGCCTAAATCAAATCAGCTGTTTATGCTTTCTCTGCAGTTAATGGAGAGAGACAGCTCAAGAGGGCTGTTCATCCCACTGTATTCAGGTGTGCCAGGGAGGCAGGGAATGCATTGCCTTATACAGAGCAGGAGATCAGGCAGCAAACTCAATATTCACACGGCTACAGTTCAGCACTGCCAACCTTAGAGCACAAATAATAAAGATTAGAAAGACAGAGACTAACGGACTGATTGAGACCTTCACTTCCCTGGAAGCCCAGATGTCCTCTCCATCCCGTTATCACTTTCAAGTTGAGGGGTGGGGATGGTGTTTTCTGGTATTGTCAGACTGTGAAGATCTTAAGGGCATATCCAACACGGGTCTGTGGGGCTGACATCAGTTCTGTGCAACATCATGCTAAGTGTTAGGTTATCATTTGGGTCAACAGCCACAAATGTTTCTTTCAAACTTCTTTTCAGACTCTGCATCAAGGTTAAGCCTAGTTCTTCAGGATCCACATTACCCTCCATTTAAGGAAAGGAAAACAAAGGAAACTGTTCCTTTGAAACTACTAACGGTTGAAGCTTTTAATTCTTTTCCTGTTTGCCATTAATTTCAGCCCCCTTGAGTCTCAGAGCTTGCTGCCTTTATCTTGTAAGCCTCAGAAGCCTTGTTTTTCTCAAGGACACCTTGGATTTCTTTGTTCACCATGGCCTTCCAATTTTTTTTTTTTCAGAATCAGGAACTCATTACAGCACCAGTTGATTCTCCCTCCTTGCCTAGTGAACCTTAAGTATGGAAAGTAAATGATTTCTGTATGCAGGGAATCCTTCCTTGATAATTTTCCAAATAATAGAGGATGCCTACTATAAGAAAGAAATCTCTGTATATTCTAACAAAAATATAATATTAATAAAAAGAGATAAATCTAGACTGATCCTCAATTCCCCCACCCTAATCTTCAAAACAACTAAATAAAAATTATATAATATCTTCATTCAGTGAAAAGATTGTCTCCTTTGTAAATCAACAAATTCACCTTTTCTCAAACCAGCTTCTCCTTAGTAGTCTCATTCAAACTTTGCTCCTCACCTGGATTCTTCTCTCTCTGCTTATTATCATTAGAAGTCCTATTCTTAGCAGGCATGCAAATGCAACTCTTGAAGACTTTACTGGTGCCCACAACTATGGTCTCATTTTTCCTTTATGACCTTATTTTGAGTCCAATGTAAGCAATGCACAGTCAATTCAGGGGCTGCATATCCTTATTGACAGTGAGTCCTACTTATAAACACAAAATTATACAGTCTCTTCTTCTGGTTTCACAAGTCTGTGTAAATGGGTATCCCTTCACTTCAGGATATATCCTGAAAATGGAATTAAAAGTTATTTCAGGTCTCTTAATTACCCTCACCTATTTGTACAGGCAAACACTGTCCAAAATACTGTTCAAAATAATAATAACAACCCCCAAGAAAATCAATAAATGCCTCACCTTCTCGGCAAACATGAAAAAGAGTCTGACACCACCAAGTATGTTGTCAGACTATCTATGCTGCCAGGGAAAGAGTAAGTAGTGAAATAATGAACCAATGGCAGGCTGAGTTACTATAGGTGGTTGTTACCAAAATCATGCAATCACTCATAAAGTGAACAAATGAAAGGCACCTTGTGCATCTCACTGATGTGTTGTGGAAGGTGACACCAAAACAAAGGGCAGAGCCTGGGCACGTGCATGAGAACGATGGGATCCCACTTGACCTGAAAGACCGTGATCACTTCCCTATTTGTGTCTCCTCTTGAGTATTCTTTGAGGTGATGAGGTAGTGCAGGAAGGTTATAGTTTTCCTGAGAAGATGGTCTCAAGCCTGAGTTCACATAACTTACGAGAGCTAATACTCATAGTTCAAAAAATGCTGCACAGTGAACAAAGTCTGGACACCTCATCTTGGCCCCTCCTGGAGCTCTCCTTCCAAGTCACAGCATCAATATTAAGTCAAAAGCTGTGAGACAAATTCACATCAGTTTCAAAGACCTGAAGACAGAAAAGTTGTGCAGGAAGTTGCCAACCCTGGAAAAGAGGCAGCCTATATGAAATTAAATTTAAAAAGGAGAGCATAATGTATTTATCTCATCTTTGCCAGAATAAAATATTAATCATAAGACCCTTCCCTCACACCAACCACAACCATTATAATGATAAAAAACCCAGGAAGATAATAAAGTTGTCTCACAAAAGAAGAAAGAAAATAATCCAGAGAGCTATAGAACACCATTTGTCCCAAATATGTTTTCTTAAAATATTTTGCCACAAATAAAAGCCTAAATAGAGCTTTTTTGCACTTACTTCCTTTTCTTCAGCAAATCTTTTAAAGTCAGAGAGGAAACTGTAACAATAACAATCACTTGCAGGTTTTCAGGAAACTTTTAGTTGTATATTGCAGGACCCTAGCTACTATGTGAGGTGATGTCCATCAGGTTAGCTGGTATTACCATACAATAAATCAAAGAGAATTTTAGTAAATTAATATGTCCTGCATATTCCCCTGTCCTCTGTCCAGTCATCTATCTCTCTGTGATTAATGGGATAACACATCCCAATTCCACATGTAACTCAGAATAGGAGCAGGTTATAAATCAACCTGGTAAAGCTGCTTTTCT
>JAWWLV010000088.1:66255487-66274885 GCA_035041135.1 Platyrinchus mystaceus | reverse complement strand
TAATAAAGTTGTCTCACAAAAGAAGAAAGAAAATAATCTAGAGAGCTATAGAACACCATTTGTCCCAAATACGTTTTCTTAAAATATTTTGCCACAAATAAAAGCCTAAATAGAGCTTTTTTGCACTTCCTTTTCTTCAGCAAATCTTTTAAAGTCAGAGAGGAAACTGTAACAATGACAATCACTTGCAGGTTTTCAGGAAACTTTTAGTTGTATATTGCAGGACCCTAGCTACTATGTGAAGGTGATGTCCATCAGGTTAGCTGGTATTACCACACAATAAATCAAAGAGAATTTTAGTAAATTAATATGTCCTGCATATCCCCCTGTCCTCTGTCCAGTCATCTATCTCTCTGTGATTAACGGGATAACACATCCCAATTCCACATGTAACTCAGAATAGGAGCAGGTTATAAATCAACCTGGTAAAGCTGCTTTTCTACTTGCTTTGAATGAGCCCAGGAAACATGACTTTTCCATAGTTTCTTCTCCTAGTCTGAAAGCATTGAAATAAGAACTCTTTGACAAAGAATACAGGGGGAATTTCAGTCTTTCCAGGAGGCAGAAAGGACTTAGTCAAAGCCCTGGGAAGTCCTGAGGCTTACATTTAGTCTTATGAGGTTATGTAAATTTTTCTGTGATTTTGTGGTAACTTTTTAACTCTAAAAGTTAGAACTTCTAACTAAAGCATTGTTTTTATGGACAAATAAAAAGTTCCAAGATATTTTCCAAATCTGTCTAAAATAGTGCTCAATGACTTCTACTGAGTTATATTTTGCAAAATCCACATCGTTTATAAGCCATACAACTGGCAAAACCACAGCCAAAATAATATGTATAGTCCCTCAACAACCACAGCACCATGCAGTCCCTAAGTGACTGAGCCCATTTGCATGAGCGTACACCCACAGGACAAAAAAACTCCAGCATCAATACTCTTTCCAGACAGAGGGGAAACCACTTTTGGAAGGATGGGCAAGGATCATCAGTACTGTTGCCAAGGTAAGAAAGATCTTTTAAATATACTTGATGAAAATCAAATGTAATACCAGCTGTTGCCATTTCAGTAATGTGGTCCAGTACTCCCAGAAGAGAAAAGTCCACATGTATTTAATCTGGATCTGATTATCATGCTACAAGGGTGGGAGTTGGGTCAAATGTGTCTAACAAGCAACACACCTTCTTCAACTATCTCTGCACTGGAAATATAAATTGCTTTATATTTAAAAGAAGTTTAATAAATACAAACCTGCCTTTAACTCTTAAACTAGAAGTTAACTATTTGTCAGACAGATAGAGCTTGCTCTACAGAACTAAGGAACACCTTACAATAAGAGGGCATCTTTCTTACTGCCAAATTATTTAGGAGTTCTCTCTACCACTCCCTGGGTCCTTTGACACATGATGAAAACCCTAGTACGTCCAGGGCAGGCAGAGGTCAGCATCAGAGCTCAGGTTTTCTTCTTGGAAGGAGTTGCACCATTTTTTCAGAGAAATGATGTTGCTTCACTAACGTGGGACCAGTAACAACATTTGGGTCATCAGATATTAAGAGACTAATTTTGGCCTCTGAGTTACATGGCTGCCTCTAGAGGAAAATTTTGGCTGGTGCTGTGACTATCTGACCACATGAAGTGCTGGGTGCCATCAAATACGATAGAAGGAATCAGGCTGTTTGTAAGATCAGGCTCTCCATAGTTGTGCATGTCTCAGATGAAATCTTCTAGGGGGAAATTCCATTAGAAACCTTCTGCTTTCTGCTTCTTTCTACTGCAAGGCTTATTGCTCAAGGGATCAACCGATCCAGTCAGCAGATCCACTCCAAACCTGTTTAGCCACACAGTAACCATTATGAAGCAGCTGAAATTTTCAATGGAAATGTCTATCTAATTTCCAAAATCTGTGGAAGAAGCTCCTGACATGTATTTACAATGTTGGATTTCGCTTCAGATGATCTAGTTTCAGCATTGTGAATTTTCTGCTTACGTCTTCAGATCCAGAGTTCTCACAGATCACCTTTGTTAAAGCCAGGTAGCTAGCCTGCCAGAACCAGAATTGAGAGCAGGCTTCAGCAATGACACAGCTCAACTGAATCTTGACCTCAGGGCAACAAATTTTTCTGGTACAGCCAGACATTTGCAAAGTGAGCGATTATACAAGAGTTCTCAGAAGTCAGAGGAGGTTAAAGGAAAAACACAGCAGTATCTTCCAGAAAGACATAAACCCTGTACCTTTGCTGGGATGTCAAACAAGAATTTGGACATCAGATAGTATCTTCTTGTGCATAAAGGCTAAAATCTTGCAATTTCTTCATCATCCAATAAGTTCTTCGTCCTTTAGGATTTGGGGGAAGGAAATTGTGGGTAGGTGTGAGTGTTCGTGTGTGATGAAACTGAGGAAAAGACAGAGGGGATCATTTCCAAGAAAGTGAAAGACGTAATTTTTCTTAACTCACATAACATTTTCTCTTCCAATAGCTACATTCCTCTCTGCCTGTTTTTGTTATCAGAAGAGTACTGAAATATTACCACCACATTGATATTCTCTTCAGAATGGAGAGGTGATGGTGAATGTATTGCCTATGATTTCAGTTCATCCCTTTGAATGCTTGTTATTTCAAGCTCCATTATTCATTTAGTTCTGAATATTTCTGCTCTCTCCACCTCCTCCTAACATGATTTTATAAGTGTCTACAAAATAAGTATCTCCAGCTGTGTCTGAAACATACCAAGAAAGTGATGTGTAAAGTGCAGGAAGTTTGGTCAGGTTTTGGGGTATCTAAAAGTTGACTAAGAATAATAACAAAATTGGAAGTCACCTTCAAGTCACAAAGCAGCTTATACTCATGATTTTAATGTCTCTGTCATGGCACTCCATCACTGACAGGGATGAAGAATCCAACTTTATTCAGCTGCAGCTTTCCTGCCTTTGAACAGCTGGGTCTCCCTCTCCATACTTTTTCTATTTCTCCCCAATGACTCCCTGTGTGAACTCTACAGTTTGCTATATGAGTATTTCTCTCACCAGTTCCAATATTTTTCTGGGGTACTTTTCTGAGTCCTACATCAGTGGTGCCTAGCAAGCCCTAACAGCTGCCATTCAAGCAAGGGTACGTTTGAAGAGTGTATCCCTTCAATTACAGTATTTCAGAGCAGGCAGACACAGTGCAGTATCATAGATTCCCCACATGCAACGTGGTAGATTAACTGACCTGAACTACTCTTTGTCTGGGCTTCTAGTCAAACTCTTGCTCTGCTCATTTCAACACTCTTTTGAGCTGCAACTACCTCAAAGAACACCTCGCTGGCAGCAAAGTTCTCTTCAGTTTACACCTGAAGTCTGGTTCTCCATTTTCCATCACAGTCTAAGGGCCTTTGAATCACTCCTTCTCTGCCAGAGGGTTGCAGACACACCTGTGATTTTCCAACTGCAGGATATTCTGAACAGAGAAATTTCAAAAGACACATAGAAATAAGAAAGTGCTGATTCACAGGTACTCTACAGCAGAAAAAGTGGGAGTATTTCTTTACACTACTGAAATGTCTCTCTTTTACCTCAGGATGAGTATGCAATTTTCAATACTATGTTATGCATCTGTGTATATGCCATAAATTCCTTTCTGATCTCCTGGGCTGTGGCTACCTGATTGCCACTCTGCTACAAGCCACATATTTTTCCCAGATGTCATTAGTCTGTGGAAGATCCTTCTTCCGTCCCTGTGAGATCAAGTCTCAAAACAGGTTGTTTTGATAGACCCTCATCCTGAAAAGAAGTGCACTGGGGAAGTGGGTACAGTTTTCATTTTAAAGAGCCTAACTCAGAACATTCCATTACCATACATCTAGTGTTATTGATATCTTGCTATAATTTAGAAGTAGAGGTATACAGTATGAATAAAAGCACTGTAAAATAAAAAGGGCATTTGTCACTGTCATACTTTAATTCCTGTTCCTTGAAAAGCAAGCAATTTTTGTTTTTCTTTTGAAATTCAGAAAAATGTATTAGAAATAATGGAATTCCCCACGGAACTGATATTTCATTTCCTAAGAAATCCAGGGTTTAAGTTTTGGATTTCTGTTTTGCTTTGTTTTCTAATAAGATCAGGTACTATTTAGTATATTTAGTATAATAAGTAACTTTTTCTGAAATAAATTGTTAATACAACAAAAAGAGAGCAATTTATAATGATTGTGAGGCCTTCTGAAGGAAACTGAATTTTATAAAAATATTTCCTTTCACATTTTCACAAGCAGAACTTGAATTGATAAAGTGAAATACTCCTTTTTAACAGTTTCTGTTTTAATAAGGATCCTTTCAAATGCTCATCATTCCTTCAAATTGAAAGAAAAAGGTTGAAGCTTATTTTTCCATTTCTCATTTTCAAATATATATATGTATGTATGTATAAAGATGAGTGAGGGGGAAAAAAAGCAAGGGAAAATGGGATTTAAAAGAGTTTCTCAAACTCTTTTTTATTTTAAGAGTGAAGTAATTTTTTTAACTGATTGCCAAAACAAATACCTGAAGATATAGAATGGAAAACTCTTAAAAATAACCTCTTACATTTTTTATTAAAAAAAGCTATAGTCCAACAAGAAAGAGCATGAAATGTTTTCACCCTGTCAAACGGTTTTTTAAATTCTTTGTAAGATTCCCTGTGTAGGCCATTACTGAGAATGGCTCCTTGATGTAAGATGGGCTATCCCAAGCAAAAGTTCTACCCAGTGTGAACAAGAATATCAAAGGCTATGGCACACACACTGCTCAGCTTCAACTGCAGCAGAAAGGTAAGAGGGCTCTGACATGTGGCACATTAGAGCTGAGAGTATGGACTGACATGAAGGAAAGCAGTGACATACTATATTAAGAAAAACATTTTAGAGTAATACCTGGAATATGACAAAAATATAAGAGTATAAGTTAAGAAAACAGAGACACCCAGGAAGCTACCTGGTCAGAAGCCAGGTGGCACACAGGGTGACATGTCAAGAGGAGGGATGTGAGAAGGTATGAAGAGTTTTTGCTTATGCTAGCACCAGAAACACCCAATCCAACATGTAACTTGGCTGAGCAAAACCTTTAAGATAAAGGTTGAATCTGCTCTTGTAAGTACATTGGCTTCTGAAAAAAGACCAAGGCACCTTTTGATTTCCATGGTGTTACGGGTAATGGGAAGACTGTTGTGGCTGCAGCTGTACTTAATGTTGCACAGTCACCACTAGAAATAGATGTGAAGAGTGCAAAGGTGCCTTCATTCAGGATAGGCACAACACCACTAATAATACATTTATTGAGACACTAATGGGGTGCTGCCCAAGGAGACTTGGCAAATGGTGCTTAAAAATTGACACTTTAGACTGTTTCCACAGAATTCCAGAAAATGTAAGCCACCTTATTTCAACCAGCCACTTATTTTCTTTTAGCTTTTAGAGCCAAATAATTTTTCTGCCGGTCTGAAATTTTATGAAAATGACTGTTGGTCAGAAGAGGCATGGGTGGCTTTTTTTTTTTTAATTCCAGCAAACCATCACAGTCATTTTTCTCCAACTACGTAACATGTAATATTAAGCAATGCAGTTTTGCACATTGTGATGGCTGAATTTTTTTGCCTCATCTTTGAAGCCTGTTATTTTCTTCATTAAAGGGCCAAGAGATGCAATTTCTTTAAAGACAAATGTTTTCCATTAACACAATATTACTTGGTCAACCAGAGACCTAGCCCTACAAAGGTGGCCTTAACTAGCACCATTTGTATGAATAATCTGGAGTCTCTTACTAACAGATCACAATAATAAATTTATCCTGCTACTATTGTTCTAATGTGTATTTACAAGAGATATGAGAAAGAGAACTCCAATTTGACCTATTACATAAACATATTTTCCTCACGTGGACCTCCAAGTATGATTGTTGTCATTACAGACTGCAGTGTTTGAAATAGATGTTTGAAGAAGCACTTCAGTGGTCAGCATTGGGACTTCAGGCTGTTATGTTATTATCAGACTAATTGACTTAGTGGTGCTTTCTAACCTAGCTACAGCTTTCTGGAAAAATAATAAATACTTCATACAAGAAGAGGAAATTGAATGGGATATGCTCAGACGTTTCAGATTTAAAATTGAAAGATAGCAATAAATGTGTTTTTAAATTTGTCTCCTCAGAGAAAATAATTCTACTTTAAATCTGCTCATTTCAAAATGATTTATAACCTTCATCTTCAATGATGCCAAAATCTTTAAAAGATTTGAGGCTTGAATAACAAACCAGCCACCATTGGATCCTGGCTATTCCATGGGACAACGCTGCATGATATTGTTTGAAGATACACTCAGACCTTTCATGGTTTCTATTACTTAGACGCACACTGCCATGGTGGAACAAGAATTTGAGAAGGACAGTAATGGTTGTTTTGCTTAAGAGGTGAGTAAAAGTGATGATTGCAAAGGTATGCTTTGGAATGAGTACAGAGCATTTGCTTTTAACTTCTTCCAAAGCACTGCAATCCATCCTTGCACCTCTCATCACCTGGAACTATAGCTTGCATTGCAGTTATGGACTCTTTACACAGACAATTTTTATGAGAGATTAGCAAAAGGTTTTTCAGAAGAGAATATACCAAATTGGTCAATGAAAACTATTTCAGAGAAAAATGCCAATTCTGAAAAAATTATCATCAAGATTGCTCACATGAAACTTTGTGACTTCTAGAGCAGAAGTTATATGCTGATTTTTAAAGAACTCATCCAAGGCACAAGAGAACAGCAAAACAGAAACTTTACCATGGGTCTCCCTCATGAGTACTTCAGTCTAACAAGCCATTCTTTATCTGAAGAGGATAAGGGATGTTGGTTTCTTCTTTGTTACCATGAGAACTATTACCATTGCAAGTGAACTGAAAAGTAGCACTGGAATGAAAAACAATTTTTCATGCAGCAATAACATATTTAAATATTTGATCAGTATATTTACATATAAGACTCAAAGACTGCCAATATAAAGAGTTTCTTGTGAAAGGTTAAAGCAAAGACCTTGGAATATCTAGCAGAAGCCTCAGGTTTCAAGAAAGCTTCAGACTGAGGAAATTTACATCACTGACTCATAGTAATCAGAGACCTTGAGAATGAGAGCTTGCTTTGTGAGTGATGTGACCTGAAGCAGACCTGGATACAAAAGAAGTAAATCCTGATACACTTAAGGACAGAAATCCCTCTTGTATGATTTCTCTCATTTAGGCTTCATTTTTGTAAGCTCTTCTTAAGTCTTTAAGTTGTTGGCTGAACTTCATTCTGACCTGTGAAAGACCAAGGGAGACAAACTAATGTGGTCAGAGGTTAGCGGGCCCTGTAACATAGAACTCCTTAATTAATGAATCACCTCTTTCCATTCTGCTCATTTCCATCTTCTGTAACTCTTTTTTCTCCATGGTTTACTTGTCTTAAAGACTTGATGCACTTTCTAAGTTCCCTACCAGCTACATTTTCCTCTTCTCTCCTCTGTAATGTATTTACCTCAGCTAATACTGCCAAAACAGACACCAAGAGAGAGAGCACTATGAAGAAGCGAGTCATGAAACTGAGTCAAAACAGGAGGTGCTAAGGTCATCCTCCTCCAGCAGAGATGATTAGATAAAAATTGCCACAAATAAAGGCATTTCCTGTTCCTACATCAACATTTTGAAGATATTGTCAAAAGAGGTTGTAATTCATCCCTGAAGGTATTGACTCCACTAACTAGGAATCTGCACATTATTACTGTGCTAGTTATGTGCTCCATTATGACAGTTACAAAATAATTTGCCACTGTTTTTCAGCTTCATGCCATTTTGGGAAAGGAGGCTGGATAACCAAAATCAGAATTTGAACAGGACCTGAGGCTTACCGTAACAGAGAGAATTAGAAGACGGTATAAATTTCATAAAGGAAAATCTCTCTCTTCATACTTCTATCATATATCAATATACCTCAGCAAAAGCTACAGATTCACATTAAGACTCAAACCACATGTTTGTTTAGAGTTACTGTCAGTCCTTTCTTAAAATTCACCCCTTTTCTCACAAAAATAGTGTAAAGTGTTTCTGAGATACTGCAATAGTCTAACTGCTGAAAACCCCAGCACAGCAGATTAAAAGGAAAGCTGTGCAGAGACAGCGATGTGTTGTACCACCCAGGGAGATCTTGGGTACACATCAAAAGAGCCCGACCTCCAGTGTGTGGGTGTGCTGAGATTTTTAAGAGGTTTCCAGTCTAGGAGAAAGAGAAGTCTCAATTTAAGCTCAGCACCACATTCCACATGTGTTAAACAAGGCAAATTCACGGATTTCAGGGAGCCTGTCTAAGAAGCAGTTAAGATATTTCAATGGATAAAATCCTCTCGCTGTGCTGCATTTAAAACACAACTAGCTGAGAGACTGACCTCCACTCTGCTCGTTGTTCTTGATATTGGTAGCACCCAGCACAGTAGAGAGACTACAAGGTGGAAAACCAAAGTAGTGTAGGAAACCAGACACTACAAGGCACAAGATAGCTGAAACAGCAATGCTGAAAGGAATTTTTTTCATAGAATCATAGGTTACATATCTCAAGGATCATCTGGCCCAATTTTTCTTACCAAAAGCACGTTCTAGGCAAGATGGCCCAGCACCCTGTCCAGCTGAATCTTAAAAGTGTCCAACACTGGGGAATGCACCACTTCCCTGTGAGATTATTCCAAGGGCTGTTTGTTCTCATTGAGAAAAATTTTCCTCTTGAGTTCAATCAGAATCTTCCTGGGAGTAACTTCTACTCCTTGTCTTTTCCATGTGACTCCACGTTAATGGGAGTCTCCATCTTCTTTGTAGCCATGCTGTAAATACTAGAACATGGTGATGAGGTCTCCCTAAGCCTTATTTTCTCAAGGCTGAACAAACCCAGTTCTCTTTCAGCCTTTCCTCACATGTCTGTTTGCCCAGGGCTTTGATCATCTTTGTGGCCCTTCTCTGGACCCTTTCCAGCCTGTCCACATCTCTTTTGCGGAACACAGTATTCCAGATGCAGCCTGACAAGCACTGAACAGAGTGTGATAGTGACTTCTCTATATCTGACCAGCTCTATATCTGCTGGTGATGCCCTTGTTGATGCAGCCCAACATCCCGTTGGCTTTCTTTGCCACAGCAGCACACTGCTCACTCATATGGAGCTGCTTGTCCACCAGGACCCCTAGGTCCCCTTCCACAGAGCTGTTGCCCAGACCTTATTCCTTTATTAAACTCAGGTCTAAATCCTCATGCTCTGAGAAGCTCGACTTTTTGGCATACAGCCAGAGCCATGTCTGGGCTTTTGCTCCCCTTCCTCCATGGCCTCCCAGAGAGCCACTGCATCCACCCACTGTGCAGCAGTTGGCCATGCATAAACGAATGCACAGGCAGAGAAGGAAGGCGTACATGGAAATCCTCAGACCTGGCTTGCTGCCCTGTGGCAACATGTTGCTCTGCCAGCTGAGACACCACACTGCTGCAAGGCTGGGAAAACCACCCTGCGTGCAGCCTTCCAGTCCACAGGGAAACCCAGCCAAATGGTAAAGCACGGGTCTCAGCCTACTCATTTTTACACTTGAAGCTGGGATGGCTTTATAGCATTATGTCACAGTATAAAAAAAGGGACACTACTGACCTCAGATCTGAGAGCCATAAAGGTGCTTGATGAAAATCTTCCCTTGTCTCAAGACCAAGTGAAAGATAAGAAGTGTGTTTTCAAGCCTTCACCGACATACAAGTAGGGATGTAGCAAGCCTATCCATCTGTCAAAAGTACCAAATTTTCCATTGTAAAACCAAACCAAATACCTCCTGAGGGCAAAATAAAGGCTATCTACTTCAGGAAGATTAGCCAAATGAGACTGATGTTTCAGGGTAGCACAGAGCTGTACTACTTTAAAATAAAGCTGTTGATCTAAGGTGACAGAGAGTCAGGATCTTTTTCTCTAGGTACACATATGATCTTCTAAACAATGTTTTCTGGGTTCTCATTCATGATTAACCAATGCACCTGATCCAAAATACCAATCAGAAAATATTTGTGGCCAAAACTTATCTGACACATGAACACCTCCCTTGATAGACATAACAAGTCTGTTCAACATCAGAATTTTTTGTGCCAATCTGTCTTTGATCTCATTTTGTCACACAGACTGTGATTAGCCATCAGCTCTTCTCTCACCTGTTCCAGTACACAGCTGCTGGGTTTCTCTTTACCTCAGAGTCAAAGGCTACAGACAGCACCTGATTTATTGTCAGGAAGTTGTCGTTTTTCACAGGCAGTGTTCAGGTGGGAAGCAAATCAGTGCTGAGCTACATCATCATTCAGGCCTCCTCCCTGTTCCCGTGTGGATGACGTGTTGCTGGGGTCTTGCAAATACAAAAGAAAGAGAGGGGAAAGTCGCAGTTCCCTACTCCTGTAGCAGCTCCACCAACTCCTCCATTTCTCTGAGGGATTTTCCCCTCCAATCCAGCACTCTGCTTGCCTTTATTTCCATATGCATTGAGGTACCTCCCCACCCACCTCAGAGATGAATGCTGAGCTAGCAAAAGACTGGGTACTGTTTTTTAGAACCCCACGCTGAGCACAGGGCAGCAAATGAGAACATCATCTCCGGCACCTGCTGCTCCACCAGGTGACTGACATCAGGACACACAATTGTGTCACAGCTTTTGCAAGGATGTGCAGAAAAACTGCCCATGGAGGAAAACCCTGAACTTAGAGCACATGAAAAATTGTACTTTACCTGCTAATAACAATGCACTAAAATCCTCTGAATCCTCTGAGGTACCTTGATAAACATTAAATTGTTGTATTTTAGCAGCTGTAAAAAAGGAAAGGTATTAAAAAACTCAGTCTAATAGTGTTGTAGAGATGTAAAATATGGCACAAAAAATAAACAATTAAAAATTACATTTGCTGCTTTACATCTTCATTTAACACTTATTTCAAAACTTCTAAAATTTAGGCTGTAATATGAATTTAAGCACTACTTAATGCCTTGGCTCAGCTGAATATATCCTCATTAGGCAAATGTGTCTTAATTTGTTCTGATTAAGCAACAGTCACTGCTTTGCCACTGTTATTTGAAACAACTCCTAGAAGAGTCCCCAGTAAAGCAGTCATCCCAGGTAAACATGCGCCTCTCACATTGAACCCAGGATGTTAAGACATGTTCAGATGTGTTTCATCTGATACTATGATTATTTATAAAAAATTCTATACTGCCAATGATAAAATCTCACACCCCAAAAAAATGGCCACAGATAAAGCAAATGAAACTTCTCAAAACCATTGTTCTGAGTAAAGACATTAGAGTAGATCTTTTCAAGGCTAAGGAAGAGTTAATCCCCATAAGTCGTGTTAAAACCAGTAGGCAAATCCCTAGGAGGAGTTTGAAAATTTCAGCCCAGACCTTACATCTTGTTGCTCTCACACAGGATAAGACACAGACCACGAGGGATAGCTCACTGTCACGGACAGGCACTCCTGCCAGCCCTTTATCCAGGAGGAGATGTGCCGCAGCTTCCACAATGCTTTTATTTGACACAATGATATTACTCAATGTGCAAGTTAAATATGGGTAATACACTATGGGATGAAGGCCTTGTAATAAACTGTCCACAGAAGGAAACACCTCCTGCTGCGCTTCCAGGGTACCATGTAATTTACAATGACTGCTGTGAGTTCTCTGTGAGAATATTAATTTCTCCAGAAATATTAGAATCATTATTACCAGCTGAGACTGTAGACTACAGGTAGGAAAGAAAAGAAGGTTCTCTGAAAAGGACATTATTTCCTGGCTAGAAGGTAGGAAAAAAAAATTTAATCCGGAGTCTGCTTTACTAGAATACACTAAAACTAGGGACAGAACTATCTGCTTAAGTAAAGCTTTTTTCTTCTATTTATTAAGGTAAAAATTTCAGATTCCCATTTGCTTCTAGGAACCTTGGACAACTTCATCAGCTAATACAAGGGGAGTTTGTGTTTCTATTCAGACGTTTCTCTTAGTAAGCATAATATTACCTCACAATTCAGGCCATGATTACATGATCAGCTAGTGTGATAATGGCAATGCATTTGAGAGCATTATCAACATTAATGTTCTGTGCCTCTATGGTGTGAAATATGACAATGAGAAGATATGCCTTCTGTGTGTCATGCAGCAACTCCATGCTGCTGATTAACTTGGCCACAAACTCTTGCTAAGTGAAGAAGGATATTTTACTTCAGCTTCTTAATTTCAGCTATGACCATGCAGGCATAAAATGGGAGAGCTAATTAGCCAAGCACAGCAGCAGACCTCTGCTCTGAAGAAATTTTGCTGTCCTGGTAGTTCAGTTAGCAACTATACCATGAGAATTTGACAATCCCAACTATTTTAAAAACAAAGGTGTTTTAATGAGGTCTTTGCATTTTATTATGGATGCCAATATACTCATGTGGTGAGCTGGGAACCTAGTATGAAAAGTGAATTTTTAAGGTGATCCAAACAAAAAAAATTTCCAAACAACAACACCCAGAAAGAACTAAAACATTAAGGTTTCATGAAAATTTTCAACTGATATTTCTATAAAAATACAAATCAACCGTATGAATTTGAAATGTGGGGACCATCCCAGTCCCAGGGCTAACTAATGTTTTACATTAGTGTGCTAATTTCTGTATTCTATCACTAATGAACCAAGGTGAGACAAATAATGCTTGTCTCTCACATGACAAGATGCTAACAACTAACCGGGGAATTCTGACCCCAAAGTAATCAGTCATGAAAACAAGTATTCATAGGAAAAGCTAGAAGTACAGAGTGAGCCTGGAGCCTTGCTTGATGAAGGTGATAACCTGTGAGTTCTGAGGAAAAAAATGGTGGAAGCAAGCAGCTGAGCAAAACTCAGTGAACTGCCAAGTGTGTGCATGGCCAAAGACAGTTTGTACAGTATGATTCAAAATGTCTTAGTCAGACTGTGATGGTTGATACAGTCTTGCATGAAGATAACTGGGATTTTCCAGAATTGCAAGAAACCACAGCTAACACCAAAAGACATATATTCTGGACACCTAAGATCTTTACTGGAAGAACGGGTCACTTTGAGTGGCTTTGCAGGAGAGACCCAAGCCATGATGTTAACTCAGAAAAGTAGAAGGGCACACATACACAGACTGTCACAGACTCAAACTCTGCACTGCCCATGCTCTGTGTTGGCTGGACTTGGAGCAGTGGGGAATATACATAAGTCCCAGAGTTTGGGTAGAGAAAGTGGGTCTGTCAGCCCTAATTTATATAGGCGTGCCCTCAGACATCCTACTTCATTCAGCATTTTACTCTCTGAACATAAAAAAAATGCATTACAGAAACAGGGAATGCTTGGTCATCTGTCCTTTAAACTAAATGTGTGTTCATAAATCATTCAGTGCTCGGAGGTACTTGGATCCTGATTCTTACATATGTCAAAACCCATTGTAGCATTCTTGAAAGGGTGAAGGACCTTTTCTGTTGCTGATGACACAAGTGCATAAAAAAGGGTCTGTGCACAAATAAGAACTGAGTCTACAGCTTTTTAAGGTCAGTCTTGATTCCTGACCAGTGGTGAACCACTATTTTTTACTATAGCAGTTGAAATACAAGAACATGGATTTATAATAGATGATTGTGACTGTTCACAGACATGCACTCAGAAGCTTAGGCAGAGGGTAAAGCTGTTCCAGGCAGAAGTATGGGGCATGTATTGTAAGTCCATCACTTCCAGGATGCAGAGATGCTCCCAGCCAGAAATGCGAGCAGGAGCACTGGTGCTCCGCAACGGGTCTGCATATCTGCAGGAAACACACACCAGGTTTCTACATAGTCCACAGGCTGGTTGAAACTATTCTAGCTCTGTTTGCTGCTGCATTTATTTTTGGTCCCACCAGGAATCCATGAAGAAGTCTGAAGTCCTCAAATTCTGGGCAGAAAAAAAAGACACAACTGACAAACCTGAATGCACAGTTCCATTTGCCAAGGAGTACATCTAAGCATCAGTCTAAAAAGCCAACAGCCCAGAGAGGAAGGGGTTTTCTTTTTCTTTTTTTTTTTTTTCTTTTTTTTCTGAATTAATGAATAGTGTAGAAATCCCCAGGGAGTTGCGGGAAGCCCATCTCCTTCAATGGTAAAATCAAGGTTTCCACCACTTGTAGTGTCTGGAGGTAGAAACACCACAGAATGAGCAAGAAATGAGAAAGTCTTAGAGCCTTTTTAAGTCAAGTTGGCAGTATTTGGTGTTGCTGTTTTGAGGAGTCCTTTGTTGACCTCATACAGTGTAAAGCACCGATCAGCAAATATTTTACACAGCTACACATTTAGGCAACCCTCAGCAAATCCACACCAGTGTGGCTCACAAAATTCAACATAGAAATTTATTTTTTTTTCTCAGAAGTATTCTTACCTTCTTTAGAGACTGTTTTGCTAGTACAAAATAATTTCTAATTTGATATCTAAAAATTCAACTTATTTATGTACAAAAGAGCAAAGATAGACTGCAAACAGTCAGTCAAACAGAGCAGAAGGCTAAAAAAACACATCTGGAATAATTGCTTCAGGAAAAAGAAGCCTTCCCTGGTAATGACATTAACCTGAACAGCCAAAGGGACATTTTGCCTAAGCCTCAGGCTGTGAAATTTCATTTAGTTTTCACTCACCACTCTCATCACTTGTTTTCAAGGTTATATGTTTGCAACCAGTTACCTAACAACTCCCACATTTGGGCTCACAAATAACTGGGATGAATGACAGAAGCACTTAACCCCTCCACATTTACAAAAGAGCCCACAGGGTTAGATACAATAAAAGTTGTAATGATACATCTTGGCTGAAATATTCAAAAGTGAATTGAGGTACTTAATGACCATCTTTATTTTCTGTAAGTGTAGAGCATTTGCCTTAAGTAAAGCAGGCTCTTCTGAGAGCATAAGTTGAGCAATTGATATCACAGATGGTTTTTAACATGTTGGTCCGTAGCCTGAAAAATGCAGCTTATATTTTTAAAACACGGACGTATCTAATGAACTTGCTTAAATATTAGGCAGAATGGCAAACATGAGTTGGAAGTCACAGAAGAGAACGTGATAGGATATAGACATAGAAGCCCATGGTGGGAATGTACTATGAGCCAACTCATACACTTTAGGCCAAAATCTAGTATTGCCTAAAACCAGAGGTTTTATTTAACCCATTAGAAAGATGCATAAATGTAAAACCCTCACAGCTAGATCTCAAGTTATGAAAAGGGATGAATTTCCGCCAGATTTAGGGGGAAATAGAATTTAGTTTTCAGTCCAGGTCTCTCACATCGACATGTACAGTAAATACTTATGCAGTGTTACATATTCATATATTTTTGACAATTTAAGCTGTACCCTAAAGTAGTAGGATGCTTTAAAAAATGCATTAAGCTTGACAGCTGGAAATAATAATAATAATAATAATGAGGCTGATCTAACATTTCAGAGTACAGGAGATTTTACTTCAACTTTTTATTGAACTTCAGCTACAAGAGATTAAGAATGGAAAAACTGGTAGAAAAAAGCAGAGTGTTTTTGAAAAATTGCTCCAGTATTAAAATATTAACAATAGCTGACCCACATGCAAGGCTCAAACCTAGAATTATGAGCTGTGTTGCAATAACAGTATACTTTGCTTTAAACAGGGTTCAGTGTTACCCCTCTCTGTGGGCTGGTGAATTAGTCACATTGTTCCATACTGGAACAACTTACGACAAAAAAAAATAAAAAAGAGTTCTTGCGAAACTGAGGGTTTGGTCTTGTTGTCACTTGTGAAATCAGAAACTTGCTCTCCCACCCACTGTGAACTATGCCAGCCACATCACTCCTCAAGGTTTTACCCTCAAGGTCACAGTGGTTTTTTGCTCTCCTGGAGGGCAATGCTGCCAGGTTTTGCTTCTGCAGTTAAGGCACATCTCAAGAACATACAAATGTGCTGTGGCAGCACATCACAAAAGAATTACTCATTCGGTGGGGCAAGTACCGACAGGTCTTTATCTCGGGAGTGAGGTCTACTAGGACCAAACACTGGCAAGCAGGTTACTGTTTTATGCTCCCACAAAGCAGAGAATGTCTTTAGTAGATTTGTCCTATCCCTCATCTGTTTGTCACAAAAGCTGAGCACAAGCTAGTACCCTTCAAATCTTCTGATGTTCAGACTGGAGATAAGAGAATCAGAAGCATGGCAGATAAAATTCAGATAGACAGAGATTGAAAATGTATGCACGCAGCCTTTACCTTAGGTGCACTCATTTCCAAAGCAAAATTTTCAATACTGAAGACACCGAACTCAAAACATGCTTTGAAAACAATTCTAAATAGCAACATTACATCACTTCAGCTATTCCTGGGCTGTGAGATGTAAAAAAAGATAAGAGGCAGAAATATTGCTATCAAACCTATTCATTAAAATGCCCTTTTCTTACCTCACCATGTTGTCCCACTTGGAACTCACAAAAGTAGTGAGGTTGACAGGATTAGGACACTGCCTTGGAACATGATTACTTTGAGCAAACACCATGCAGTGTTCATTCCATTTACCTCACGCACAGTTTCTTGGCATGTGTCTTAAGTACAAGTCTGCTGCTCTTCACATAAGTGTAGACACATTGAAATGCAGCCACCCTGTTTTCAGATCCATGTAAGACTCTCAAGACACAGGCTCTATGTTGCTACTGTGGCTTGCTGATTTCATATGCTACTGCACCTGCATGTAGCCCACAGATGCTCTGAAGCCATCAGCTCATGTGAAAGGAGGCGAGTTGCTTCTCAGCTCGGTAATTGGCTGTTTGCCTTTGCACTGTTCCAGTACCAAAGGAAATCACAGGTATACGCTAAAGGTATCCCTCTTGACTCCTCAGAATGGAATTCTGAGGTGACCACAGGTGACCAAGCCCACTAGTGGACTTTTAAGATTTTTCATCAGACTGGGTGCAGGCAGTATAGCTAGTTACTGAAGTTCCATGGGGGACAGCAACTTGCCACCATGTAAAAACAAAATTCTTTTTGGTCATGTAATCACAGCCTAATAGAGTCAGAAGAAGCAGTGCTGACTGCTAGGAATGGCCAAAGCTCAGAGAGTTTGCTTATGTTCCCACAGGCCACGGTTCTGGGTGTTGTTTGCGGGAACAGCATAGAGAGGTGGAGTCAGTATTCCCTAAGCTACTGATCCACCCCTCACTGCCAGCCTGGATTGAGTCTGAATGGGTGAGGAAGCCATACCATTCACCACAGAACCGAGTCCAATTGGAAAATTAGGTCTTACCTGTTCATGACTAGTAAGGCAGACATTTTCCCTAGAAACCGCCTTCTGGTGTTGGGCAAACACCTTACTGCAGTCATCTGCATGAACCGATTTTAAACAGTACATGGGTACCTCCCAGTGTCACTACGATACTTGGTCCCAGAGTTTGCTATTTAACAGGTCTCCAAGACACGACTTCTCTACATGTCTCTAACACATACACTTCAGTTCCACATTTCTGTTTTCTTTCAGTTGCCATCATGCAGCCCTTTCTCCACACCTCCAAAAACATAAAAATAACAAAGCCAACCCCACTTATCTTAAATGGCAACTTCATGCAAGGTTTCAACCCAAGGTTATTTTTTTCTACCAGTTGTTTCTTTGAGAACAGATGGCGTTTGCAATGGTTGAGGATATATCCTATTTTTAAGTGTCATATGTTTTTACTCTTCTGCAGTGGACTTAGCAACCAGAGGAAAATGCCACAGGAGCTGGGCTTTTTACATGATATACAAACCACACTGTCGCATGCCACTCAGGAAATTATCTCCTACTGCAAGTGCCCAGCAGTCAGGGAGCCTGTGCCCTCCCTTCTGGTGCAACATTTCCTGACAGCACTTGATAAGGAACAACCTGCATCCGGCGGTGCCAACTCAGCAGAACTCTCAAACATTGACACAACAAAACTGGCAGTGAGAAAGTTCAAATTAAAGTTACATACCATGCCATGATCTCTAGTACATGGGAACAGGGAACAGTCCCGCCTTTCACCACGAAATTCAGTATAATGAGAATGTTCCATATGTTGCTTGATTTTCTTTTTGGTATTTTCTCCTGCACACATCATATTTTGACAAGGTAGCAGCTCCCCCAGACAGGAGAAGCAATGAAAAACGGAGTCAGGAACTGACATGCTATTTAGATTTGTTGTTTCGTATACTGCAAATTCATAGGATAAAGTCAGCCTTATTTTGCAAGTAACTGCAAGCTCAGTCTGGCTCTATTTTGATCCATCTGCACAAGAACCCACTCTTATAACGGAAAGCCAACTAGAAAAATCTCAGCTTGAGCTTTTAAACCCTGCCAGAGAGATCAGACCAAGTTTTGGGCTGTGCTAACATGGCTAAAGGGCTGCTGGGTCAAACCTGGCTTCTACCCAGCAGAGGGGAGAGAGTTCATATAGATTTGCAAAAGCCTACATGGGTGTAACTGAAGTTGGTATTTGAAAGTAGCCACATGAACAGGGGAAAATGCTGGTGTGAATGCTTAAAAGGCATTTTAAACATTTAAGCATAGCCACAGTGACTCATTCACCAAGGAAACTCAAAAGCTGACATCTATATATCTCTGCCAAAGGGATATCTCTGGGATGCCTCTGCCACTGGTACCAGGAGCACCTCCACTTTGGTTGATGCTTCTGAATAATTTCCATTTTGTTTCTCTGTCAGGCTGAGAACTGAAGCTCAAAGGCAGAGCTGTCTAAGGCAGCTCTGGCTGACTCCCTCACTGCCACTCCCTCGGGTTTCAGCAAGCCCTGCAGGAACTGCAGTGCCATGGCTGGTGTCAGCAGCTTGAGGAAGGGATAGTTGCTTGCACTGGGATGGACCCCCCTCAAAAAGACTGAAATTCAGGAGAAAAGAAAACTCAATCAGTCTGGGATCAGACTTAATGTGTGAATTCAAGCAGGAGGAAATGAGGAAAGGGAACTCTCCACATGTGTGCTTCACACCAAGTTGTTGGGGGTGTGGGAGTGGAAAGTCTCTTACTGTTTTCTACAAGTTCCAGCAACTAAGGTATTCACCTAGGACACTGAAGACCAGGGTACTCCTTCCTAATGAAACAGGAGCAGGATTTGACCTTCTTAACAGAATTTCTCACCTGCTAGACTACTTTGAAGTCAAAAACTAGAAAGATTTTGAATCTCCCCTGGTTTCTCTTCTCCCAACAAACTGGAGGTGTTTGTTCCCTGGCTGCTATGATAGCAAGTTATTCTCACTCTCTTTGGCCCCATGAATATGTGGAATGTAAAAAAATGTGGCCAGTCTTCGCGAACGAAGATTTGGGAAAGGTCTTTTTACCTTTCAAGCCTGCGCAATGGATTTTTTAG
>JAWWLV010000088.1:66184952-66255387 GCA_035041135.1 Platyrinchus mystaceus | reverse complement strand
CCTTCTCTTAGATGGATGGCCTTAGGGGCTGATGAGCTCCATCTACCCGGGGGATTGTCCCTGAAGCAGGATCGGGAATTGAACCTGCGACCTCGGCGCTGAGAGCCCAGCATCTTAACCGCTAGACCACCAGTGGTCCCCCCATGAATATGTACTGTTTGCCAAAACCCCAAACTGATCTTCAGCTCTGCTTTGCTGTTACACAGAACAATATGAGATTTTTAGATGCCTGCAACATTTGGAAAAACAGAATGGAAAAATTTCTGAGAAAATTACTGTTTGCTTACTTCTGCATAGTTTTAAATCAAAACTTCTTATAACAGAGAAGACTCAGAAGGAAACAAAATAAGATGTATTCCTAGAAAACTGAAGCTGCTTCTCCATAAATACCTTAGGCAAAAATAATAAAACCTCTCGGGTACCCTTCCAACCAATTTACACAGTCCACTCAATGCCAAAGTTTAATGTTTCTACCATTAGGCTGGGTCCTCAGAGTATGTCACTGTAAGTTTGAGTGAGCACATATGAGACTTGCTAGTAGGATAAATGGCCTTCTAGTCTCATATAACACTTATTTTCTTGCTATTTTTCTACAGCACTTAAAACAGCCAGTTTTGCCAGATACTGATCTCCATACTAGTGCTATTTTGTAGCACATTGCTTTGAATTTATGAGGCTACTTGTCAAGAAATGTGCTCCAGTTCAGGAATAAAGTCAGTCTTAAGAAATCACATATCTACAGAGAGCAAAAGACTGAACAAAACACCCCATTTTCAGTCAATCTGGAGAAGCTAGTTCCTTCCCTTCAGAAAGACCAAGTGCATGGTCCATAACCCTCAGTTCAAAGAAATGCAGTGTTGCAATTTCTAGCCCCCAAAAGTCAGTAGATGCTTGTGTAAACCCTAATTCTTTCCCATGGATTGTATTCTCCAGGATCCAATGTTTAGTTATGTAGTGTTTTCCCACAGTTTCCACACTCTTTCAGCATATAGAATAAATTCAGCTTTAGACACAAAGGAGGCCTGTTCAAGTGTACTCTGATCTCATAGGGCTCACAATTGCAGAAGTTGGAAGATGTGTGGTGTTTCCCTTTGATGATAAACCTGGAGATAAAATAACTCTCCAAACTAAAGGTATCATGGATTGCTTTCCCGCATACCCACAAAGGACCTGGAAGCTTCATAGGATAGAGCAAGAGACTCTCTTCTTGCCCTAAATCACATCCTGCTACGCCATTAGGAGAGTGTGGCAGAAGAAAGGAAAAAACACCCATATGCCACGTCTTGTATATGGGAACCTCTGGAACTGTGAAAGGAGTCCGTAGGGAAGATATGGAAATGCTTTAGGTTTTGCAGAGAAAGTTCTCCTGTTCAGACCCAGAGGTCCTCGCCCTCAAGCTGAGCAGTGGAGAGAGGGGCTGACAGTAAAAGGTGCCCACATGATCAATACCGAAGAGGGGCACAGCCAAAACACCTGACTCAGAGGTGAGCTGTGATTCCAACAGTGAGTTTAACAAGGATATTGAGCAGTTTCCCAAATTGCCTTGAAAGGTTAGGTTTGTAGCAGTGGCAATTCTGTACCACCCTGGAAAATAACATTTTCACCCTTTTCTTGGGCACAGCTTTCCTACATCACGAAGTTGCCCAAAATTCTTTCTAGTCCAGCATCCTCAATGTACTCATGTTCCATTTTCCAGGTACCCATTTTGGGACATTTGGTACATGGGTAATGCATAAGAATTCCCATCTCCCACTGATGGTCAGTGTGGGCTGTGCTTTAAATACAAGAAGAGAACAAAGTTGTAAGTACCTTGGTCCCCAGCATCCCAGATACAGAATCAAAAATTAGTGGGCACATCAGGCAGTAACAGCTTTAACACCTGCACCTCAGAGGCTCACATACAAGGGGGGGGCTAAGACTATCTCACCTCACTGGAGTGCTAGCTGTAGGCAGAAATCCACCTGTGTTCATGAACAGCTTACAAACTATGATCAGAGCATTTGCAGTCCCTGGGAAGGACTGTATTCAGTGCAGGGTTCAGAGGATGTGTGTGAAATAATGTAAAGGAGAATAAAAGGAAATGAAAAACACCACCCATCTTGACCAAGGTGAGAAGTCCGAAGTAAGAAAATACAGTTTGACCACCTACTTGAAGACTGGTTTAATTCAAACCTAAGCACAGAGCAGAGGAAAAGGATGGTGGGACAAATCAGGGGTTTGGATGACTGAATTTAAATCAGGCACATCTAAATACATAGCTTTTGGTGCACAGACGTACAAACACATACAAACGCCCAAATTGAAAATTTATCCAGACAACTCCCACTACCATTAAATAAAAATATGTATTTACATGTTAGCAAATTTTCAGCCAGGTTTACTCTAACCTAAGCTTCTCTCCCCTGTGGATATAACTCATACATGGTATACTTAAACAGCCCTAGGCAGCAAATTAAAAATACTGTTTTATTTACAATTCTGTAGCAAATGATTCAGTGCAGATATACGTCAACCTTTTCATTAAATATTCATCATTCAGTGGTTTGCTCTTGCTGCCATAAGGCAATGCAGTGGCAGTACCAGTGCTTAGATAACAGCAACAACTGCCTTAGAATTACTGAGAGTAGTACCTTCCCTGCAATAAGGCAATATATTGCAATTTAATTGGCAGGAATATGTATTTTGAAAATCACTTGATTTTCCTTTTATCCAGCACTTTGACCTAAAGTTCATCATCATGTACTGAAGCCTCTTTGATGCTACAGTCTTCCAGTTCACTCCTAAGATTGGTCACGTTCAATGGGTAGATTGGCTGAGGTCACTTTTATGACATTTAATAAGGTGAAATGCTGATTCCTGCATTCAGGTCACAACAATCCCATTTAAGGGTACAGGCTTGTGGAATAGCAGCTGGAAAGCTGCGCAGTGGAAAAGTACCTGAGAGTGCTGGTCGACAGCCACCTGAACATAAGCCAGCAGTGTGCCCATGTGGCCAAGAAGGCCAATGGCATCGTGACATGGATCAGCAATAGTGTGGCCAGCAGGATGAGGACAGTGAGTGTCCCACTGTACTTGGCACTGGTGAGGCTGCACCTCGAGTCCTATGTTGGGCCCCTCACTAGAAGAAATTGGGGCACAGACTATGCTGAGGTGCTGGAACATGTCCAGAGAAGGCAACAAAGCTGGTGAAGGGTCAGGAGCACAAGCCTTATGAGAAGAAGCTGAGGGAGCTGGGGTTGTTTAGCCAGGAGAAAAGGAGGCTGAGGGGAGACCTTATCACTCTCTACAACTACCTGAAAGGAGGTTGTAGGCAGGTGGTGGTTGGTCCCTTCTCCCAGGTAACAAGTGACAAGAGGAGATGGCCTCAGTTCATGCCAGGGGAGGCTGAGATTAGACACTGGGAAAATTTTCCTCACCAGAAAGGTGGTCCAGCATTAGAACAGCCTGGCCAGGGAAGTGGTGGAATCATCAACCCTGGAAGTGTTCAAAAAACATGTGCATGTAGCACTTGGGGACATCATTTAGTGGTGAACATGGCAGTGCTAGGTTAACAGTTGGACTTAGAGGCCTTTTCCAACCTAATAAATATTTTTTTCTATGATTCTATGTTTAAACCTGCAGCACTCCAAAGGGTTTTCAGGTCTTGAGTGCACCCATCAGAGGTTACAGACTTTTTCAAAGGAGGCATCCCCTTCCTGAGAAGCCAGATACTCTCTACCATAAAACAGTTGCATATTTAAAAATAAGTATGAACTCACCTCGCATACCATAATCCTAAATGTTGAAGAAATCAAATATGCTCCTTTCTATGTAAAAACTGAAATGTTTGTAGCTAAAAACATATACTGCCTCACTCACTACTGAAGTACTAGTAAATGGATACACATCTCAGTGTTTCAATGGGAGATACTGGACATAGAGCTAACCATGTAGCTGGAAAGCCTGGAAACATTCCTGCCAAGTTTTAGTTGTTCTACAGAGATATATTTTCCACAGCTGCTTTTTTTTTTTTCCTGTGGTGCTTGCTCAATCACACAAATGTAAGGAGTTTTATTTCAGTTAACAACTGGACAAGGTCTTACTTCAGGTGCTTAAATACAAGCAACTTGAAGCAGTTACATATGAAATCTCACCACAAACAACAACAGAGCTCCAGTGACCTAGATTTTTGCCTTACCTGAAGTTATATGACATGCATGGCTTATCACACAGAAGACAGTCAGGGAGCAGTTCACATCAATGTGTTTTCCTCAGGGCTGGGATAGGTTACAAGACTTGTTCTGCAGCCACAGCTCAGATGACTGATGAGAGCTCACTTGGTCAGCCACAGTAAACCAGGAATTTGCATCTGTACAGAATTATCTGTAAAAACAGATGCATAAGGTCAGTGCTGGCTGAATGCTGTCTTTTAGAACGACAAAGGAGAAACCTTCACCTTTTATAGCTACTAGAAGAAAATCACTTATAACTCTGTATTTGCCAGTCTCTGGTACCCCGCCACCACTTTATGTCAGTGTTAGACGACTGTTATAACATTAATTAGTGGAATCCAGGTTAAATATGGTCATCATATTCCCCCATACAAATAATTCTATAATATTGTAAAAATGGGGATGAAGTGTTTAGAAAGATCTCCATCTAAGAGAGCATTGTTTAGGATGTTTGTTCCAAACCAGTCACACTGACCTGTGATACTGCTTTCAGAAATAATGATATCCATCCTACAGCCAACTGCAAATGATTTCTGGCTTTCAAACTCTCAAAAGAAATACTTTCCATTCTGCTCCTGAAACCAATCAATACTGCAGTATCCACAACTGTTTCTAATACAACTGCCTGAAGAGTACGTGTAGGCACTGGGCAAGGAGTACTAGAAAATGACACCTTTCCAGCTGGAACATAATATTTTTTGCCCAGTTCTGTTCAGTTCTCTGCTTCAGTCTTGGAGTACACTGCTGGGCCTGCACTTCTGTCTCAGTAAGAGTCCTTACTGAAGAAAGGAGTCATGAAATGAGATGGTGACAGTTGAACACATCCTTTAGAAAGCCACTCTGCACTGATGTTTATACCATGCAGAGCGTTCTGTCTCCAGAGGTTTCCCTAACTCTAGTTTGCTTTGCAGTTTCAGCATTGTGGAAGATCATGGAAAACACAACCATTTTATGAAAGGGAGTCAAATAGTTAATTATCAAGATTCATCAGCATGCATAGAGAGGGTCCAAGCAATAAGGAGCCTGTCAGCCACAAGCAATACAGACTCCAGAGCATCAGGCTTACGTCTCTTGGGACCTGAACTTTTAATACATGTTTTTTTACATAACATAAATTCTATGTACCATAATAAAATTTACTTTACTTTTACATTGAAATGCACTACAAAATGTTCAAACAACATCCTGGGCTGGAAAATATAACCACACTGCACGCACAGCAGAGCTATCAGAGCTCCAAACTCCATCACCACGTTCCATCTGTGGGAACATCAGGTACCTGATCAAAATCCACCTGAGAGGACAGAGGAGAATGGGGAAGGGGGTTATGGCTTCTAGTGGGGCTGCACCACAGACTGGTAGCAGGGACATAGCAGAGACTCCACCCATGCTCACACAAGCTACAAATCTTGCAGGATTTGAAAAGGCTTCCTCAGTTGGCATACATTCACCAGCAAAAAATCCTTGAGTCACGATCCCATACAGCTCATCTCAAGCAGCTCGGGCTGTCAGAGGGTAAATCACCAGGCAGGAACAGTGACTGCTGAAAGCAGCTGGCCCCAATCTGCACACACCCTGATCTGTGCCCTGGCAGCGGCAGCAAACCTGATTTCCCCGGGCACTGGCAGAGGCAGAGCAAGCGATGAAGACGTGACCACTTTGCTGTGCCTTTGGCAGGCTGCTGCTGCCCAAGGCAACAGCCCACATCACCTATGCTCCCAGCTGGCCCTGCTTTGCAGTCAGTTCTCTGCTCTGTCTTCAAATGACTCTATTAGCACCTCAAAATAAGTCATTTGGGCCCCGCTGAAGGTTTGGAGAGATTTTAACAGTTGCCTTGACTCATGGATTTGCAGACTAAACGCAAGTACCATCCAGGAACATTAAAGCCCACACACAATTGTGACAACTTTGATATTATTGCCTAGAACAGTGCCCACTTGAGTCATGCTTTAATTCAGTCATTAGTATTTTCATGGAAAAAGGCATATTTCCCTCAACTCCATCTCAGAGTGGAAAGCACACAGGAAGAATTTATCCCACATAAAAATAAATTGCTATTTGCATGTCAGAAAATGGCTGTGGAAAACAGAAAAGCTTCAACTATTCAGAGCAGAGAATAAACAAAAAGGAAATGTTTCTTATTTTTAAAAATAAATAGGTTATCTGCAAGCAATGACTCCATTTTCCCCTCTCACAAAACAATTGCCATATCCTTTTCTGTATGAAGTATAAGTATCAAGTCTGACACATTGGTTTGATTACTGTGAGAATGGGCAAAACAATGAGCTTTTACAGCCAAAGAGCCTTGAATTCAAAAGGATGCCAATTCAACCTGCAGAGAGATATTCTGTTGTGTCTTGGAAAACTTGCCCAAAATATAAAATTAAAAAAAAAAAAAAAGGAGAAAAATAGTCTTTCATTCTTTGAGAGGAGAAAAGACATTTTTTTTTAACCAGTGGCCTGAAGATGTCAGCTTCACTCTTACACGTTATCATGCCATTAACACACAAGTTCAGGACAATTATCCTGCTGAATGTGACTAAATGCAATCTAAGACACCACAGTAAGAAAGAAGCCCATAAATCTCATCGTTAAATTATTTACATAGCTCTTGCAGCCAGACGTGCCTATTAGGTGGGGGTGAGATTGCTGCCGTGCTGCCTCTGTGCTCAGTTTGCAAATGTGGGTCAGTGTCTTGGTCTCCCTGCCTTCTCTAACACTTTTGCCCATATAAGGCATGATGAATAGCCCATCCTGCACCTACTGGTGGTCCAGGGCAGTTATTTCCCCCCTTGCACTGAATATGGTCCATTATGGTCCACTATGGCCTTGATTTGACCACTATCAGGAGGAGCAAGAGCCTCCCTGCTCCCAAGATAGAATGAGCTCATTGTGGATTTCACAAACTTTGTTTTATTCTGGCATGAGGATGGGAAAAAATATTGAGCATACATAATGAAAATGGCGTTTTGTGCAGAGTTAGTTCAGTATTAGTTTGATGAAGGGATGAAACAGCAGACTGTGAATGGTGGACTTCATCATCTATTGTCTTAAGATGGCAAACAGTGGTCATTAATGGATAGTGACAAGTAGTTTCCTGCGGTTGTAAAACAAAACATCAATTACAGAGAGAGTTTTCTGTTCTAGACACCAAAAACCATTCCATATCATTCAACTGGTTACATGATTTTGGGGCGATGAGAAAACCAGGAAGTGAAAAAAAAAAAATTAAAAAAAAAAAAAAAAAAAAAAAAAAAAAAAAAAAAAAAAAAAAAAAAAAAAGGAGAAACTATTGTGCTCCCTCCAGACTGGTTGCATGATTTTTGGGTGATGAGAAAACCAAGAAGTGAAAAAAAAAAAAAAAAGAGAGAAACTATTGTGCTCTTTCCAGACCAACTTGCTGAAAAACAGCCTAGATATTAAGTGCCCCTGCAAAACAAATGGCCCTCTGAAGAGCTGTAGCCTGATCTTCATTTGACCTAGTCATCTTTGTTTGGTAGGTCAGTAAAGGCTCTGGTCCCACAAAGCAAAGAACAAAGCAGAAAAAAACACCAGCTTTAATGGGTACTGCCAAGAAGGTTCATTCTCTTCACTTTCTCTTTCCATTTTAACCCTTCTGCACCAACAGGTCAAGAAAGAGGAGACTTTGAACCGGTTGCCCAAAAAATCACTTTTGAAAGACAGGAATTTTTCTGCCTTCAGAGTGGCAGAGAATACCCCATACTCCTAAACCAGCCCATTTTTCCTTCACTTGAAATGATCCTAGTGAGAAAGCAGAAACCATGTTCACAGATGTTACAAGACTGGTTCCCATTGTCATACATAGAAAGGGGAACTGGTTGCACCACTGGAACATGCAAAACAACAGCAAACTAAAACTTTATCACAAAGCAGAACATTTGACATTATGGGGCTATTTATACCATCTGAAGAAAACCAGGAGATCTCCCCTTGCAGGAAGTTTACAGGGTCTCAGGAAAAACAGAGCTACTGTATTTAAAATGGTGAGAGAAACATGCTGCTGAGCTGTGGGCACAGAGTGAACTATTGGGTGTTCAAGTACATCCACATCTTTTTCAAAACAGACATGAGGTTTGGAAAAGAGCCCTGAAAAGCGCAAGGTCATACCCAAGCAGGGTCAGGTATCGCTAGCTCCATAACGCATTTCCAGTGCAAGAACTAGTTTCGAGTTGCCTTTCATAAGCAGATTGGAGCACATTACAGAGATATCAGGTCTCTGTATTAGGCATTAGCTACTGTCGTATAGCACAACTGGTTTTGTGCATCTATCCTGTAGCCAGTGTTAGAGCTGCCCATCACCCACAACCCAGAGCTCTCTAGCTCAATACGAGACTGAGACTTTTTTCTTCAAGGTTTCATGAGGTTTGGATCCAAAGGTCCAGTTTAAGACTAACCTCTACTCCTCCTACACCAACAGAGATGTATCTTTACAATGGGCAAGCAGTACAACTGTATCTAAACTAACATGAAGAGGGTTCAAAAAAAAAAAAGTCATAAGGAAGAAGGCTTTTTCTGGACAAATGTTATGTAGATATACTCTTTTTAAACATGGTACGTCCAACTCCAGCAGGACAACAGCTACCAACTCCTTGCACACACCTAGGTTGCTAGGAGAAAAAAGTCCTGCCCATGTCACTCTCAGCCAAGCACCACACAGCAATTACTGACCACTGTGCTGGCACAAAGTGTTAAGTGCACACACAGCCACTGCTTTTGTGTGAGTCGTGTTCAAGGCAGCTCATTGTTCATGAAAGCTTTCTCTATCTCCATAATGCAATAGCAGGAGCTGATTTTGACTTTACATGTGTACACTTGTTGAACTTACAGAAAATGCGAAAACATGAAATACAGCAAAAGGCGGCTTTCTGTAAGTGGAAAGTTCTCTTCAGAAAACTGACTTATGACAACAGAGGTGATTGTTTGCTTGTGCTGTTGTGCTTCCATCATGTTCTCAAATGATCCCATCCCAGCCCAGCTGTGTAGTCATGTTGTGACTGATAAAATAAGGCTTCTGTCAGGCCATTTCAGATTCAGACTATCCTTATTATTCAGCCTTGCGGATATTGTGTCTGTTAGATAGACCAGTGGTTTCACAGGAACTGCATGGGTTATCTTGCTCAAGTGTAACCACAGTGCCAACCACAAAGAAAATATTTCCGCCCACATAAATATTTAATACAAGCATTTTCTTCACGAAAAAAGAAGGATAGCAGGGACCCCTGTGAGATTATCCTGAAGCACATTAACTATGGCAGCATCAACTCACTTCAGTAGAGATTGTCCATACATGCTATCTCTCAGAGGCAAGACTTATCAATGTAAGTTTTATAATCTTATACAGGGTGAGTTTACTGAAGTCAGAAAAGAGATATAAGGATTCCTTTTAGCATGACCTATCCACATCTTGGGTCAGATCCCAGTGAAAAAAAAAATGTTCTCCCTTTTCAGTAGTAAATTATGTGCTTAATTATCCAAATGTCAAGATGTGCTTGCAAATAACTAGGAAGGTCAGATCTGAGAGAGAAAGACCTTTTAGGAAAGACAGTTGCAGGAGCCAGTCCTTCCCATGGCAGATGTGAGTACATTACAGTTTGAATTCACTAATACTTCTTGCAAGTTGCTTCTACAAGGGCCATGAACACAGAATGAACAAAGGGTCTTTTCTATGCACTTGCAGATAGACATGATTTCAATTCCAGCAGTTTCCTATGTGAACATCTAATACATGGAGCAGGAGGTAATCAACTGTCTCTCATAATGGAGAATTGTTCAGACTCCTCATTTGTGATCAACTACGTTTTACATTCAGGACAATCTCAATCTGGAGTAAACCCAACAGAGTGTGGAGAAGAGAATGGGTTAAGGCCCTGGGTGTTTTCTTTGAAGTATTAGTTGCAGGAAGAAAACGCTAAGTCAATATTGGATTGCAAAGGGACCATGGGCCAAAGTATCATGGCTGTGAGCAGAGACACACTGAATTAAACTCTTAATGGGAATAAGTATTAGAGTGAAAGGGAGATTCACCCTGAATTTGGCTTTTTGTTGCTTTTTTGGGGTTTTTATGACTACAAATAGGCTGGCTCCAACTCCTCAGAATCAAAAGAACTTTTTAGACGTCAGTGTGATTGGAATGGGCTGACCAGGGAAGTGGTGGATTCTCCATCCCTGGAGGTTTTTAAGATGAAACTGAATGTGGCACTTAGAGCCATAGTCTAGTAACTGTGTTGGTAGTGGTCAAGGGTTGGACTTGATCTCAGAGGTCCTTTCCAACCCAGTGGATTCTATGATTCTGTGATTCCCAACCCTGATGTCACCAAAAGATACCAGCTTTCTTGGCTGGATAAAATCAAGCCAACAGGTCCTGCAGCAAACTGCTTCACATCACCAGGAAACAAATGTGCAATTACTTGCCTGCCCAATGCTGTTCTTACTTTCTTTTATCATCACAGGGAAGCAGCACTCCTGGTTCTTCCACTAGCATAAATTTCTCCTGCTCTCTCCCAAAGCAGGTCACTGCTTGATGTTCTCTACATCTCTAATCATCCACTAATTTTCGGTATAACTCTCCTATTCTCTCCAGGCTGTTTCTTGCTCCCACTAAACTCAAAACCCACCTTATTTGATAGGAGGAGTAGCAGCAGGCCCCAGCTGCCACAGCCCAAGCACTAGCTGTGCCAGCCACTCTACATTCCTGAAGAAGTAGCCATGGAGCATGCTAGCACACAGAGGTGCGTAGATTGCCTCTGCAAAACAGAATTGGCAGCCTGAACAGGACTGTGTCTGGGCCACTTCTCCTCCAGCATCAGCTCTACTTACTCCCACCCAGAAAGAGCAAGTGAGGTCTCAGTGAACCCAAACCAAAAATTCCGTTTCCCAGGTGTTTTCAGAAGCCCTATGATTGAAGCGATTTCATTGAGCCTGAAAGTAAGAGTAACATCCCTTGACCAAGGAAAAGGCATTACCTTTTACCATTTCATGTTCAAATAGTTGCCACCTCTGCTTGCATTAAACCTCCAAGTTTATTAGAGCTTAAATGCTAACCCATGAGAAAAGCCCAGAAAGCAGAAACATGGCATGGAGACATTACAGCTTTAATCTTTCACATGATTAGGTTGTTTAAATTTGATGAGAAGGAAAAAGAAAGGAGACAGATAGATAGAAGGAAAAATAAAGGAGACACATAAAAAGACACCTGGTTATATCACCTCAGCAGTTCCATGAGTGTCTTTTCTTGTACTATTTTCTTCCCTTTCTTTTTTTAACATTTCTAGGGATCTCAAGTGAGTCAAAATGTCCTTTACTCTCACGCACAAGAGAAGCTGCAAAACATGTCACAGAAGTTACATCTTTGAAGAGCCAGAAACAAAAAACATATTCTGCTGCAGCATTAAACATAAATTACACAGCACAAACCCCGAGCTTTCCCCTAGAGCTGGCACCTTGCTTTTCTTGTTACTAAACATGCAAGCACTGCTGGGATGTGTTTGATGCACCACTGTCATACATTCTCCAGGAAAAAAAAATAACTTGGGGCAGAAGTTCATTTAACAAATGAACAACAGAGAGAAGGAACTGGGTGAGAAATGCTGAGCGTCAGATATGGGAAAATGAGAAACCAAAAGGGAAGTATTGTGCAAAGTGCTTTGAGTGCCTAGGAGCAGTGAAGGAAAGTTGAGCAAGACTAAAAAGCAGGAAGAAACATGTAGGCTCTATGTGTGCATGTATTGGGAGAGGAAACAGATGATCGCACAAGACACACAAACATTTGTCAAAAAGAACAACTTGAACTCCTTCATTTTATTTTCTTTTTATAACTTTTCATTTCCCTTCCCCACCATGTGTTTCTCTATGTGCTTGACTGGAACACTCAGTCCAAAACCACAGACCTGAGTGCTTACACCTCACGTTTATGTATGTGACCCTTTTCTCATAGATGCTGGGCATACAACTTTCCCTAATGTTAGGCAGAGGATGTTCATTATCCGTAAAACCATTGCTTTTCCAATTAAACTGAATGTAGTTGTTCATCTCTGAAAATTTAACCTAGGGGTTTTCATTCCACCCCTCACCAATAAAATGGATACAGTGAACAGGTTCTTCAGGGACAAGTACAACAGTGAGGAAAACAAATAGCAGGATTTTTCACATCCTTCTTCTCTTTTTAATTAGGGAAAAATGGAGGAAAGAGACTGGAAGCAAAATCAATTTGCTGCTCTTGATTTGGCTTTTTGTTTAGTGACAATTTGACTCCTAAGACCAAATTATCTCTGGGGAAATAATTTCACTTACTTGAAGACAATTTCTCCAATAGACAAGATGCTTACCTTTCTTTCTCAGGTCTGTGTGCTTCCCCTCTTTGTTCTCTGAAATATTTTTTATTTCAGGGCTTTTCTCCATTGGCCCTTCAAATGAGATCTTCAAAGTGAGGAGCATTTTCTCTATACAACTAAGCTTCTCTCCATACCTATAACAAGTTTTAAAGCAAATTAGAAATCATTTTATCTGCAAAACACCAAGGAAAAGACATTTTGGATTATGGGACAGCATTCTGATTAGAAGAAAGAGCAAGGGAGACACACTGACTGATTTGAAGTCTATGTGACAGAAGAAAGATGACCTTTCATTAGACCCATAATTCATTAATATATTTCCCCACCTCCCATCTGTAAGCTAGTCCTATTGCTAGCTATACCGTACATCAGCACAACTCTTTAAGCATTCTTAATCCAAACCATGATAGAAAAAATTGTCATTAATTTCTGCCTTTTTTCTATTCTTTACCTTTCCAGAGCTTTAACTTTATTTGGAACTTATGTCAAAATAAAATTTGAGGATCCTGATTGTGGGTTTAGTTGAATCTAAGGTGTTTGAAATTTATATTCTACTTCACAGTTTTAGCCCTGGTATTTCTTTGTAAGATTTCCCACTGGGAACTAACCAGAAAACCATTTCCTTTTTTTTTTTTTTTAATTTTTGAGGATCTTAAAAGTCATGTAAGAAAGATGAAATGACCATCAATAGTTCCCAAGGGGAAGACTGGAAATAGAGGAGATTCATGAGCAGTTCTTAATGCATCAGCTTTTCCCACACATTCAAAACCCACATGAAAATCGGAACCCATGCAGTAAAAGCCCTTACGAGCTTGTGCACCACTTAAAAATTTAAACAGTGCTCTAATGGAAAAAGATAACCTATTAAAGGCAAGAGTGCCCATCTAACAATGTAATGTTCATTCTGCTCAGACTGTTGGGCCTCTCTATTTTGCTATTAAAGTCCTTTCTGCTTTTTTTTGTTTTGTGTAGCACCAACTGAGATGGAAGCCTAACAAAGGTGTTGTTTCCCAGGAGGGATCTCTACCGTCTTGCTTGCCTGTACAAAGGGAACTGTGAGACACCCAGATGTGATCACTAGGTAATGGGGAAGAAATGCTGGCAGCATGGCAAGATTAATGGGAGCTGATCCACTGGCATTTTCTTCCATAACTCTTCAGTCCTTTGTAATTTGTATATGATATTCCAACTTTCTGCTTTCAATGTGGGCAGCTCTCCTCTTCAGTTTTTCCTCTGACTAGCATCACCTCAAGGATAAGGAACAACCACTATGAAGGAACTTCCCTGGAAGGACAAAATCCACATCCTTCTTTACCCTGAGAATCCCCTGAAGGAATACTTCCATCCATAGCAAAGGCATACACTGCTACTAGAAAGCAGTTGCTGTAAGAGCAGCCCTCATTCTGGTGAAATGTGGCTTGAGAGACAGCAGGAACATTTATCTCAGCTGAACATTCAGGAGAGTATTTCTATGTGAGCACATCCACCTTTCATTCTGGAGGCAGGCTGAGAGTTTCCTTATGGTGAGTTAGCAAGACTCAGGTGATGAGTGACTCTGCCTTAGGGGAGAAGCAGGACAGGACAACTGAGCCCATCCAAAATTTTGCTGCCACAGTTGAAAGAGGGAAGTACTGCACCACCTACATCACTCTTAGACATACTGTCATGCTTACCTTCCACCAGTTCTGATGCTTGCTGGGAGCTTCTGAGAATTGATACAATCCGGTAATCCAGCAGCAAATTATCTCAGAAAAAGCAATTGAATTTTTTTCCAGGATAGGGGTAAAGCTGGTTCAGTAAAAAATATTACGAGCTGCAGGGTCAGCACAAGACTGCACAGCTGCAAGCAAGAGCAGGAGCAGGGAGAACAAGGAGGCAGAAGATCTCTCCCCTTCAGCAGATATTAACAGATATTAAGATTCAGACATTACTTAGAACTTCACCTTTGGGATCACACGTTGTCTCCCATCACTATGAAATCATCCAAGCAGAGGGGTGAAAATGAGTAAAAATTCTTTGGAGTACTCTGACAGAAAAAAAAAAAATGTGTGTGAATGGAGTTGTCCAAACATACATTTTTGTGGAAGAAAATTGCAGAGTGAGTATTTTAGTAAAGAGGATATTTTAATCCTTTTTGGTTTTTTGTTTTTGTTTGGTTGGTTGGGTTGGTTTGGGGGTTTTTTTGTTTCTTTTTTAATCTGCTTAACATTAATCACAAACAAACATTTGGCATAAATTATTGTCTTGTTAATGATTCAGTGCCTTAGTCCTTCCAGTGTTGGGAAGCACTGAAATTCAGCATTTACAGTCTGGGTAACAAGTTGTTAAACACTAACTGGGAAAACTCCTAACCTTTCTAGTGAGGAATAGAAAAAAGAAAGGGAAGGGGAGAGGGAAAGGAAAGAGAAAGGAATACATCATTATACAGCACAAAAATAGATCACAAACTTCTTTCTTTTTTAGTTTTTTGCAGTTTCCTTTTCAAGTGAAAGATGTGACTTTTAAAAAGCTTGCAACAGCACTGCTTTGCACTTTTCATAAAGACTCCTAAAAGTCATTAATTTCCACGTGGCCCACAGCCTTTGCCTTTGGGGGAAACATGAAAAGGCTGTTCTCTGGTCTCACAGCCAACACCTTTCCCTGTAACCAGGCATAGTTGGGTGTTTACCCAGGAGCAGTGCCCACAGGGCTCCCCTTGTCAGTGTAACTGGTGGGGCATTAGTGACCAATTGCTGCTACCACCACACCAGTAAAGTCCTCAAAAGTCATCCCCAAGCTGGGAAGCAGGCCTGTGAGGGTAGAAATTGCATTGCCTAACAGTATACACCTCCCCATACTCAGAAAAAAAATCATTACAGTAGCAGGTCAGAAACAGAGATGGATAGCCAAAAGTTTCTTTCTGCATACCTACTAGGTAGATTTATATAATTGTATGATTTCCTCCTCTCAAGGACCAAAGGCGAGCTATGCAGCAGCACACAAAGTGCCCATGGTGGCCTGCATGTATTTATTATTTACTGCAATCTCAGGATGTCCATGCTAAAAGCAGCCTGGAGAAGCAGGCTATGTTTTATCCACCACATGACCCAGTTTCCAGCAGCTCAGTCAAGCACTTCTGTCACCAGCGATAGGGCTGACTAATGTTCAGTGAAGTAGGTGATGAGTTACGTGGAACTAGCTTATAGAGGAAACTAATTTCCAGAGAGAGGTTCTGGCTCCTTGAACCTTGTTTAAAAAAGACTGTGTTTTATTGCAGTCTAAGTTAATGAAGAAAGGTAACTGCCAGGCTGCTGCACTGTCTGTGTTATCTCTCAGCCACCTTTCTTTCAGCAGCAGAAGCAGCAGTGGAATGTGAACATCCACTGAAATAAGCTTACATTTGCACTCATTTTACTGTATCTCTTCCTATTGCCACATCTACTGCTCTGCTATTACAACGAGAAATAATCAAACCTACTTTTAATACAATGCTGTTCATATGGCACCTCTGCCAAGACCATTCTTGAGCAGAGGAACAGATTGCAAAAAGTACCACATGCTCAGCCTTCTGCCTGGAAACTTGGGTAAGAGATAACATCTATATAATGCTCAGCGCTCCTTACGAGCACCCAAACTCCTAAAAGACTCCTTTTTTCTGGGTTTATTCTGCCAGACCTACCACAGTGAATCTCCCTCCAGGATATCCATCTCTATGCACTGTACTTAACCTAGTCTTTGCATGACGGAAGATTTTGGAGGCCCTTAACTGAAACCTTAGTCCAGAGAGTAGGATAAAGGTAGTATTAAGTACATCAATCTGAAAAATGTGTTCTCCATACTACATATCCATACTACAAAATACACCCTAAAATTTAAGAAAAACTACTTTGTGGAACCTGTACGCAGCAAGTACTGCATTCACACCCAGGTGGGTTACTGCTTCTAATTGCACTGAGATCAGATATCTCAGTTACAACATCTCTTGGCTCTCACCATGTTCAAAAGTATGACTTTCTACATTTCAGACATGTGGGATAATGTGGGAAAAATGCAAAAGAATCTTTTACTTTGGAGTGGCTGCTATTCCACACTGTTAATCTTAGCACAGAAAATCAAGCACACATATCTCTCTGCTCAGGATCCTTTGCATGAACATTGCTGGAAAACACACTTTGGTGGATTCAATCCCTTGCAGTAGTTCCTCACCAAATGAATCAAAAAACAGCACATGAGTTAAAGCAAAGACATCACAAGATGGGATTTTGTTCTGGTATTTCATATTGTTATTTTTTAAAAAATGAAAAACATAAAGAACTTGAATGTGCTTTTGTTTGCAATTCTTTGAGGCCCCATGTGTTTGCAAAGAATCTGGTAAAAGCATGTACAAACTGTAAAAAGAATTTTAAAAAGCAATTCTCAAAAATATCAGACACTGAGACAGGCTTGGGCATATGCCTTAGACTGGTCACAGGAGAGGAAAAAAGGGATCTCCCACCTACCTTTTAGTTGGTCCAGGAAATATAGATACAAGACTAACAACTTCTCAGTCTTTACCTATCTTTACCCTACTCCTTCATACAGTATTTTACATGTTTGCCTAGGCACCATGAAGATGTCCCATGCACCGTCATTAGATGAAAAGCTTCTCAATAGTGCAATGGCAGGGTTTCCTACAATAAAATTCAAATGTTCACCTGCTTTCCTTAACGTTTAGAGATCTTCTGATCAGTACTAAATTCAGCCATGTCTGATTCATTGGAGTGCATACCCAGCCTTCTCACCAGTACTCACCACCCATAAGCATTCAGTACTCACCATCCATAAGCATTCAAAATTAATGACTCGGTTTCTCATCAGACTGCTTTTGAAATAGAAGAGGGTTTTTTTAATAATTATGAATCCTAAGGAGATTTATTTGTCTTCAGATTTTTGAAGTTGATGAATTTTGCTTCTAAAACTCTTCTAGATAGTCTCCAATATAGTAATCTTACTTTTTAAAAACAGAAACATGAAGGTCATGTGAAATAATATGGCTACAGAAGTTCATGCTATATAATCAAATAAATGCATGAGGTTTGATAGCTTTTTTTATTTGTTAGCTTCCCAAACTTTGTATACAGTCCTGAGCAAAGAGTCGGGCCAGAGAAAGGCAGTCCTTGTTTTTTTTGAGGGAAAGGAGGCAGAGGTGGGGTGAGAGATCCCTGCCCTCAGGAGTAGAGAAAACAGCAAGAACAGAACCGTGATTCCTCACATGAGCACCCCGTGAAGGTGTGGGGGATGAGCTGAACCTTTTGCAACAATGGCATAAAGTGAATAAGCAAAACACAAGCTCTCTAAATTTCAATTGCAATGAAATAAGAAGCAATAGCCAGAAACCTCCGAGGGACAAAATTTCAATTATCTTCTTTGCGTGGAAATGCACATCAGACCTAAGTCTCGATGTCTCACAAAACAAACCAGATGCACAGATAGTAAAACTGTACTACATCAAAACTAACTTCAGATGTAGGAAAACCTCAGGGTATTATTCATCCAAGAATACATTTACACCAAATCATTTATTCCTGCTCTAAACCATTTTAGCTGCTAAAAAGCCAGAGGGTAGGGGACACCAAAACTTGTCTTATATAACAAAAAGGAGTTTTCCTTTTCCGTTCCACTTCTAACTAGAAACATTTGACCAGTATTGCTCAAACTAGGCTGTATTTATTTCCAAGAAAAAGATCATGTTAGATTTTCACTGACAGCATAAATGGTCTCAGAAAAACATGAGACTGATAAAAACAAAGGAGAAACCTGAAAAGACAGAGGACTAAATTAAAAAAGCATATGTCACTTCAGCCTTCAAAGTTTTTCCTGTCTTTCTGTAGGTACATCTTCATTTTTCTAAGCATTTCACTACAATTGCCATGAAGCTGGGATCTGTTCTGTGGGAGAATGGTGTCATGGCAAAAATTATTCCTAAACCTTTTACATCTGATGTGAGAAAAATTGTTGTTCTCCAGGTCTAATGGGGATCAGGCTGTAGTCCTACTACTTGCCTTGTTTATCTACAGAACAATGGTGGCAAGACAGCTCACAAGATGATGCAATTCCAGCTGGGCACTGTAACCAGATGGGGTGCTAAGACAAAACAGCAGCACAAAGTAGAAGAGTGAATGTTACCCTGGGTAGATCAGGGGGCCTTCTCTCACAGAAGGAGGTGAAAGCCAATTGTGCAAGCATATGCACAGCCATCAGAAATGAATATATGTCTTCAAACTAAATCCCCTGCCATAATTAAAATCAGCAGAAGTTCCCCTGTGTGTCCCTGTGCTCAGTTACATAATCTTACCCACATCTCTGTGCTGTTCATCAACTCTGGCCGGCCCAGCAGGGGTAGGTCACACAGATAAAATCCCTGACATTTAGCAGCTCCTTTTAAAAATCTACATCCACGCAGGGATTCTGACAGCTCCTGGACCGACAACCCTGAAGCAGCACGTTGCTGCAGGTTGGAGCAGCTGTGGCACAGTGGGCAGTGCGGTGTGTTCCCTCTGCGCCAGCCCAGTGCAAACCGACCACAGCAGGGGGGAGTCAGTCTTAGAGGCAGTGTTTTAGTTTATCTGCTGAAAGATGCCAAGCTTGCAGTCATCAATTTATTTTATTCAGGGTCTCTACCCCGGGCAAGGGCAGGAGCCACCACCTCATGTCACCAGCTGGTGAGCAGGCACTGCAAATTTGTACCAGCAGTCAAGAAGTGCAAAGGCAGATTCTGCTCTTCACTGCATGGGTAGAGGACAGCTCTGATCTGCAAAGCAGCCTCATCCCGTCCCTCCAATTTAAGCAGTTCAGAGACTTTTTTTCGAGGAGACAAATGTTTAATTTGCATTTCCCTTTCCCACGTCGGGTACTAGGAACATATCGCTGACGGCAATCACACAGGCTGTACATCACACACCACTTCTGAAATCTCCTTTTGTGTGTTTCACAATCAAATTAATATGAAAATCCACAGAGGCACAGGTCATCCTCCAAGTCACAGTATTTCCTAAGTGAAGAGAAACATTCAAGGCCTAATGTTGTATCATCTGACTGAACGCTGGAAGATTCCTCAGCACAGTAATTGGTAACACTAGAGGTTCTTCACGAAGTGTTGAAACTTCAGTTTAAGTGAAACACATCTGCTAGCAAAGATATAAGGCATTTTTGAAAACTGAGTACATATTATGGATCCAGACTACACCACCATTGTATCAACGCCTACCTTTGAAACATGGTTAAAGGAAAGGGTCAGACGTCCAAATCTACACACATAGCAAAATCTTCATTTGCCATGTACCAGTCTCCTAATGCTTGATCTGCCTCCCTCAGCCAGGACCTTATTCTCAAACATCTCCATGTCTGAAAGACTGGATCTGTCCCCAAACCTCTCTGCATCTGAGGGCCTGGGGGAGCCCAGCCCTGCCATAGCGTTTACCAGAGGTGCTACCTGCTCCCCTGAAAGCAGGCAGGAGCCACAATTTGCTCTCTCACACTAAAGACATATCCTGTGCTGGGCAGAAGAGCTACACCTTAATGATTTGCAATCCCCAGGAAGCAGCTTTTTGTCCACCTCTGGGTTGGATGGCATTAAAAATAGGCACGCACCATTTTTTTTTTTTTACCTTTTCTTGGTAAATGCACAGGTTTGAGTCTTGTCATCTTTTCGTTTGCCTCCAACTTAAAAATTATCCCATAACTTTGAAAGCTAAGAGAGAAACAGTGAAAGAGTACAAATATCATACAATCCCTATATTACCTATGACCAGCTAGTTAGAAATCAGAGCAAAAGAGTTCTTCTGGGCCAGGAAACCTGCGTCCAAGCAAGCTTCTTCCCAAAGGGCACCTTGCATGCAAGTTTGAAAGGAAGGGTTGAAAATCAGCATAAGCAAAGGAATATTTCTTTTTTTTCAGAACAGTCCTTCAGTTGTGGAGGAGTAAGGATACACTTTCAGAACTACTGTTGTGACTTAATCTTCCTAAATACCATTTCACAGGAGGCCAAGCACCCTGCATTTTTAAGGAGATTTCATAGACTGTTGATCTTAATATAATCTCACACAAACGGTTATGGGGAGAGTTTTATTTAATACAGTCTATGATCTGTATAAACATCACCATGGTATTAGGCTAACCAAACTCTGAGCTGAACTGGAAGTCGTGTGGGAGCTTTATTTGGGATATTAAAGTAGCACAGTTCAAAGTATGATTTTATTTGCAGTAGACTGCTGGGAATTAGAGATTAGTCATATGGGGATTTTAACAGTTATGTGGTTATGAGAGGTTGACTCAATGGTTTTCATCTTGTAAAATGTCACCAAACTGTCTTGTTACTTAAAATTACAAGATTAAGTATCTAAATACTTAAATCCCCAAAGAAAGGCTTGAATTTTTGGGATGGTGGGGCAGGAGAAAAGCACAGAAGGAGAAAAGTCAAAAAGTATCTGCAAACACAATTCTACATTATTCTCACAAGTAACTAGAAAAATGGCACTAGAGCTTCCAAATCTAATTTTCTCTCCATGACCCTGTGCCAGATTCATTCAGTTTACAAGTTGATTTCATATTTATTAATTGTCAGCCTTGAAAACTCCACTTGGGATCCACAAATCAAGTTGCGTCTCTTTATGCCTCCTAAATCACCAGTAATAAAGATTCTACTCTTTATAATTTACTTGTCGGTGCTTTGGAGATCCAGACCCAAATCTATCTTACTTACTCCCGCAGTGCCTGCACATGCTGGCTCTGAGTCTTTTCTATAGAAGCACTGTTGTTTCAACCTGGAGAAGACTAAGACAGACATTTCCCAGGTTGTCTCACTTTTTTTTCTCTAGTCTCCGCAAACAGCTTCTATGGGTTTTGCATATTGCTGGGATGTTCAGAATATCTGTGGAAGATGGGTCTTAAAATATTGGAAAAGATGAGCTAAGTGAAGGATGAGATGTGATTACTCGCTCTGTTGCCCTGATATATATGTTGATTATCTCAGTAGAAGAACAGGCAGAGCAGGAAAACAGAAAATGATGGGGACAATTCGACCACCATAGCAGAGTTTCAATATACCTTACATTCACCTGGTTTTATTTCATATGCACACAGGAATCCAGGTTTCCGTGACATCAAAATTCTTGGTGTTTTTTGCCACCAGTATCAACAACAGCTATTCGTTATTAGCAGGGAGCACTTGTCCTATTAGAAGTCCAGATTGCTTCATATTCTAGGCTTGATATTGATTTAATTTGCACAGTCATTCCAGTACATACAGTTTATTTAAGCTTGTACTTTTAGGAAAGTGATACTGCTTTACATTAGGAAGTGTCATTTGCTAGATTCACATATGGCAATTACATAGTGAGTTGAAAAAGAAAAAATCAAGGGCTGTGTGTGGGAGTTCATGACTTGTACCTCCCTGCCAGGTATAAAGGCAGAGACAGAAGAAACTCTTCCAGCAAAAATATCACTAACTTTGACTTCTCACATAAAACCAAGATGAGAGACTAGCCATGACACCTTTGCCAACTCTAGACTCTGCATATTGAAACCTGTGTTACTATTGCTTGCAGTCCAGTTTCTGGTAATCGTTCTGCCCCAAAATGGGCAGAGGTGATATGAACCCTGACACTTTGTTTTTACTCCCCAAAACATTAAACCAACTCCAAAATCCATACAGTAATTTCATAAGCTGAAAGTTTTGTCTCATACTACTTTGGAGAATGGAAAACAGTCAATCGTCCATGATTGTCACTCCATTCATTCATCAAATTCCTGTGATGGTGGATCCAGGAGAAAGAAAATTACCATGCAGATATTAAACAAATGCCACTGAAAACTACAACCTGTTAAGAAAAGCTAGCTACATAAGACTTCAACAAATATTGAACGTAGTTCATTCTATACTGAACCAAGACTCTCCTTGCAAAAACATCTTCTCCTCAGCGTGCCGGGATCTCTAAATAGTTGCTGAACTGAGGCCTGAAATATGTCTGACAATCTTGACTGTATCACATTTTTCTCCTGCTCTTATTTGCTATTTACAGGGGTCTAAAATAGTCACTATACTTGATTAAGCAGAGTAATCCTGGTGTAACTTTAATCTCAGGATTTTCCAAAGCACCTGACTTAGGGAATACAGAGGAAGTTAGTCGGGGTAGACATCAATGTCTGACACACCATGGCAATTTTTATTTTCCCACAAACTTTTTAAACAGGTAGAATTATGATGGTACTCTTCCTCTGAGAGACCGAGTGAGCAAATTTACCTCAAACCAGCAGTGGTTTGTGTCTTTCTCCCTTGCTCTTCAAAGCTTTAGCTTAAGAATTTACACTGTGTAGAATGGTAGTTTTGCTACAGTTTTTTCACAGGTAGAGACTTCTTAGTACGTTAGAATAATCTAATGGGTCACCCAGTGATGCCATAACCACTCCTAGAAGCAAAAATGATAATAATCTCTTATTCTTGCTTTGAGAGGAATAACCTGTCCTTACCTTCCTGACTTCCAACTACTAAACTCCTAAATCATTGCTGAACTACCATTAAGGTAATCCATGTCATCATTTTAATTCCTTTCAAATATTTGGACTTGCTCACATACTGTGGCAGTGAGTTCCCCTGCTAATCAATCACTAAGAGGAGAATTCTTTCTTGAAGACCTCTAAACCTGTTCCCACAGTGAATTTCACCTGGTATTTTTATATTATAGCAGCCCATAACAGTTCCTTTCCCTCTTTCTCCATGCTGTTCACAGTAGACCTCCATGGCAACCCTCAACTGTCTCCCCAGTCACTTTTTCCATAAACTGGAGAATGTGACTTACTCTCACACTATATAAGCCACAGCATCTATCATCCTTGTCCATTCCTGAGCATTTTCCATTCCTACTGCATCCTATTTGAGATAGTGTGATCAGAACTGCATAGATTTATATAGGCATGTAGTAATGTTAGATCTCAGTTCCTTTTCTGATCATGTCTAGCCTTCTGTCATGAGGTCATGAGGGAACTGAAATGATACCTTTTATAATACAGAGGCAGTATCTTCTGTGCCCCAGCTGAAACAGCTTTGGGTTACAGGGGATCCAGTCTTAGATGAATGAGAGGATGCCACCAATAAAAACAAAAAAAAAAGAAAAGAAAATTAGGAAGTCAGTTTAGAATTTATTTTAGTGAGATAATTAAAAAGAAAATGTATGAAAGCTTTCTTAACAGTGTTTTGGAGGGGTGAAAAAAAATCATATTTTATTTTCAAGCTTTGGTTTGAAAAAGCATCACTGAGGAAATCATATTAGAAATTTAGGATATGTCTATGCTGCACAATGCTAATTTATCCAGCTGAGCTCTGTGCTAATGCAGCTATATTGCTTACAGTACTTACAGATAACTAGTTTAGGGCTCTCCGAAATCTCTTCACCAAAATGCACTCTGAAATGGAGAAATACTTTTTTTTTTGTCTTCAGCACTGCAGGGCACCTTGAAAAGGCAGGTATCACTCTACTATCCTTAACCCATTACAATATTGCTTGTGCTACCCTTGCAGACGTAGAGTATTAAATATATCTTGCAGAAAGACCCAAGCCCGGACAACGTCTAAGCTTCATTGTGCACAGATGAATATGCTTACAAATTTCAACAGAAACGCCCTCAGGCACAAAGTTAAATCCAGGCATATGGGTCTTCTGCAGCAGTAGGGTCCAAGACCTGTAACTCCCACACTATGCAATGAACAACAGCTCTTCAGCAGAGCCTGTGCAACATACTATGATATTGAAGTGACAGTGACAAACAAAAATGGGTGTTGTACCTCTGTTACAGCTCCTATCACACACTTGAATACACCTTACTCTGCACAGGCTTAAAACATAACAGCTGGACTGTGTCTTGCACAGTCAAAAATGCAGCTGGAAGAGGGGGACTTACTGCTTTAACTCTGATCAATAGTTAAAATTCTTTCTGCCCATTGCCCATAACAACAGAGCAACACTAAGTTGTGCACAGACGTTGGTACTCACTAAAGGCCAAGGTCTTTCTCCAGAGAGGATCCCCATGTTGTTACAGCCTTGTTGCTGATTTTGCCTAAAGTCTTTGGCCACACAGAAGCCCATAGGGGCAGCCCCATCTGCCTTGTGCACAGACATCCCGTGTGCCCCCAGATCCACAGAGAATAAGAACCTGTGCCTGCCAAGCCCCCTCCGACAGTCTGCAACAACAGTCAGTGCCAAGTGGTGCTTGGAGGGGACAAACCTCAGCATTTCCAAGTAGCCCTTTACTGAGACCAGCACTGAAGAATCACACCTTCTGGACAACAGAGGCTGCTCTGGGAGAAATGCAGTACTCAATTAACAGCTACCCATGACATGCAGAACTGACATGATGGCTGGTGTATTTTTGGCCTAATTTCTGTCTGTCAGCTCCCTTTAGTGAATTTTCTCCTTAGCTAATTTTAACCAAATTTGAAAGAAGGGCTGGAGTCTCACAGATAATTATATTTTTATAAATTTCAGGGATCTGACAGCTGGAGAGAGAATAGAGACCAAAATTAGTGATTTCCATTAAGGGAAAGCAGGCAAAACCCAGCCACTATATCTTCTATCAAGCCTGAGATAGCCAACAAACCTGTACACGTTTGGTGGCAGACTGGCATCACTGGCATTTGCTCTTGCCAGAGCTGGTAGTTTTGCAGTAGTATAGTTTATTACACACACTCATAAGTGTCCAGGTTTAATTAGTCCTGCTGTTCTCATGACAGATTCTATCATTTTCTTGAGGTATTGGTAATAGCAGAGCATCAGTTGAAATTAGGATGATTTGTGAAGAAGTGGCCAAAATTATCGATTTTATTGTAGAAAAAAATGTGATTATGACACCTCAGATATTACTTTTATTCTTCTTGAAAAGTCTGTTTTTCAATTTTTAATCCTGCAGTTACTAGAAAGTAAGATTGGACAGCAAAATTTCTAATTCTTAGAAAAGGAACTCACAGCATCTCAGGCCAATCTTCTGTTATGTGCCAAATTTAGGGAAAATGTGTTTTGCCTTTAAATTAAAAAGAAAAACAATTCTTGAGGAATAAAAGTGTCCTTGTCCAAGGAAGAGTAATAAAGTATGAATGCTTCTCCTTCAGCTGACTGTCTTTGCAAATGAGCAAGAACTCTGAGGTCAATAAATTGCCATTACCCAAGCTTCATAAATCCTCAGTAGTTGGATTTTACCACATAGTTTAAGTTACAAGACCCTAGAAGAGGCCAAGAAAGATTCATTTGGAGTATTTATAGGCAAAGACAAGGTCTTCAAACTTTGTCAGTTGTTACTTGCAGTGTCAACATGGAAAATGCTGCTCATGATGGAAACTGCTGGTACTAAAACAAAGCCCTCTGCATCTGCAACCACTAATAAAGGCCTATGGTTTTACCTGCTCATTATCGAGTGCAGCTTTGCTAGCAGATCAACTGCAAAAGGTAACGAACAAAGCAATACAAAACTAAGTTAAAACTAGGGCTAGCACAGATACAAATAATAAACATCCCTGAAACTTGAAGCACAATGTAGAAATCAAAAACCATGAGAGTTGATTAAAATAGGAGGCAAAATATGACCACGTATGCACTAAGTTGCTTGAATCTTACAGAGAGCTATGTGAGGACTGCAGATGGGATCCTCCTATAGGGATTCAGCCCCTACACAGAACAACATACAGAACTGTAAAGTATATATAACAGTACATTTTGAAAGGGGGAAATCACAAAAAAAAAAAAATAAACAGAATGTCTACTATACACTACTAAAATAAAAGACTGCTGAAAAGTGCTTTATGCCTTGTGGAAAACAAGTCTGAACTTGTCTGAATTGTCCTGTAACTAGAGTGTGAAGGAAATGTCTATATTTGGGTACAGCATCCTAAAAAAAATCTGAAAGTCTAGATCTAATTAACTCCCAATGAAATTTAAGCTTCTAGGTACCCTAATCTCCTTAAATTTGGAGCTGTGTCACTTACACACTTCAGATCAATTTTACTCCTTCACCCCCTTTGAGCAAAGTAAACTCAGCAGGCTGGGCACTGTCTTACATGTTTTTCTCCATAATGATCCCAAAATACAAGCAATAGCTTGCCATCCTTCTCTAGAAGAACAAAGAGAGAGGCCTCTATGGCAATGTACAAACGTGAGAAAGCCACCATGACTGAGCCCTGAGCAATCCCAGAGGGTAACAGGGGCCATAGGAAAGCTGTTAATTAAACACTGCTTCCACTATTAATAAGCTGATGGAGGGCATCATTATCAGAAGGAAACATGCTTCAAACAAGCTTTTTCTTGTACTTGCTTGGTTAACAGGGAAGACATTTGAGTATGTCAGATTAAGATTACTATTACCCGCTGTCATGGGATGTCCTTGAAAGCAACCTATGCTCTTAACAACACACAGCATATGATAGCATTCAGAGCACAGCTTTTACTGTTCCCATGCCTTCGTACAGCACTTGGTGACCTTAAGTATTCTGAGCAGGGACACAGGAAGGCTGTATTAAGAAAGAATTATTAAATATTGATTTATTTTTTTTCTGGCATTGGGTATCAAGATAAATGCCAGAAATTTATCTGTCCTGTTGAAACTGACCCAGAAAAGGTGCTTCATCAAGTTCAAGTCCATGGAAAAAGAGACAGGGACAATGAAGCAAGAAACTTTTCCATCTTACCGGTCATAGATCACCCATGAAAACTCATGAAATAATATTGAGACCACAACATTTGGCAAAGGGGACTTATGCAAGTGCTTATGCAGTGTTCAGGAACTTCGCTGCTCCTACACCTGCCAGCTGTGTGTCTTCCCATAGGAAACACATAATCAGACCATAATGTCTCAGCCAGGAATTCCTAGGTCATACTCAGTAACCCATGGCATCTTTCTGCTCAGATAGCACACTCTGCCATGCACCCAGCTTGAAGCAGCTTCAGCAAAAAAGATTCAAAATTAATATATCTTTTCATGAGATCTCAAACAGAAATCCTCAACTGTCTGACTTTACTAACAGCTTACAAAGTAGTACCCTTCAGCGATTGTTTAATTCACACCAAATTAACAAACAAACAAACAAAAAATGTTTCTTCCAGAGTTCAGCTCTGGATTTTAAGGCCAGTGTGACTTTGTCCAGAACTGGGTGAGTTCCAGCACTGAAGGCAAGGAGAGTGCCAGTACTCGTGATCGCATTGAAGCTCGGCTGCAATTCAAACTAGGATACAGTCTTTCTGGCACCTCCAGTGCTACTGAATCCACTTTACAAACAGAAAGATGGAGGACACTTTAATGACTTATTCAGGCTGTAGTCACGTCGCTCATGGCTCTCTGCTGACAACGCAACGTATTCCCTTGAACTAGGGCTTCAGCTTACCACCATTTTTCCAGAAAGTTTGGAACTGCTGACCTCTTTGGAAGAGTCATAACCCAAAAAGGTTAGGCAGTTTTTGTCCTTGGAGGTTTTAATGACCCAACTGAGTAAAATCCTGAGTAGGTCCCACACAAAGGAAGATAACTACCTCCCTTGACCTGGTGGATAAGGTACTGCTAACACAGCTCAGTCTTCTGCCAGAGATGGAAGTAGTCAAGCTGTTCTGCATGGGCTGGTAACAGAAACAGACGTGCCCTCTTCCGTGTCTCTTTGGAGTCCTTACTGGCACCCCTGCCTGCCCAACCATCACCCTGGAAACATCTGAGAACAGTGGGAGGGCTCAGATCAGTTTACACTGAGTTCTGAAACACCTTTTTGATGGTTCTCACAGTCCAGGCTTCCTTAAGAGATAGACAAGCAAAGACATCAGCTGGCAGATGGACTGACAGAGCATATAGGAACCATGTCAGGTGAGAAAAGTGACTAATGGGTGATACAGAGAGGTGCAGCATCTACTTTTTAAGTAAAAAAGTAAAATCTGCTATATTTACTCTTTTGTGCAAAATCTGAAGTTAGCTCAAGGCTGAAGTACTGTAAAATCACAGTGTGAAACACTGGAAAATGTCAGCTATGCTGCTGAAAAAACCTACCCTGAGCCAAAATTTAGACACTGCCTTAAACAGCAATTTCCATTGTAATTTTCCTCCTCTCACCAAATTGCTGTAGAATGTCAATAATTCTTTTTTCTTTACTTAGAGCATAATATAAACTCATTAATTTGCTCCCCACTTTGAAAACTAACAAAGTGTTATTAAAAATAACCATTCAGGTACAATTTCTGTCATTTGTATCTGTAGTAATTCATATTTTGCCCTATGACTAGTCCTGTTTATTTCTGGGACAATGGAAGTGGCAAATTTTGTCCCGTAATATCTGTGTGCATCAGAAAAAGAGAGTGTAAGAGAGACAGTGAGAAGTGATTAGACTACCATGTAGAGTAACCACCCACAGATGCCTGCACCCCCACAGAAAAGAAGTCTCATTCTACAAAAAGTTATTAATTGTATTTTAGAGATCTACAGGTTAATCAAGCTGTTCTGGAAAAAAATTGTTACAGAATCAATTTCATTCTGTCATTACATTTGGTAAAATTAAAAATCCAATTATACCTTTTAAAAATCTACTAAGAAGCCCACTAAAGACTACGATGGAGACCAGGACACCCTCGTAATATTTTCCACACTGCCTGCTTTCATTGCATACCTTGAATATTGGCATCAACCTCTCATACATCTGATTTCCAGACAATATCCTCTTTTTACAAGGTGGCTTGCCCTTCTGCAGGTTTTGGTGAGCACTGTTTATCATAGAGTACGAGCCTGTGAAAAGGTATAAGTCAAGTTTAAAGAGAATAAAACAGAAACAAAGATTTTCCAAATCCTACTAAAAAAAAATAGAGATAAAGCAAGGAGGGGTTTAAAGGAGTCAAAAAGTATGATTTTCACAGAAATATTAGTGAAGCTTCTGGCAGGATGGTGATTAAAGTTTTCAGTCATAAAAAGTACATCCCAGCCTAACACTACTTGTTCAGCAAATGTTCCCACTATCCTCACTGGGTTTTGGTCCTTTTGGGAGGAAGCCAGCCCCAGGAATCAAAGGACATTGTACCTAGGACAATCAAACCTCTCTAGGAGTCTTGCAGAAACTATGTCAAAACATGCAATAGGAGAAAACATACCATACGTCTATACGCACAGACACAGGCAGATTTGAATAGAACTGTGGTAGGCTGTCCATCCTCTATAGACTTCCTGTTTCTATAGGCTTCACAAAATCTTTAAAACAAAACAAAAAATACCCCAAAGTAAAAACCCTTCAGATCACTAAATTCAAAGTTTGTTCCAGGTAGTTTGTGCTGAGGGCTAGTTCATGTACCAAGAGTACAGACTCATTTGAATAGCAGAGTCTAGATAGTGTCACCAGCATGAAAACTCTTGCTCAGTCTGAAAAAAGCCAGCAGACTGGAGAATGCAGTGCTATGTCCACATCTTCCCAGTTTCCTGATCCTACCTCTGTGCTGCATAGTGTATGGCAAGAGCTTCACATGAAGCAGAGCATCAAACCACATTTGCAGTGGTTTACCTACAGTGCAGCATTGGATGGCCTGTTGCATAGGCACATGCTGTGCCAGACAAACTGCAATATTGACATATTACCATCAATACTGACATATTAAGATAGACAAGCTGAGATGGAAAAGTGAAAAGATGAGCAGTCTATCTCATTTTTCATTCTCAGAGGAGTTGTGGAGCCTAGTTCCAAACTACCAACCTTTTCCTCTGCATTCTGTCAAGATGACCCCCTACTTCCCACACTGTTACCAGATTTGGTCTATTCACAGCTTCTCCCCTTCACTCTAGCTCAGAGGCAGCAGAAGAAGCTAGCAGTAAATGAAGAGCAGGCATATTTTACAGACCATCCCTGTGGTCTGGGTAGCAGAGAGAAGTTTCTGAGCATACAGGGATGGAGACAGCTTTCAGGTACACATGGCCTCCTTTCCTTCTGCTGTGTCTAACACAGTCATAATAACCTTTCTTACTGTCAGACTGCCCAAGTCACTACCAGCACCACCCACTGAGAGGGCTGAAGAAGTTTGGATAGTTACAGGACTTCTTTGTTTGGATTATTTTCTCACTAATCAAACACAGCACTAGTTATCAGTGTGAGCCTTCATTCACCATGAAAGCTGCACAGTCCAGAAAATCCAGGAGTGCAATACAAGCTGTTTTACAGTGGTATAAAGAACACCTTAATAGGTGACACCTTCCCATCAGCTTTTCCTCACTCAGCAGGTGAGGAGGGAGGCATTGCCACCAGCACATCTGCATCATGCAGCTGGGACATTCTGCTGCCACTCCACTGCCAACAGAGCAACGTCCTCCCTCTCAGGTGGCAGCTGCTGGGTAAACTACCTTTATGGACCTCTGCTGTCAACCTCAGTACTCTATCCTAGCCTCTGCTTTTTCAGTTGGTTCAGCAATAAAATACTTAATGATGCTGGTGCCTGAATCATCATCGGACTCTGAGATAAATAGCTTGATTCTCCCTCTGCAGAACTATTGCTCCAGGCTCTTTGCAGTCTCAAGCAGGCATTAACACTGTCATGCGTCCCCTGCACACTGTGCCCTGCCTCCATTAGGATGTTTTGCATCATGATAAATTGGTCTCACCGCCTACTGTGCTGTGAGTACTTATTCGTAAGAGGGATTCTCTGATTCCAGCAGAGCCTCCCTCCCAAAGGTATGGCACTGCAGGAAGGAAAGCCAGCCTTGGTACTGCACTTAGAATGAGTGGGAAGAGATGGCTGCTCTTGCTAATTCATCAGCAGAGCCCCTTCCCTGACCAGCACTGATTCCAGGGATATTTAAGTAGAATCAAGGTGAAATAAAGAGTATTATTGTATTTATATACATATATGTATTCCTCCCTCTTCCAACGTCAGCAGCTAGCATGCCTGATGAGAAAAGCAGCAAGGAAACAATTTCAGGTTGAGTGCATCACATACTGACTCACTGCCATGAAGCTCTACACTTCGACAGAATTCCTGGTGAATGATGATGAAATATTTATCAGTTCATATTTGTAAAAGGCCCAGCAACATACTGAGTAAATGACCTCCGACAAAGTGCCTTGCATTAAAATGGAACAGCACCCAGCTGAAATGAGGGAACTACAAACTACGCATGTGTTTTGTCAGCACAAACAAGCAGCAAACACAAACAGAAAGAAATCTAGTTGGACTCGTCATCCTGACAGTGAGAAACAAATGAGAAGCCAGCCTGTTCACTTCAGTGGGACCCACTGGAGGAGCTGCCTGTGGCAGGAGTGAGTGGGGCAACCTGGGTGAAATATTACTTCCTGCCCTCTGTGACAAGCAGAAGGTGAACCAGACAAGGCAGGAGGGTGAGCTCCTTTGTTCTCCCCACATGCTGGCCCTGGTTGTTCATCACCTCTATCCCTTGCACCTACACTGCAAAGCACTAGTCCTTAACTGTGGGTCTTGGTCCCTGAAATGGAAAACACAAGCCTGCACCATTCAGAGCAAATGGGGAGCCTGGCACTCCCAGTAGGCACCTGGTGCTAGGCAGGAGCATCCCCACAGTTTGCGTCTCTTGCCTTGCCTGCAGGTTTTGAAGTGAGCCCCTATAGAAGGTGAGTGAGGTCTGCAAGGGGGGCAGGCTGTGGGAATGTGGGTGTCACTAAGCACAGCTCTTTGTCTGGGGTGGTGTTAGCCGGTGCTGATTTAGGGAGCAAAAGGGTGGATTTTCTGTCCTGCTTTCAGCTCTCATCATTATTCAGGATGCGTGATTCCCAGGGAGGTTGCCAGAGCTGCACTGCACCGCTTGTGATGGTTAATCCTTGTACGGGAAAGCTCCACAATGGAAACTGTGAGGAGAATGCAAAATAAATTAGGAAAACCTAGCAAGCTATCATCAGCCTCCGCAAAACGCAGAGGCACCCAGGCCTGGCCTCCCCCAGACCTTTTCTGAGGCAATTGCTTGAAACTGAGCTTAAAAACCCATCTGTCGTTGCCCCAGGGCCTCACAGAGAGGTGAGCTCCCACCGCCAGCGCCAGGTGGGCGATGCAGCCCTTTTTTTAATCATTTATTTATTAATTAAACGCCCTGTGATAAGGCAGATCTACATGCAGGTCCACACACAGCTCTGCAGGCTCGGAGGGACCTCAGTGGCCGGGAACTTGAACAAACAGCACCATCAGGTGGCTCTCCGGGAAATAGATGTGTGGAACCACCCAGGACATCTCCAGCCGCACCTGGCCATCCCTCTGGCTCTCCTCTTCCAACCCTCCCAGCAGGGAGGGCCCACAGCCCCTCCTGGGAAAATCCGAGTTCAAAATTGTTAGAAAATGCTTCAATGGCAGCCAGACATATCCAGGAAAAGTCTTTAAGGGAAAACTTCCAGTGTGCTTCCTTCCCCTCTGTCATGCAATTATTTTACATCCTGTCCTTTCCATTGCTGACAGCTGTATGGATCTCAGCTTTAAACTACACAGTTTAATTGACTCCTTAACAGGCTACCAGGTATCCAGAGTGCCAGATGAGCAAAGTGTCGGATCTGAGTGAAGTCTTGATTCCCTCCCTCAGCCTCTTCAAATTTGGGGGGCACTGGCAAATTGATGTTTTCCCCTTGAAAACTAATTTCAGTGTACAAACCCCCTCTGAGGCACTGCTGGCATCCACCTCCCCCTGCCTGCATAAGGAAGGAGGAGGATGCCTCATTCAGCTTCAGGCAGGTGCTCTTTCACCAAAGACTGCCTTTGAAATAACTTGGCTCCTTCAGTATTTTTGCTGCCTTCTCTTGCTGCTCACATATTTGGTCAGTGCAAACTGGGAGCAGAAGCATTTTCCACTAACTAGCCAAAGCTGCTTCAATCCCCTGAGAGTCGCAGAACACATAAAGTCCCAACATACATAAAGATAATAGATGAGATTTCATCTTCTAGACTCCAGATCTCAGGCATTTCACAACCTCTGCCCTCAGGCTCCTGCTTGTCACCTTTACCTATCCCCATAAAGAGAGGGAAGCACTGCATAAGACAATCTGAAGGAAAGCAAAATGCTGTTGCACTCACAGTGCTGCAGTGACTACAGCCATACCCACACTATTTCCATGATTACCAGGGAAGGGACCTATGCCATCAGCCTCAGTTGGTTTTCTCATATCTGGATTTTAAAAGATTTTTCTTCATGGTATTCTGCACTTCAGCGAATAATTAGGCATTTCTAATTGTCTCCTAGTGGAACTAAGGTAATTAAAATAGAAATGTATATAAATAATATGTTCCGCTGTTTATATTCTTATTTGTTTACATATATATATTTCTAAAAGTAAATATATGTGTGTGTATATACATTTATTGATACATTTATTAAGATACAGAAATAAATAGCAAATAAACACATACACAGTCACATTTACAAACTTAAAGGAAAACTATTCAAGAGTGTGGTTACCCAGTTCCTCTAGGAAACACCTCATTTCACAGTTTCAGCTTTGAGTGTCCATGGTTAGACTTTACAGCAACAATCCTGAAAATCAGGACTTTCTGTCACTATGTTTATGCTTATGCATATAGAAGGATTTATTTACATACCTAATTTCAGGTCTTTAATTTTCAAAAATTTATGGCCTGAACAGACAATCCCATGTTTCCAGTTTTACTGCCCCAAGGGGCACTTCTCTACAAAGCACATCATCCAGTCACCTTGAAGGGATGTCAAAGCATTGCAAGTTGTTGACAGCTTATCTCAAAAATCTCTGCCTTCTGTAATAAAGAGACTTCCCAATTCCCAGATATGCTCAATGCAATAAAATTTCTGAACATTCCACATGAAGACAATAACAGAGCACCTAACACAACAGACAAAAAAAACGAAGAGGAAATAAGGTTATATTTCCCATCATGACATCTGCATTAAGCTCAATAGCTGCTTATTTCTACTATAATTGTACCAAAGTAATTTTGAATTTCATTTTCTTTATGCACCTTGCTCTGAAGCTGAGATATTTTGGGATAAACAATGCACAAGACAGCACTTAAATGCAACAGCAGCATTTCACCAGTTGCTACTAATGATGTCAGAGGAGGTCAGGTGGGCACAGAAGTATGAATTGTCCCTATATTTGTACACTTTTTGAATGGCTAAAGAGCACCCAGGAGAACTAAGGTCTTACTAGGACAGTGGGAACACAGGACACTTAGAAGAAGAAATGTCTTTTTTCCGGCCACCTTAATTCTCTTTGCTTTCAAGCTCTTCCTGAGCCCTTGCCTTTTATCTTCCTGTAAAAGGAAAACACAGCACTAAGGGAACTCAGCTTGCAGAAGCACTGGATCATGGGAAAGTCTGCACAAGCCACCTCCAGGCACTTCTATAAGTACTTCTTTTCTGCACTGGGTTGTCAGTTGTGCTGCTCTATTCTAAGTGCAGAGCCATGGAGCAAGATGCTTGGGGTGGATTTGTTGGCAGATCAGTAGGGAATCATAATATTCCTGCCAAATTCATTTTCTCATGTGACCTGAGCTTGACTTAGAACATGGATTTCCTATAGAGACAAGTTTGAGCAGTGCCAGGAATTTGAAGGCCAGGTGGTCTGTAAAGCTTCTCCCCAGGCTCTGAGATCCTATTTCCTCACGTCATTCTTTCCAGACGGCATGGAGAGCGGGCTGTGGTGCTCACAGCAAACTGAGTCCTCAAAACCAATGCATTTGCTCCTTCCCACCACCACAATCCTCTGGAAGAGACTGTTTCCTAGCAGAAACGTGCTCATCCTTCCACCCACTTCTGTCACAAATTCAGACAGGCTTTGACCAAGAATGCTAGTTAAACTTTTCTCTGCCAGAGGAAACTCTAAAAAAAAAAATCTCACTTTTTCATCTCTGCAACATCCAGATTGGGCTTAGCTAGTCCAAACTGCCATGTCCTTGCTAACTCAGAAAGCCTGTATTTGCCTATTTGGGAGGGAAAGCTATCATGCAAAGGCAGATAGACAGGCTTTTCTGAAGAAAGCTATCCATAGCCACTCTGGTCCCTTAGGACAAGAAGGTCCATATATTAATTTTAGATCTCTCACAATCTGCATAGTAGAAACATGTTATGGCTCTGATCCATACTGACTTCTATTAAGAAAACAAAAGCTAGAATGAGCTGGAAGCTCTCCCAGATGATGCTCTCTGAATATCCATTGAGAAAAACAGCCTACTCTAATATATTACTTGCCCAATCCCCACAAAACTCTTATTAAAGGAAGCAAGTTAGGCTTCCTGAAGAGGCACAATAGTTCTGTCAGCATTGTAATGGACCAAATATCACAGAGTCAAAGAATGGTTAAGGTTGGAAGGCAGCACTGAGGGTCATTTAGTCCAAGCTCCCCTGCTCAAGCAAGGTTCCCTACAGCACGTTACTCAGGATTGTGTCCAGACAGCTCTTTAATATCTCCAGAGAAAGAGACTCTTCACCCTCTCTGGGCAATCTGTTCCAGTGCTTGGTCACTTGAGTGGTAAAGAAGTTCTTTCTCATGTTCAGGTGGAACTTTGTGTGCATCTGTTTCTGCCAATCTCATCTTGTCCTATTGCTTGGCACCACTGAGAGAAGCTGCTTTTCTCACTGGTTTGTCTCAGAAGGAATCAGGTGTAATGCACAGATTACAGCTGTCTGCTTCAGAACTTCGTAATCTTCTCATACTGCTAAGGATCCCTACTGTCCCACCCCTGACACAGAGCAGGGAGTAGCAGAATCATCCTGAAATGGCTCCTGCCATTCTCTCTATAAATGTTAGAGAAATGGCAATGGCCCATCACACATATAATCCCATATCTATAATTGCTGCCTTGTTGGCAAATTCCTGTCACAGATTGCACTCAGTTCTATCCCACCCTCACATCAGATGCAATCCACACCAACCTGTGCCTGCTGGAGCGCCTGGCTGAGGTAGTGGGATGGAGAACAGCTCACTGCACTGGCACTCTTGGAAGACAGAGCAAACAACTCAGATTTTGGCAAGTCTGAACTCTCTACCTCAGTTGAAGCCATCCCCATATCAGCTCTGTCCCCTGAGGGCCTGAGGAAGTGATGGATGTAGCATATCCTTCTCCCCCACAGAGGAAGGAGAAGCCTGTACCTGGCTCTCCTCCCTTCTGTCCGGCTTAGATTCAGTTGCAGCAGCCAAGCACAATAATGCTCTACAGGGAGGGATTGATATCTTCCATTGAAGCAGCATTTGAAACAGCACAAATCACTGAGAAAGCAACCTCCCTGCATTCTTGTTGTTGGCATCATGCTGAAGATTAGGAGACCCTCAAAAACCCTCTGCTTCTACAGTCAAAGAACAGCAGGATAAACTCAGTAATAACTTCACCAAGAGCAACTGCAAACTCCCTTAGCACGCTCCTGGAAAAACATAGCTGGAAAAACGTCAGTGGCGGTTATGAAATTCATTTGCATCAGACTCACAACTTTCTGGCAGTAGGCTGACCAGTCTGAAATTCACTCCTAAAATCCATCAGAATCCAGTTTAAACTTAGTCTTGCTTCTGCTGTAGTTCCTCTGCCTCCTTATTTCCGTGAATTCAAATGAATCTAACCTTACCACCCATAAGTCAGAAAGGAGAGGAGAAACATAGGTTAAGGAACACTCAGGTACCAAACCGGAACAAATGGCATAGTAAGTCAATTAAATCCAAAATCCTAGCCTAATTTAAGCCTAGCTTTCTTGCTCGGAATGGGCAAGCTGCTAATTCATAATATGTTTAGCTGGTAAGAGACTTAAACTTTCAGTTGCTCTCCCTTTTACAGTGTTCTCAGTCAACAGGCGCGTCTTTATGTACCTCCCAGCACAAGACCGTGAGACCATTTTTAAAGATTTTATGTCAGGCCTCTGTGGAAATCAGTTAAATCATTTTATGGGAGAAAGATTATGATCCAGAAGCACGAGGGCAGCTATTTTGGACATTTATCCCTGCTTGCAGATGATTGTTCAATCCAAAACCCCAAAGAGCTGCAAAGTTCCCCAGCACAATATTTGTGTGCAATATTGACAACGAAATTTCACACCGTTGCACTGTGTGCATTTGGCTGTAGAGATGTGATATCTATAGATATCACTTCCTGCTCTGTTAAGTTCACCTGTAAACAGAATTTGTTTGTAGAGCCAGAAACTCTGTTCCTTACACCAACATTAACTAGTCCTTGGCTGAGTCTGCTCTGTCACAAGGTCCCCAGGGCGTATTATCAGAGCGCCTGGACACTGCCGAGCATTTCCTAGGCAGCAAACTTAGCTTATTCTACAGAGAATTTCACTTCCCCATGAGCAAAGAGGAAGCAGAATTAGCCAGGAAGGAGAAACACTACCACCAGATGTGGAGAAACATCTCCACCAGTTACAACATCTTCACACACCTCAATTCAACTGCCCTGGTGTGCTGTTCCTTACTGCCTAATGGGCACTGATCTGCATTGATCCAAAATTACACTCCAGCACCACAATGTAGGCAAACAAATTCATTTCATCCAGGGGGACAACTGGGTTTTAACAGAGGCCATTGACCCACTGTGATCCTGACTCAACACCAATTTAAACATATTGCCTGGCCAAAGACCTGCTCACTAGCACAGTCATGAAGTAACACAGGAGAGATTGACTTCTGACACAGTGAGACCTACCAAGTTCATGCTAAACCAAAGGCTGGTTCCACAGCTAATTAAAGTTGCCTCACCAAAGCCATGCACTGAGAGGCAGTCTACCAAAGAGAGAGCATAGCAGCCTGAACACCCTTTCTCACTCCTTTGAAGCTTGAGGTTTCAAAGCTTCTCCCATTCTGAGCTTCACGTGAACAGGAGGCCACCTCCATGGCAGGTTAGAGTCTCTTAGCCCAGGAGAAGTCCCCATATAAGTACCTATTTTGAATTCCAGACTCGCAAGAAGTAAAAGAGTTCCTTAACCTATACAGGCTATTCTGGAAATAGAGCTTTCTTCTAACTCCAGTGCTTGGTCCTGGTGCTGAAAAAATTCCTCTGCTGGTAATGCACATTCGCACAACATTGTACCAGTACTTTCATAAGAAGCTTGTGAAGTGAAATGGTATTTTCTGAGGAGAACAGTATTCACTAGAAAATTCCCACCCACCTCAAAACCTAACTGCCGCAGTAATAACTCCACGCAGGTAATGAGACTGGTTGGTGGAACTGAGGAGGGGAGATGCAGAAGCAGATGAATGCTTTTTTTAATTTGCACCAAAGCTTGTTTTGTCTCTTCTACCCCTTCTACCCCTATGATTTTAGAGACCACATGATTCCAAGACCACAATTTCTTTTCAGCCTTACATCATGTACATTTGCATCATGAACATGCAATGCAAATCACAAATAAATGTATGTATAGTTGTCTCTGCTCTGAGTGTTGCTAAGTCTGCTTTCCTTCTTCCCATTTCTCTTATTCAGTGGTGCACAGTGTGAATGACTTGACAAATACAGCAACACTAATCCAAGAATAACACCCCAAACTCTCAGTCACTCACTCTGTATTTGGACATATGTCACCTTAGCTGCAACACAAGTATGGCTTCCCTCTTCGGAGAGCACCAGAGCAAACTCATCCTACATTTTCTTCCTGCATGCAAACAAATGGTAGAAGGATAGTATATAAAACTCACCTTCCTGCTCTAAAATCATAGAATGGTTCGGGGGAACTTTAAAGGTCATCTAGTCCAACCCCTATGCAATAAACAGGTACATCTTCAACTGGATCAGGTTGCCCATAGCCCAGTCTAACCTGGCCTTGAATGTTTCCAGGCTCTCTGGAGAGTTCCAGTGTTTCACCAAACTCATCATAAAAAATTTATTACTTATATCTAATCTAAATCTACCCTCTTTTAGTTTCAAAGCAATACCCCTTGTCTTATTGCTACAGACTTAATTAAAAAGTTTCTCTCCATATTTCTCATAAGCCCCCTTTAAGTACTGAAAGGGTGCAGTAAGGTGTCCCTGGAGCCTTCTCTTCTCCAGGCCGAACAACCCTAACTCTCTCAGTCTTTCCTCATAGGAGAGGTGTTCCATCCCTCTGATCATTTCTGTGGCCCTCCTCTGAACCTGAGGAACATGGTTGCTTCATGACAGCAGCTCAATTTCACCCTTTTTCCATGAGAGTCCATCAGTTTACTCCAGGAGAGACTAGTTTGTAATGAGAGGGGAAGGCTTCACTCTATTACATCAATTACAGCTGCCTGGCCTAAGATGTGTATGTTGGTGCAAATGCACACTCGGTAGCAGATGACTCAGGAAACTTTATCCTATCTCATAAACTGTAGACTCCAGATAGAGTTCTGAAAAGTTGTAACAACACATAACTTAGTTTTCTGAATATTTAATAAAAGTTCTAAAGAGGAGAAAGTTCTTCCCTTTTCTCCATACCACTGACTATTCCCTTTTCTCCATACCACTGACTATTCCCTTTCCCAAAAGCTTTATTTTTAATAATAGGAGTTAAACTTAACAAGGTAGCTAGCATAGTAGTCTGCTACATTTTAAAGTGTCAAAGCGAAATTAAAACCAGACCTCTATAAAACCATGTAGACTCATGCTATCTAATACAAACAGCACCAGTGTTCCACGAGGAGCAGCTACTCCCGAGCAGCAGTCCAACCCCAGGCAGCCACTAAGGGCTTGTGCTGAGAGCATGTCAGGGCTCAACAAAGCCCGGCTTTACAGTGCTTAGGAAAAGCACTACACAGCAGCCCCACCTGCAAGTCCCTCTTGCATCAAATTTGTTCACTTTGCAGCAATCTCAACTCCAAATCTTGGTTTGGTCCTGGAGTACTTGGAGGGACAAGAAGCGATTGGAAGAGCTGGGTGCTCACCACAGGTGCAGAGTTAGCAGCCAACAGAGCAGGTGGATCCTAGAAACTTTCCCAGCCCGTGGAAGGAAGAAGCCTTGGGGGACTGAGGCTCTGCTGGTCTCTTCTCCTGCAGGGCTTACACAGTGCATTAGCCCCATCAGGCACGCTGCTGAGAGCATAGCACCTCAAACACCCCCAACACTGTGGAAAGCTCAGAAAACAAAACTCACCTTCTCACAGGTGCAGCTGGAAAGGGGGTGGGGCGATGGCACATTAGGTTGCATTGCATTTCTAGGGCTTGTTCTTTTTTAACTATAAAATACACTATTACAAGCACAGTAGGAAAAGTTGACTTTTATGGAGAGAAAAGGTATCACCTCTGAAAAGTCTCATCTGTTTGCTGAGAAATTTTCGCTCACTGTCTTTGACTAGCAGGAGATCCATGCTGAGAAATACGAAGCAGAAAGCTTTTGTTCAGAGCGAATTGCAAGAAAAAGGAAGGTAAATCAGTGAAGCTTTTAATGTGAAGTTTTCCCTCTGGCAACATTTCCTTGTATGATACAGGCATACAAAGATGCCAAAGGTAAGAAAAAAAAATTTTGGTTTAAAAGAAAGAATTTAAACTTAATGGATAAGACTCACCTTATACTGGACTTGCTCAATAATGGGAAAAAAAAATCTGTAAATAAAACAAGCCCTTAAGAGGAAACCACACTGCTGAGGTGAAGCTCTATCCAGGTCTATGTTTGAAAAAGTTTTGCAAACACAACTCCTTGGCTAGGAGCATAGGAAAAACAACATACCCATAACTATTTTGGCAAAAGTCAAAGTGTAGTGCAGCTGTCTGAATGCAAGCAAGAGGTTCCTCTGGACCACCAAGCCTCATGACTAGCTAAGCCTCTGCAGGGAACACAGAGACTGATTAAACCAATTCAAGGGCAAGGGTGCTATGTGAGCACAAAACAGCTATTGGGGAGGGGGGGCGGGAAGAGGGGGGGAAATGATTTGCTTATATAAGCAGTTATATCAGCAATCTTATATCACACAAGCCAAGAAGTCACAGACATTAATGTAAGATTTACCTGCTTACCTGTTTGCCTTGTATCTTTTTACTCTTCCCAATTACATTACAGATAGAATAATCTGCTTGATAAGGAACAAGAGGTTTTTTTCACTCTTTAATACCACAGAAACATCCGAACAAGGTCAAGAGTGCTCTCGATATATGAAGCCACTGCCCCTCTAGGTAAATAACTTTCTTTACAGACATTTTTGAGCTGTTTATCTCCATCATCAAAGCCTTCAATCAGGCAGATAAAGAAACATATTTGTTGGCCAGCTAAGCAACATGCCAAAACAGAATTCCCACTGCCAGCACTGATACCACTTCATTTATATGTAGTTTCTCATCCCACAGGCTTTGGCTGTTTGAAGGGAAAGTAGTTCTCAGAACAGATGGAGTTGGTAATATAGCTCTTTCTAGGAGATACAAGGATTACACAGGGAATGAAATGGTGAAATAGTGTCTGCAGTACATATTGTAAAACTTCAACCACTCCAAGTAAAATTCCCTTCCCACTGAGAACAACATGATAGGACAAAGTGGAAGTGACAGTGTGGCTTTCCAAAACATTAGCTGTATCATGGCTGTTTCCCCTTAGAACATTGGCTACCCAAAACCTACTTGAGACACATGTTCCAACCTTGCACTCACAAAAAAATGTTGTGACTTGTCATTTTGAGTCAGTGTCAGAAGAACTGCCAAAAAAAAGGATGAAATAGCTGTCTTAAAAGAGCAAGAGAGAGTCTGTGCACCAGACGGGGAAACAGTGCCTGAGTATATCAGAGCTCCTAAGCTCAACTACAGAATCTTATTTGGTTTCCGCTAGATCTACCCCAGGCATCTTGCTTTCAGTGATGCAGGAAGACTTGTATCCCACAAGTCCAGTGTTGTTCCATGTTCCCAGGCTGTCTGCCTATGCTTAGACTGATATCTTTGCAAGGCAAGGCACAGAATTGTGAATATTTGCAGAGAAGCTACCTTCTGCAAAGACGACAGACTGCTTTGAGTCAGACTTGGAAAGCAACAACCACTGGCACCACAGTTCCAACACGATGGAGTGAGCAGAGGGAAGGAAGGTAAAGAAAAAGCCCATTGTCCAGGTAAACCATTCTAGTCCAGACCAAAGCTCCATTTAACCCACTAACCTGTGCCCAGCAGTGTGGACAAGAAGGCATACAGAGAAGACAGAAAGCAAGACAAGCATGTATGGTATTTCTCCCACATATTTTCACAGCTTCCAATGATTTTTATCTCAGGACAGGTCCTGATCCTGATTGGGTTTCTTTATGGAATGATCCCCAGTACATCTCTCGTTGAAGTATTTGCCTTACTGTTTCATTTGCTTTGTTCATTGCCATCGAGCATTAAGCTGACATTTTAAGGGAAGAACCATGATGATGTCATTCCTAAAAAAAAAAATCTGAAGGTTATGTTCTCAAGGTCCTGATCTGAGGTACTTTGCATTTTGTAATAAATTGCTATATCCAGTTTTTTGCTGTCTTTGTAGACCTTAGTGGGGACTTTTATTTTATGTGATTCTAGTTTAAATGTATTACAGTAATCCTAGACATTTTCTCTCCTTACTATTCCCTTTTAAATTGCTCTTGCTTTTGTCAACTATCAGCCGGGTACAACCCAAGTCCAGTCAAATCAGGCAGATCTGTAACTCAGATCTCATTATGTGACTCATACATGTTCCATGCCTAAAGACAGTTGCCTGGATTCTTACTCTGGTCCTGGACATATAATTTACCATTACAAGAGTGTCCAAAAATATGAGGTAGGCCTGAGCCTCATTATTTAAAGCAAAGTCTCTTGGATTGCACCGAATTGGATTTTAAATTTAATACATCATGGTTAAATCTTGGCTCCCTCTTTAATCTGGGGGATTACTTTTATTATCCTTGTTCAGGCCAGGGTTTTGCTTGAAGAACATCTCTACTGTTTTGCATTATTTCATAATTAACTTGTTAGGAGCTCTCCTGTTTGCTAAAGCACATAGGTTTTCCCCTCTGCAACTTTACACAATGGCAGAGAAAATGACACTTGCAGCCTTCAGAGCAAGAAAGACTGAGATGGGCAAAGTGATCTTTTATCCAACTCTGTCACGCTACAGAGCCAATTTCTCCTTGTGTCCAGCTCAGAGAAGACTGTTGCAGACATTTTCTTCAGGGTTGAATTTAGCTTGTAGCATTTTTCCAGTTGATGCTCTGTCCAGGAAAGTCCTTTTTGGCAACTGCAGTTTGAAATTCTACTCCAACCCTGGATCTTAAACTGAATCAGAGAATTTTATTGGAGGTGAAGAAACTCTCCCTCCTTTCCGTACTGATCGTTCCCTGCCATTTGCAACAGCCACTAATTTCTGCATAAACCACAGCTTTAAAGAGCTAGTGCATATTACAAATGCACAATTTCTTTAGTGGGCAGCTAAATAACCAGAAAGACAGAAGGAAAAAAATTAAGACTAGGTTTACCTAGGGTATACTTACATGTACTATTATGTGCATGTACTATATATGTGTATATAGTACTGTAGGACTTATATGTACTATTGTTAAATAGTATATTCCTAAGAACCACTGAAAAAAAAAGAACGTAAACACAGTGTTTAGCATAGCCAAGCAGAAAGGATTCATTCCTGACAGTTTCAAGATTTGATTATTTGGTGTCAACTTTGTCAGACACACCTCCCTTCCCTCCAGCAGGCAGATTTGTTACTAGGAGAAACACAGAAACAAAACTGTCCATCTTCCACATTGACTTGGTGTGAATAAGATGGGGCAATTTGGATTGCAACGTTTTGCAGCCAGAAGGGCTGCAAAATAAACCTGTCTCAAGTCTCGCCCTGAATGCTTTTGACTTCAAGAGAATCTGGCAGCAAGAGACGAAATAAACAGTTCACTGCATTGTTCCAGCAGGCACTGAGGCAGGGCTATGCCGTGCAGTGAGTAGGTGTGATTAGCTCATTTGTCATTAATTTAACACGAAGAACAGAAAGCAGAAGTCTAAGCACACGGAAATAGCACCCTCCAATTCTGATTAGCCTCTTGTTTATAGCACATTGTGGCAAGATAAGCCTGCACTGGCTCACTTAACCCTTCTGCAGGCAGGAACATTGTAAGCCCTGTGTCCCTCAGAGAAAGAAACACCTCCCTCTGGAGTGTTAGCAAGAGACAGAGAAGTGATCCTGCCAACTACCACCACCACCATGAAGACTTCAAATGTTCTTATTTTCATCTTGGTCCTGCTTTACATCAATGCCAGCACAGAATGGCCTACGCACACAGTCTGCAAAGAGGACAACTTGGAAATATATTACAAAAGCTGTGGTGAGATTTTTTTACCGTTTCCATTTTCTTTGTAGCTTCTCAACAAAGTTGTTCTTATGCAGCGAGAGACTTATAAGCCAGGCAATTAATTAAAGGGTTATATTCCCAAGCCAGCACTGGGTTTCTCATCTAGAATATTTTTAGTCTTTCAAGTATAGCTGGTTTTGGTTCACACACACATACACACACACAAATCTAACTGTATTTAGATAGAAGATAATAAAGAGGAATAATGTAACTTAGTTCAGAATAATAAACAGCTGTCAAAACCCCAGTTCAGCATGAAAGATATGACTAGGATTTTTACCTAGAAGTTCTGTTAAAAAAAAAAAAAAAGGAAGACCCTAGATCTTTATCTTTGTTACCCCTGGGACAAAACAGGCTCTTCAATGATCTTCTGTTTTCCTAATATGAGATGAGGCTGTGGTGATGTGCTTTCTGTCCTCCCATTTGGAGTGACAAGGGATCCAGTGTGACAATGGGAAGGATTCATGTTCTCTGCCACTGCCACCGTGCTTAGCAAGACTTCAGCAGCAGCCCCTACCAGAGGCACTTCCCAGAGATCATAGGGTTTTGTTTGCTCTTTAAATCTGTAAAGAAGAAAAGAAGCGACACTGGAATTGACTGAAAATGAATTCACTGAATGGTGCCTGCTTTCCACCTCTTTCTTTGTTGGCCTTGTGCCTCTCCTATTGTGCTGATCTGCTTTACAACCGGGACAAAGGGAATTAGATTCACAGACGCCTCATTCATTTTCTGCACGTGATGTGAAAAGCGATTCATGGCAAATGAGCACCCTAGAGTTTGTTTTTCCAATTCATCCTGATACAAAGGGTTTTCCCAGGGGCTCTTTCTTCCCTAAGGCTTTCATGCGTTTTTGCACAACCATTAGAATAAAGCTGGTGAGGGACAACAGAAGTAAATAAATATTTGTAATGCTATTCTTTATTGGCCTGCTCCCAGGAGACTTAAAGTCAAGCTTCACATACTATAAATGGGTATCGTGCATTAAGAAAATATTTAATTAAATATTGAATACAAGCTTTGGCATTACCTTTATTAAATAAATGAATTCTGTTCCCCCAACAGGTCTCAGTTAGAATGAGATGCTTTGACAACGAGGCACATGCTTAGTTTGAGTCAATTCAAATGATGATGAATTTGTCTGCTGGCATGTGCCAGTTAAGGATTGCCTCTTACCATGCACACCACTGGCCTAGTTAACAATATGCATTTGTTTAGAGTCATTTGTTTCTGTCACTTATTTGGGTTTGCTATGAACAGAAAGATAAGAGGTGCATTCATTCAGGGGGAATTCACAGCTTGAGAAGCACGAGCCAGAGATCATAAAGGTCAGGTCCTGCCACTGAGAGTGGTTTTCTGTTCTCCTGGTCACAGTTATGGGAGATGACGAGATTACACAGACATGGAAAAAATAGAAGATTTAAATCAGATAGCTTGTTTGAAGTCAGATTCCTTGCTCCCTTACAGCTCTGTAAACATTCAAATTGCTGCAATTCCCAACTGCCATCACAATGTTCTGCCCTGCCTTTTTCCAGAAGCTACCACACCTGCAGAATCAGACCAGGATGCACCATTTGCATCTCTGCTGATCCAGTTCATAGTCTGGTAGCTTGCATAAAGGAGAAAAATATAACATGTTTTGGGTTGAGCCCAAAAATCTACAGGTGGGAGGATAAATCCAAATACACTAGTTTACATCTCCTTCAGAGAAGACACCGTTCTTACTGAGCTCTCTGGCAAGCTCACGATGTTGCCAGAGGAGCTGATCACCCTTTCAGCAGAGGGGTAGTTTTGTCCCTAATTCATTTCGCTGTAAACCGTAACTAGATGGGCAGAACATAGCTTCATTTTTCATCTGTGTCCTGCCAATTGTTTTCACCCATGAGGAAGCAGACTTGTTAGTACCTAGGTTTGGCAAGATTCTCAATAAACCTTCTCATGACAAATTTTTATCAGCAAACACAGGGTCAATTCTAGGCACATGCCCATACTCTTTAGCTATTTCAGGGGAATATTGCCCCACATGTTCCTCCAGTCTGAGAAATTCCTTTGATATTTCCTACTCCACTGAAGGCGTCAGCAGATGACCCATTTTTGGGATACAGGAGCCACAGTGAGGTAACTAGTACAAAATCTTGGGTAAAGTATTCCCTTTTGCCATTAAGAGAATCAGGATTTCACCTCTACTGTTGTTACTATAGACTCTAGGATGTTATCAGTGAATTAGGGTTGAATCAAGTGAAATGTAAGGAAGTTGAGAGAAGTACTTCAAAACTTTATTTCTGGAGCTGAATGCCCTCTATCAACAAATTAATAGAGTTGAGTCCGAGCATTTAAAAAGGAGTCAAGTGCTCATTTTTGCCTTGCAGCTTATCAGAACGTCTCCTATAATGCAGTCGAAATCTGACTAAAGCCAAAAATATGACCTAATATAACTATGATTAATGCAGCAGAGAAGTTTAGGCGGATAACTGAAAATAGAGAACATGTAGCAATCTCCTGTAGCCAGAAGCAAATCCCAATGGCCTGTCACAAGCAATTGTTCTAGCTGCATCCTGCCCCTATAACACCTAAGACACAGGCGTGTATCAAGCCCCTAGTCTCAGTCCATGCTCTGGATCCTATAGAAAAGATCCCCATTCCCACTAAACCACGGCAAACTAAACATTCTATAACCCCAAGACATGCATCAAAATAAAGAGCTAGACAAGATTCTAGTGATCAGTATAATGCAGTTGTAAAAGAGTAATCTAAAAGAAGTCAGACAACAATTCTCTGCAGCAAGTCCATGGTGAGAAAGTCAGGCTGAGAGATGGATGGTCTAAAAGTAAAGTAAATAGACAGTGTGCTGCCTCCTCTGTATAACCACAGGAGACATAACACCGAGACAGTCTACAAATAGCAAGACATTTCCTATCAGGGCCACTCTTCCTCCCAGGAACAAGTGACAAAAATGAAGGAAGATCTCAAATGACCACAAATCACTTTAGAAACCTGGGCAGAGATCCCGAGATAAAAGCAGCACAGGTTAACATCTCTGACTGAGAAAAGAGAACCTTGATTGTCAAGTCTATGCACAGACATGAAAAGAACCTGCTACACAAATAACCAATTCCTATCCCTTTTAATTTCACAATGATTTTTACCGCAATAGTGCCTTTGATATTCCCAGCTACATTTTAAAAAGCAATTGTCTGGGAAGGCAGGGGCAGGTAGGCAACGGTAACAAAGTGCCCCAAGCAGAGTCCAGTGCTATTTGAGTAATAGACATCCACTTGGAAGTGCAAAGTGGAATGCAATCAGAGACTACAAAACATAACTCCTCAACACGTCTACAAGCACCTGCTTCATGTAAGCTGAATTGTCTTAATTAACCATGCAAACATTCTCACTACATAATGTTCAAATGGGATCCCCTTCCTAGGGGAAGCAGGTGATTCCTCCTGCAGACACAAGAAAACCATTTGCCAACTATTTTTACAGCTCTTTCTTGAAATGTTAGTTGGGACTACATCAATAAGTTAATGTTTCAGAATGTCAGCTTTTGTTTCAACCAGCAACCTCACCCCCATGTTCCGTGATTATTAAAGTTCTATGTTTAGATTAAGACATGGGAGATTTCAGAGCTGCCCACTGCCTGAAACTGTAGATTTCTTGACAGTGAAGCAAAGGAAACTGATAAAATAGAAGGTTCTTAGACAGGGTCTGGACACCATTGACAATTAAGGATTTTGTTTTCTGTGCATGGGAGTAAATAAGAGGGAATTTCAGGGAGATCTTCTGGTCAAAGTACTAGTATTTGAAGATGACATCTTCAGAAATATTCTCAAGGCTCTATAAAACACTATTTAGACCACGTAGGATTTTTAAATATCATAGACAAACACATTTTCCTATTATGATCTTGCTTGCTTTTATTTTGTTTTTTCATCTGAAGCGAGGTTAATGGCCAACAGCTGAAGTTTCAGGAGAAGGAACAATCAACCAGTATTCATTTCAACCTTCAGAACCTAAATATGAAACTGGCTGCACCCTTTACAAGTTTTATATTTGTATACCTACAGATTAAAAATAATAAAACATATTTCCTGATATGGTTAACCATTTGCTTTAATTAATGTTTTCTGCTAGACAAAGACTCTGGTCATCCAGAGAATTGTTTTTAGTGACAATGCCTCTTCAGAAACAGAGGAAATTCCAACTGAACTTATGTCGAATGAGCTCTGTGTCTGCACAGTTCTCTGTCACAGATCAAGCAGCATTATTTCTACAAACGCTTTTCCTGCCCTGCAGTGGTACAGTAGGAGAGAGCATCACTGCCCACTTCAGTACATGCTTGCACTGGATTGCATTTGCAGTTAGAGAAACTCTCATTTGTATGTTTTTTCTTTAAATTTGTGAGCTTGGATGAAATGGCCCCTTGAAGTCAACAGGGTTATTCTGGTACAGAACATGCTCTGGTCAGATAGTGCAGTATAGACTCCCTTCTGTTAAACTCTGTTCTGAGGGAACTTTTCAGTGCTTAAAACGAAAAGGTGGAGGTAGAGACTAATTAGCTCACAATTTCCTGAGGATTTGTCTGCCCATGCTGAATAGTTTCAGGGTCCTGCTCACACCCACAGCCCATCATATCCTTTCTCCTACATACTGAGAGATCAAATATACTATTTTTCTTAAAATCTGTATGTTCCTTTTGTGAAAAATAGACCACTAACACCTATCCCTGCTCAATCAGCAATGCCAACTTATAAACAATATTGCTAAATTGTCATCATTGCAGCACTAAATTTACAGCACATCACTTTCTGTTCTCTGTGTCAGCCACTTTAACTAGTCCTTTTTCCTCCCTGACCACACACTTATGTCCTTTAGTTAAAGGATATAAGTAATCTGATAGCTTTAGATGGCAAAGAAAAGTCTGCAAAAAAATTCTCACCTCATGCCTCCTTAGGGCAAAGATTCTTCCAGACACTTCATAAAAGGGGTTCTTTTCCATTATTCTTTGTGTTTTTGGCAGACAGATTGAGCCAGATGCTTCTCCTGGACTTATTTATTTCCCTCAAACAGTCTCCAGCAATTGCTTCTGCTTCTAAATTATTTAAAGCCACACAACACCAACTCCCCTCTGATCTTTTGTTGCATAGATTGCTGATGGGCAAACAATCAAAGAACTTAAGAATTTCACTTGAAAACAATTTTTTAGTTTGTTTACTCTGTCCAAGCCATCTTAATGTCATAGCTTTGCTGCTGTACTCATCTGGTATAACTTACTTTTTCCAAGGGGAAGACTAGAGGTTGACATGCATATTTCTGGCACCAGATCCTAACAAACTGAAGATATCAACAGAATCAAGGTAGCATAGTTATGAGTGCACATGCAAATTTTCTTTTAAGATTTTGATCCCTTCATGAATTAAAACGGCCTCATCTATTTCATACTCCACTTCATTAGAGAGGATTTAAACTTTCTTTGCTATGTGAACTCTTGAGGTGGTTCTAAATATTATTTTACCCCATCTTTCAGAGAGAGGAAAGTACTTAGTAAGTTTTAAAATGTAAAAGGCATAAAGGAGCAGAAGACAATTTCATACCTCCAAGGTACTTGGGCAAAAACATTAGATTCAGCATCTAGACTTTAAACCATTTAGTAAAATCAATAGTAATGCTTTCAGTGAGACTAGTAGTGGAGAGAATTAACCTCAGCTGAACCTTTCCCACCAGGCTTTAAATTTTCCCATCTAATTTAGTTCTCAGTGGTTTTCTCACAGTGCCAGATTCTTCACCAAATCAATTAAGGTCCTGCATCACCGACTGCGAAAGAGGGTTGTTTATGTGTGACACCCTCTCCTGCTTATCTCCAGCTGATAAATCTAAACTGGTTGGCATGTTTTTCACTTACTGTCTTTTGACATGTCTTAGGTTGTTGTAGCCACCGAATCACTAAAGTAGTCATAAGCAGGAGGGGTAACTGGTCACAAGGCAAGCCATAGGAAAATGTGTTGTCCCCTTTGGAAAAAAATAGGAGAGACACACCTAAAAAGTAGTATATTGCATTACAGTCAAGAAGTAGTGTGGGCAAGGCAGCACTGCCATTTCCTTATGGATACTGAATTTGAGTCTCTATGGAGGGAGCACTCTAACATACTAAACAGGTTAGTCACAGCTATTTTAACAGTTTGATAAAAATTTGAGATTAGTTCCTTTATCACACAAAGAAAAATTGTCAAGAGGAACATTCACTGCATAAAGTCAGGAGCAAGAACAAACCACAGCTGATAAGTGTTCCCGTGTAAATCTTTCTCTGTAAGCCTATGAGGCACTGCTACGCTTTCTTAACACTGCCACATCATCTCACTTAGAGCTGCCATCAAAGCCTCAAAATGTCTCTGTACCCTGCTATGCTTACAGTTTACTAAAGAAAATTAAGTCAAGAGATCAGGTTCTTATAGCAATTAAACATTCATAAGCAAAAATATCCAAAATAATCTAAATAAAACTAACACACCTCAAAAGTGCAAAAAACTGCTTCAGCATTATTGTGTGTTGGTGTCACTGCACCAAATTTAGCAGGCCTATGGCAACCTAAATCTAGGGAGAAACAGTGGCCACTGGGGACAAGATGTCCAAATGCCCTATACAGATTCATCATGAGCCAATACAAAACCTTTGGTCTGCTACAGATGCTGCTTTTAGACTCCTGAGAGCTTCCAGTTGCCAAAAGCTAGGATCTTGAAAACTACCACAAATTTATTGAATGCTTCAGTTTCCTCTTCACCTGAAGATGGATGGCTCCTGTCAAATGATCCAGCAGTGATCAGGCAGGTGGGAACCCAGCTAGTTTCCTCAGCACAGGGAGCATGCCATTTTAGCTACAGCTTACTGCCATGCTCCTGTGGCAGATCTCAACCTATCCTGGGAAAATGGGAACATTTAGCCCATTTATATGCTGCTGATTACTGTTCTGTATAATCAGCAGTATACCCTGCTATCCCAGAGCATGGCATGTGTCTAACAGCAGGACAGTTTCTAGTAATGTTTGGTTCTATTTCTGACACAAGCCTGAAAGTCTGTTGCGAATCCCCAGTCATACTGGCAAGCACTGATGTCCAGAGATCTTCATCTCAAGTAGGGCAATATAAAAAAATGATTAAAAAAAAAAGCATATGAGGAGGGAAGAGACATCTGATTAGGAATACAGGCAGTTACTGTATGCATCTTATTCGTGCAGTGCATGGTGTTTTCTTACCAACAGAAGAACAAAGACTTTCTCTCTCTAATACATTCCCTGCTGGGCCCAAATTAATGCAGTATTTTCTTGTTACACTGCTGTAGCTGAAGCCTGCCCTGTCTGCTTTTCTCTCTCAAGCTAACTAGGACAAATCAGGATTATCAAATACAGATATGTACGTGCTATCTCTCAAAGTCGGCATCTTTCAGTTTTGTCCTCTTAAACAGGCTTGGTTAAAGCTTTGTAATACCACACAATGCACAGAAATCCCCCTTTCCAAATACCACCTCTGGCAAAAGCAAGGAAAGACTACATGAACCTTCAGACACTGGGTCTCCCCTTGAGCCTTGGCTAACAGCTTTAACAAGCCTGCTCTCAAAGAAAGGTGGTTCAGGCAGGAAAAACAGGGAGTCTAGGGGCATGTCTTTGGCAATGCTACTTTATGCGTGGTAGGGACAGCCTCATCCCCAAACACAGCCCTCCAGCTGGAGAGAGCCCCTCACACCTGCTGTCATTACAGGGGCTTCTCTCCACCTCATCACATCAGCCTGGTACCAGCGAATCTCTTCCCCACCTGACATTTGGAGATGCCTTCTGAGTTACTGTTTCTGAATCTTTGCATATTTGGACATCATATACTCAGCAACGAGTTTCATTTGAAACAGCAAAAGACAAAGTCTTTGTCCTTTATTTAAACTAATTTTCTAAGACATTGGAATCACCTGGCTATAAAACTAAGGCCATAAGCACCAGCCAGTAATGCCTGTGCCTTAATCTAGCCAAGTATTATATAATTGCTCTTTGCATTACCAGTGTTCAGTATTCTTGAGAGAGGAGTGGAAAATACTTAACTTGCATAAACACTCATTTTTTAAGCCATATTTTAAGTTTCTTTTGCTAGTTCTCTGGGCTTTTTTAGCTTATAGATTATACTGAAACCAAATCTTTAGGCTTCTCTCTACAGCCATGCAAGTTTTTTCAGAAAGGAAGCATTCACTCCATTTGTCATCTCCAAGAGCTTTGGGTTTAAGCAGACCACAAGTTGATACCGCTGTTTGCAAAGGGGAACTCACGGTTTGTAACCCTGGGACATATAGGATACACAAACTTTCATCTTACCTATTCCTTTTCCTAGGCTTGCTTAGGCAGAAAAATTTAGGTGATAAAACATACAGTGACTTCTGCAAAGGAGGCCAGAGTACCTGTTTGAACTAGGCAAAAGCCTGGAGCTGGTCATGGCTAAAGCAAGTATCTTGGGGTGAAGCATTCTCACAATAAGGTAGACACAGACAACATGAGTCTCACAACTTATTCTGCTCTCCTCTGAACAGAGGGTCACTCTGCCCCTCCCAGACACACCTGAAAGTGGCAGTGGCATGCAGTGAAGGCAGGCTCAAAGGGAAGTTCATTAAATTGAAGGTGTTCAGGGAAATCTAGATGCATAATCGGAGAGCTGCTAATTCACCTGATGCTTCTTCCTCAGTGCCTTATAAGCAGATTCCAATGTCAAATATAACCTTGAGCATTCAGGTTAATTTATTTAAATAAACATTAAAGGGAAATTGTTGAACAAATACATAAAGTCTGAAATCCCAAACAGTTCCTCATTTTTCCCTCTCCTTTCATCACCTTGAATGCTGTAAAGACTAATGATTTAATTTTATTAACGGCTTTGAAGGTGAGGAGTGTTGGGTAATTGCTAAATACATTTCTTCCTTGTGCTAATTTCCAGCTCCTCTAGCACCAGTCTGTCCTTATTTGACCCTAGCCAAGTGCAGCTATGTAATTTCATTCAATTCTGTGGCTTATCTGCTTCTAGAAGTGTTATTTTGAAACACCCAAAGCTTACCCATTTAGAGAGTCTTTCCACCACTCCAGGGCTTACAGATGTGGACTCTCACAAGCACAGCTCATCTGCTTGCTGCTGCTATTCAGTCATACCGCTGATTTTCATGCTCATATGGAAACAATGTGATTTTAGAGCAGATTCAGATGAGAGTGAAGCCAGTAGAGGATAGTTAACAAAATGGGGGGAGGAGAGAGAAGAATAAAAGAGAGAGGCTGTTGTACACCAGCCCAGCAAAATTCCTATAACAGGTGCTTCCCATCTGGCCACGCAGTTTCTGTAATTCTCAGTCATCTAGGAGCTCAGGCTTGGAGTGACATAGCCACAGTGGGTTAGAACATTATCATTCCCAGCTGTCTGCTTCATCCTGTGCTCTGGAGATCACCTCCCAGAGCACAGGAGGCTGTAAGGGCAGTTCCAGCTCACAGCCCTGTGGCTTTGTGCACACCCATGTTCAGCAGCGGCATGAGCTGCTGGCCCCACAACTGCAGTAACTGGGGCATGAAAGTGAGTTCCCATCTGTTGTCCCTGTCACTGGGGTTACACCACTGTAAATATGTCTGAGATAATTTACCTATGAACCTTCTGCCAAGAAAAAAGGCAGGGGAAAAAAACTCCAGGAAGAAAAGTGCCAGAACCCATCTGGACCTCTAGGCTGTGCTACACACACCTGCTCAGTCTTCTAAGAAAAACCCAGGCAAACCCATCACTGTGAGCACCTTGAATGAGGCTGAAATCTTGCACTGTGCTGCCAGTGCAGGTGGTATGCAAGGAAAACCACATCCCAAGTCAATATAGCAACAAATCTCCACCAGGGTACCACCAGGTAGGGTGAAATGGGAGGTGGGATGCATCACTAATACTAAGACATATAAGGGGTGATCAGTGGCAAGATGCCAGGTATATCCCAAATTTGTCTCTCAGAAAGCACTGTACTATAGAAGCCAGTTCTTCAGCAAGAGCTGTACATTCAGTGCTAGATACAGAGCTGTACATTCAGTGCTAGATACAGTTGGGAGCTCAGCATCAATCACAGCATCAGATTCAAATAACACATCTAAGAGATCTTAGAGTGCATTGATTACTTACAAAAGTCAAAGACTTGTCCCTTTCTTGGAGAAGTTGCCTGAAAGATTTAGAACCATGCAGACAGAAACTTGAATCCAAGTGCTGCTCCCAGGCACCTTACTGTTAGCTGTAAATATGTTGCACCGTGAGTCCTTCACACTAGATACACAAAGAATGCCCTTTTTCCCATCAGTAAGCAGATTTTCACTGATAAACCTCATTGTGTTTGCAAAATTTCCAACAATGTTTTAAGTGTTGGTAATATAACAAAGCTGAACTGGAAAAGCAAAACTCTGCAACCAGTTGAAGAGTTTCTAGCTTTAATTATGGAAAAAGGAGCAGATTGAAGGGAGTGGGTGGAGGGAAGTCTGGGAACATACAGTACTGTGCACCATGAAATGTTGCAGGGAAGGGGAAGGCTGAAGGGCAGCCCCACATATTTTAGAGATTTAACAGTAAATGTTATTGCTCTGCACATGTGAAAGACATAACATGTATTTTTTTCAGTCTAACCAGCTCACTTCAGATTGAGGCAAACACAGAAGAATAAGTATTAAACCTCCATAAGAGACTCACAGTGACTCACAGTTGTGCATCTGAGATGAAACACAAAAATGGCAATTGCCTCGAGTTGCCTTTGCCACAGGAGGGACTCCTCACCATTTAAACAAGGAGGGGTATGGCAGACTCAGTGCATAATGCATAGCTGAATTTACAGACATCTTCACTGATCAAATGGCTAAAACCCACTATTTTCATTAATTTCCTTTTTAGCAGCAACCTTTCTGCCTACATGTTTTGGAATACAGACTCCCTGGCACCATAGCTTTAGCAACACAGCCATTCTTTCAATTGATTTCAGCAGGAGGCCCCCACCTCAGTACACCACAGCATCTAAGATGTTAGATTGCAAAGTCTTAGCATGAATTTCCACAGTGAGATGTCAGAAAATTAATTGCATTTCTTTTGACAGTGGAAAATTTGACATTTCTCAGCAACAGAGTAACAACACAAACTCCAAGTGCTCCAATTCACAAATTTTTCTGGAATTTCTCATGTGAGAGCTTCCACACTCTCTTCCTCTCTGGGGATGAGGCAACACTTCTCTGATATCAAGGCCCTATGCTGCAACACTAGCAGTGCAGTAAAAAACATCCATGGCTACAATGCACCACGAAATATGTCATCTGTCAAAGGAGCTAAACCCATAGAAATAAAACAGACACAAGACAGCCAAACTTAAATAACCCTGAGGTCAGGGTCATTGTAAGAAGTCCATGCTTTCCAGAGAAGCTTGGTTTCATGAACATCCCCTTTCTACCCAGTTACTGATGAGAAATTTTGAACTAAAAATTCAGTTTCTAGCCCTAACACCATGATGTAATTTGTTAATTGAAGCACAGCCTATTCACTTTGAAAAGAGAAGAGCATCGAATATGTTGCAGTGCCATGTTTGACTATAACTCCTTCTGGAAATCATGGAACTAACAATTTTAGTAATTTGATTACCAGCACTATTTGTAGACCTCAATGCTCAAGTTGCTCTGAATCTGAGCAGCTGCTTCCTGAACTTTATCGTCACACTACACACAAAACATAAACGAGAGAGGCTCTTGCAGAACTCCAGAGAGAGAAAAGCGGAAACCAAGCCCTGAGAGATGGTAAAAACCAGAGGGGAAGCAGGAGTAACAGTCGTGGAGAAAAGAGAAGTTTGACATGCTTTCTGGCTGGAGCAGGAAACTGTTCTAACTGATTCCAACAGTCTCTGAAGCTGAAAAATACAAAGTGATAACTGATAGGAATATGGAAAGGGAGGAAAGACAATCCTCTGGCTCAGGACTCACTTGATAAACAACTCCAGGCACTAACTATTTGTCCCAAGCAGATTATGCGACTGCAGAGACTGCTTTAGTGGTGTGGAGGACAAAATCCAGCACAGAGACACAAAAAACTGTTTGAAATACAAGTGCCTTTTATTTCTCTCTTTTAAACTGTTATTTTAATTTACCAGAACTTGGGGCTTGGGTACTCCTTTTAGACCACACTGATGATCTGCGGTCTCACAGAACCTGGCTTAGTTAGAACCCCCCAGGTCCTCCCAACACTTTCATTCATTTCATGATCCGCTCTAAGCAATCAGGTTTTGGTCACACAGACTTGCTGGCTGCCAGCTGCTACAGCTGTGGGGCATTGCTGCAAAAACACAGCTAAGCTATGGGGATGCTAGCTCAGCCTCACAGAGGACACTTGTGACTCAAGTTTCATCACAGCATCAAAGGAATTCTCCCAACATGTTATTTTCAATTCAGCAAGAAGACTAGCTCAAGCAACAATAACTTATAAAACAGAACTCAGTTCCCAAGTCTATATTTGTCACTACCAGCTCTATGTAAACCAAGGAGCCTGTGGCTGCTTCTGCACATGCCACAGTTGCTTCTCTTTTTTCCACAGAGAAGGAAGTTGGTTGCGCAGTCTGGCTGGAAAGCCATGTTGAGGGACAAAACTATGCTTAAAGCAAGCCTTGAGGCTCAAGGTATGTTTCCAGACTGGCCCAATCTTTCACCTCCAGTCAGTTTTGGAAAACACTTTCACATTCTGTTGATTGTGGCAGCTGAGCTCTCAGTTGTTGCTGCTGCCTGTCACCAGACAATGATACGACGACAAGCCTTCAGGCATAGCATGAAGTCTTTTGGAGGCTAGCAAGGAAGAACGTGGAAGTGGTGGGAAAACAATTATGTTTATACAAGAGTTTTAGAACTTGATGCAGAGGAAGAAATACTGTAGGAACTGGCAAGAACCACATTCATAATATTCATCAGTCAAAGGGCTCCCTTTGACCCCAGCTCTGCTGAAGTCTACCAGAAAAGGAGAAATGTAAAATATTTCCTGGGTTAGAAATATCATGAGATGGTGGACCCAGCATAAAGTACTGCAGTATATCAGTTACACAATTTTATTTTCAATTTTAAACCTTCCATTCCACTTCAGGAATCAGTTTCCTAATTACCATCACCAAGCCATCTTGTGATACAAATTAATTAAAAAACATCTTCATAACCAATTGCCCATCAGTGTTGAGAAAGGAATGGCAGTATACAATGTCTGGGAAGAGCAGTTTTACTGAGAATTCATTGTTGAATAAGTACTCACTACTGACTACTGAGGGGAACTTGCTTTCTTTGAACTTGGCTCATTTTCCTACACAGTAGGTTTTAGTCTCACTTGAGTGTGCTTCAGATTGAAGTGGCAGGAAGGACAGAAGTAGCTAAGTAGCTATTGAACACAGGGTATGGGAGCTTTGAGCATTTTGGAGAATTTTTAAGGAATGTGTAATTTGTTTTTTATAACACTTCTATGTTCTATTGCTTTCTCCTATACAGTCATTACATTTCATTAAAGATAGAACTTGTTACCCACTGCTTTGTGTCTTCAAACAGATCCCCAGCAAGATTTTGTTTTCAGCATTGACAAGTGTTCTGATGTCACAACCCACACCTTTAACATCAGAGCTTCAATGGACCTGAGTAAGTGAATTGCTATTTTCTCACACCATTAACAGGTAATTCATGTGTGAGTGCTGGTATTAAGAAGTAAGCCAGGGTGAAAACCTCCCACAAAATATGAATGGGCTTCATTTCTTAGAAATTTCAAAACCTATACAGGGCTACAGAAATGTTAGTTCTGTTACCAGCTCGGTCTCAGACTATGTATGTCACTCTAAGCAGGTCATATCAGCCCCCAACTCCTATTCCTCTCCTACCCTTCATTTATACACATGGATACCCAATATCGGGGTGGGGGGTGCTGCTCTAGAGCTTATCTTCATAGCTAGGACTTCTAGGAAAAATCTTGTTGAATGAGAGAGCTACAGCACCCAGGGTCTTCTGTCAGCACCATCAATGCTCACCAAATTGCCAAGACTGTGACCATTGCGGGTAAGAGACTGAATGGACTCCCACCGAGCACGGTGGGGACAGCCCTCTGGCCCTCCTGGGCATACAGAGAAACATGCTGGGGAAGTGCTAGCCTGAGGCAACAGGCATGCCATCAGTTTACCACCTGCAGTAGCTGAAGTTATACCCTTCAGCACCTGACTGATCAGCAATAAAAGGTCAAAACTGGGTGCACAAGTTAACATTAGTCATAGCTTGCTTTGTGATCCTTGCACAGAGAAGTCACCTTCTTGCAAACCTGTTGGCCCCAAGTTCACCTAGAACCTCTACTGCGAGATTATAAATAAGAAAGTGCTGCTGTACATTCCTGATGCTGAAAATGAATTTGTGTGCCAAGTGTCTTTTAACACTTGGGAACACTTCCTTGTATGCGAAAGGTCTCCCTTCTGTGAGAATGTTACCCATTTGCCAAGGAAGCATCAGTTCTTAGGGGGCTGCAAAGTTAAATGAGCCTGCAAAAATCACATTACAGGCAATTGTAAATATTTTTCCCACAAGTCAGAGTACAATAAAGATACATGCTATTATGTCCTTTGTCATATACCTTGAAGGGCTTAGAGACCTGTTGCTTAAGCGTGGATTTCTATGTATTATGAGTTCTCAGTGAGGAGGAAACATCTAATAGCTCAAACAGCAGTGGGAAAAAATGTAATCTTTTTTAAAATAAAGTAATAAACTTGTTTACCTTTGCACTTTCTCTGATCTCTCTTTCTGCTTTGTGTGTAGGACACGACATCAAGGAACTATATGTCAAGCTTAACCTGATCATAAATGGGAAGACGGTCTTAACCTACTCAGAGACGCTTTGCGCGCCGGGTCATTCTAAGCTTATTTTCTGTGGAATGAAGAAAGGAGGTAATTTAGGTAGCACTCTAAGTGTTTGATGGCTGCTGAATACTCCAAGCAGGATGCACCCGCTGTGCTGTTGAACACACCAATACATCGTAATGTTCTGTTTACTTCAACAGCATGTTAATGGATGACAGAAACACAGTAGGACAGAGACATTTTAATCTAAGAGCCTGCTTTTCCCCCTGACCTGTTTTTTTGCTTTTCTTTTAATTACAGAATATTGCACACACATGGGATTTCAAGTCCATAAAAAATAACTGTGGTTGTGTGACCCTATCCAACAGCAGAGAGGTTCATAATCCCTATTTATGGGCACGTGGTTGTCATGTGAGCAAGAAGTATGACAAAAATAAAGGCTAGTTCTGTAAAAGAAATGGCCGAGCAAACAAACAACTGTTCTGAACATGTTCTTCACTATTAAGCAAGTAACACTTCCTGTCCTCAAAGGCTATTTTCAGCTCACTTTAAGAGGAATTATGCTTGAATAAGGATATTTGGACCAAGATACTATTTGATACCATCTACCTTGTTTCTGCGCAACATGTGCCTATGTCGCAGTCACATGAATTCAGTTCCTGCCAGCTGAACTGCCAGCTGGTGAAGACTTGCACTGGTTGGTTTACAGTGGTATTAGCTGCCACAAGAAGGCAGGCATCTTTGGTGCCAGGTGAGCCTGGGCACCTCAAGGTCCCTTCTGCCACAACACAGAGTTGGTAGTGCCAAGTTAGCCATGCTGTGTCTGGAAGAGCTATGGTCCTACTTCTGGACTTTAATATCCACATATCTTAAACAGTTATTTTTAAATCCCTCTTACATCATGATCATCTCTTTAGGCTGATTTTAAAATAAGCAGGTAGAGCCGCAGAGAAGTTTGAGTTGTTAGAGCACCAGTTAGTTACAGAAGCTCTGTCTTCCTTCCATCCACTTGCATCTTCATCCTGATAACACTACAATAACTCATGTGCAAGGGCTGTGAGTTTAAAGACCATGCACATCAATACTGCTAAGACAGCCCCTGGAAAATGACTAAGACATTTCACGCAGCACAGAACTATCATAAAGAATAATAGAGAAATGCTGCATGAGCAACCAATTATGTAAATCCTGTAAGCCAGATAGACAAAAAAATTAAATTCAGACGTTTCTTCAATTTTGAATTGAATTACAAGTGGAAAAAACCCACCCACAGACCTACTGAAAAGCTATCTTATTCTGATGGAGTACTAAACATCCCTTAGAGAATACATTAAGGAGTAGTAGAGTCAGCCCTGAGCTGAGCACAAAGTGCTATTCACACATTAAGCCACAAAGCCAAAACCTCCTGGGGTTTCCAAGTCCCTTAATCTTAAACTGACAGGCGATTGTTTCTACTAATTGAAGTACATTATGATATAAACCCATAGTTGGTTGTTTAAATAATACTATGTGTCTTCATTTAGAAGCATTCCTGCTTTCATGAGAGAACCTCTCCCACAAACTTTTTAATACACACCTTCTCTTTCAGTAGCTATTATTATTTAGTAATTAAGTCACAGTGGGAAAGAAGTGAACTTTATCAGACTAAGGTTCAAACTGAAAATGTGGTATTTCTTAATTAGTTGACAGTTGATTCCAAACCACGTTTTAGGACACAGAATTGAGCTGAAGACCAATTTAGGACAAATCAGGCATAATTTACCATATTAGCACAGCTGCAAATCTGACCTAATACCTATGCAGAAAGGACAACATGTGAATGGCCAAGTTTACAGCCTACCAAAGGTACAGGGGAGCAGATAGGCCTTTCAACTGAAGGTTTTCATGGAGAGCCCCTTTTTTCCTGTTGTACAGGCAACATTTCCAACATCTGTCCAGACCTGACCTGAGTTTAAATATGGTTTCACACAAAATTTGCTTGCCTTTCACAAGGAGGCCAAAAGTTGCCTGTTCTTCCCTCTCCCAAAATTAGACAGAATATCGTCCTGCTACGGGCTTCATTGATCCACTCAGTAGTGTGGAAGAGCAGAGCAGAAGTTACCAGAAAAAGAGACTTAAAAGAGCAGGATGTGGCAGACTTGGGTGATTGAGGTTGTTTTCTTTTTGTTTATTTTTATTGTTATTTGCTCTCCTATAATGCTACAGTTTTGCCATGACTGAAAATACTCTCTGTGCTGGAAAGACTTAATATAGCTGGAGGTTTCATGTTCATCATAATCATCCGGTATTTACTATTTCTGTTAAGCAAGGGTCATGTCTGGAACTGCTTGCTAGGACTTCTAAATAGGATTCCAAGATCATTTTCTTTGAGCTATATGCCTTTTGTGAAGTTGTTAGCTCAAAGGTTGCAAGGAAGCCGGCCATTGTCCATTTAAGAACAATAGCAGCAAGACTGCTAAATTCTTTGCGGCATAGCATGAATTCAGGTCTTCGTCTTTTTCAGTAGAAAATGATGGTTATTCCCCATTTCCTTCAAAGAAAACAGTTACATAAAATTCAACAGATTTCCCAATGAAATCACTAAAATCAGAGTAAAAGACCTACCAGGGTAATATTTAGCAATATGCCAACCACAACTTGCATGCTTAAAGAAAGTTTCCTGACAAAAAGATAGCTGCATCCTCTGCAAGTTTTCTTTCAGGTCCAACTGACAAAGGCACCATCAGAGCACTTGTACAATTCCTTGTGCACACTCCCAAACCATAGTGAAACCCCCACCTTGCTTCAGATCTCCATTCTTTACATTATTGTAGGTGTTACAGTGGGCGAGTTTCTAAAATAATATTTGTGAATAAAAGTAGCAAACACAGCATGAATTACAAAACTGGCTACCACACTGAGAGTTTAGGTACCTGTTTCTGAGAAAGCAGCTACACCACAAAGCTAGATCTTTGTACTGATGCACAGTGACATCTTGCTTAGCCCCTTCATCTCACTTTTTCCTCCCCAGTAAAGAAAGTGAATGCTTCTCACCTGGCTATATATTTACATATGTTTTTCTCACTCAACTATACATCTACAGCTGGCAGTTATTCAGATCATTCCTACATCCATAAAACCTGCAGAAGCTGTGTGTCAGTTGCATGGGTGCAAGATTGTGTCCTAGAAGAACTCAAACATGGAGCATTGAAGTTCTAAAAATATTTAGAACATAAAAAAAGGAAGAGGTGGGTGCAGATGTAGAGGGTCTTTATATAGTACAAGAGTGTGAGAACGTATACAGATTTTCAGTGTAAGGAAGATTTGAGAAAGAGGAGTGAGAATTTCATTACAGGACTTTTTTCAGGAAGGAGAGGCATCTTCATGATAAATGACAACTAGTAACTTGAAGCAATCCTCAGGAAGCTCTTACACATTTGAAAGCTCTGCTTCAGATTGGAAGCTACTAAAGGCCTGTCTATTGGCAAACAAAAGGATTAAGTTACTTTTGGTAGAAACAACAGCGAAAAGCTGCTACAAAAAATACAATAGCATCACCTTGAATCAGTGGTAAATTCTAAATATTTTCTAGGGTGCTCTACAGAAATCACCTTCAGATAAGTCTTTAAGAAAAAGGGCTGAAAACACATCACTGTTGACACCATGCTTGACGTATAACATAACTTACTGGCAAAGCAATAAAGAAACAGGGGATTTTTTAAGGGGAAAAATGCACTCATTATTTATGCTCTTCCCAATGTTTGTACATTTTTTGCAACTACATTTGGGCTTTCTCTTAAAAAAACACAGAATTCTTTCAATGAGCTGCTCAGTGTTTGTGACAGTTACTGCTGCAGATGAGTTCATTCTCTTTCCATGAAGGGATGTAAAAACGTATGACTATATGGATAAAATGCACATAAAGGATGCTGTGATAACTACATTCCTTAAGGCCTTGGAGGATGTTTATACTTCTGGAATTATAGTAGAAATTCTCATGCCACTGGAACATAGAACGGGCTTTTCAAAATTTGCAAACGAGCCTTATTCAGCCAGTAGAGGCTCTAAGGAGGTTGCCATGGCCCAAAGTGAATATGAATGATAAAATTCAGTAGATCTATGAAGCCGTAGTATTTCCTGGCAGGTCTCAACTAGCTGAAAAAGAAAGCTGCCCTTGCTTTCCTATAAGGACATACTTTCAAAGCAGCATAGTTTCCCCCTCCCCATCAAAGCAAAGGAAGGTCACAGGAGTTTCCTAGAGGACTAGTTACAGAAACACAGAGTGGTTGAGGTTGGAAAGGACATCTGAAGGTAATTTAGTCCAGTTCTCACCTACTTCGAGCAAGGCCATCTACAGCAAGCTGCCCAGGACCATGTCAAGGCAGGGTTTTTAAATATATCCAAGAATGGAGGGTCCACTTGCACTCCAGGCAATCTCTGCCAATGCTCAGTCACCCTCACAGTAAAAAAAGTCTTTCCTGATGTTCAGGAGAAACCTCCTGTGTTTCAGTTTGTGCCTGCTGCCTCTTGCCCTGCCATTAGGCACTACTGAAAAGAGCCTGGCTCCATCCTCTTTACAACCCCACTTCAGGTATTTGTACATCTCGATGTGCTCTCCCCTAATCTTTCTGTTCGCTAGGCTGAACAGTTCCAGCTCCCTCAGACTCTCCTCATTGGAGAGATGTTCCAGTCCCTTAATCATATCAGTGGCCCTTCGCTGGGCTCTCTCCAGTAGCTCCATAGGACTAGTAACTGTGAACTGTGAACCACTGCAAGACTCCTGGTTAGAAAGAGCTAAATAAGGCTAATGCTGAAGCATAAAGCAGTAAACATGGATCTCAAACTGGACACACAGAACCTATCTCGGTAGCTGAAGGCTTCCTAAAAGATAATACAGCCCATAAAAGTGACTTTGATTACCGAGCAAAGGCATATCTACAACGCATCCGAGCAATCACAGAAAACTTCACAGAGTGGGTTGAGGCAAAGTCCCAAGACTGCATTCATCTGGCTACTTTATCACAGTGAAGTGTGTGTGGAAAAATAGCTTCTACCTACACTAGATGAGAGATTAGCATTGCCATCCCTTCAGAAGCAAATTTATGGCCTGATGACTCCTACTTCATTTTAAAATACAGGCTTTGCAGAGCTCGAATGCTGCATCTATATTTTTAGATTCTGGATGGCTTTCTGGGAGCCTAGGTGAGATCCTAATGAGCCATGTGATCCAAGAGGAATTTCCATGTCCCTGGGGAGAAGGACTTTGGGGAAGGGTGATTGTTCACAGCCGAGTTTCCTCTCCATTCTTCTCTGCTGCTATCCAAGATTTGCTAGGCTCAGAGTTGTCTGAAAGAAGGGTAATCATACAAAGCTCTCTACTAAAAGAAAGGACACACAGAGCATGAGTTTGCATGGTCCACACCACCCTGAGGGGGCAGCTCACAATATGCCTTAGCACACGTTGACACACATACAGCTCAAGTCCCAAGGGAGTCGCTCATCACCTAAGTCATGCAGTCTGCAGTGCCTTTAATTCCCATTTAGACTCTATTAAAGTTGTGAACTGAGAAGTGGGCTGTACTGTATTTTTGAAATTCTTGAGTCACTGCTCTCTGCAGTGAAGATGTGTCAGACTCCTGGGCTCTTGCTTCGTGCACAGAAGCAAGCAGTGATGGTGACTGCTCTTTGCAAAGGAAAAGACTTCTTGGTGTCCAGTGAATTGGCCAGGGATGCAGAGAGGTGCTGTAGCATGGTTGATCTGTTTGAGATCGACGAGCCAAAATGTACTTATTCTATTCTCTGTTTTGGTACTAGATTTTTCAGGGAAATACTGAGTTGGTTTGCATCTTCACCTCCCAGGATCATCAGGGCATTACATTAAGCAAACTTCTCATTAATGCAAAGGTGCAGAACATTGGTAATATCTGAGGTTTCTCCTTTTCCTAGCTTATAGTCATGATTCTTTCATAAAATTTTGTTACAATACTAACATTTCGTGACATGTATGGGAAGATCTTCTGTGGAATGTTTTCCAAGTCCATGCATGGTGAGATGGACCATACAACATAAAGATGTTACAAAGCTTTTGTCCAACCTTTCAGAAGAAACAGTATAAATTGACAGCGAGACTAGACTAAAACCACTCTCGAGAAGTGACAAGCATCAAGATTCCAGCACATACTCATATAAACATGATGAAACACTTACTCCTCTCTCACTGTCAAAGTAAAGAATATTTCATGACACCTACAAAAGAGAATCCTTAAACAGTTCTTAAGACTTTTCCATGACTTGTGTGGGGCAAGTTGTGCAAGAAATTCTGAAATACCAAAACATCTACAAGTTTTATTTTCAGTCAAGTCTGCACAGTTTGGCCCAGTAAGCTATGAAAAAGTAGGAGGAACTGCAAAATAGCTTGCTAATTCTCTCCATTAATGCCAAAGTTGCCCTTTCTTCAACAGCAAAGAGCAAGCATGCCTCACACAATTAGGGAGATGAGGATTGGAAGGTGGAACTCCTGGGCTCTATTCCAGTCACCAGCACAACTTGTGTTGACTTTAATACCTCATGTAGCTTCTTGACGAACGTTCCCTCAGCAGTGAGATAGACATGTCCTTATTACTTTAAGGTCATGTTCAGCAAGCAGTCAGAAGTCCTCCTCAAACCCTCAGCTCAAACTGGTTTTTATAGAAGTTACCAAAACAGTACAGTTCAGCTATTGCACCTGCAGGTGTTTAATAGTTCACGCTAAAGGACTCGAGTCCAGCAATCCCCCTCCCCTTTCATCTCCTCATTTGAAGGATGCGTGCTGACATAGGAACACCCACCTAGTTTGCAAAGCCATGTGCCTCTCCTCCATTCAGGCAGGGGCTGCAGGTCCTTGAGTCCAGGCTCTGCCTTGCTTTCACCACAAGGCAGTATACATGCTGATATTTCTCTCAGGAGGGCTGTTGCAAAATTGTGTATACAGCATTTTGCAGTTCCATAACACTTGTCACTGGAGCACTTTGAAATTCTATTACAAAAAGAAAGCATCTATGATCAGCTGCTTGTTTCCTTCATGTGCTGCATGTCTAACCACCCAATACCATTGTTGCTTTTCAGAACACCTCCACTATGAGGGACCAGTCACACTGGGAGTCAAAGAAATCCCTCAGGTAAGTTGGTCACTGCTATGCTCCCAAGCTTTCCGGATGAGGTGTGGTCAGAGGACTACCAGCAATCACATCAGCACATTCCAGGCTCCCCTGGCTAGCACACTGAATCTGATAGTGTTTTACATGACTAATTCTTTCCAATATGAAATTAAGTGGCTTGGTTTATAAAGCATAGGAACACCACCATTATCCAGAGACAGAAAGATTTTCTTAGTATAGAAGATCTCCCGTACCAGCACTAAAATCATGCAGCCATATAGTTCTTTAGGAGGATTTCCCGCTCTTACTCTCAAAATAGCAAGATTGAAGAGAAGGAGGCACAATCTAGATTTTCAAGGCACCTGGTTGAAAATGTGGTGGAGAAAGGAACACAGTCACCACTACGAAAGCATACAGCTTAGGTGGTCAGTGAAATACTCCTTAAATTTACTCAGAGAGGCACAGCATGAGATCTCAGATCTTCAGCAGCAGACACAAAACCTGTGTCATAGGCCCAAAGATGAGGTCTCAGACCTGCTCATCACTGGATTGTCCAGGTGCAGGAAAAGAAGACAGGATCAGAACAGGGATACAGAACAAAGACATGAGTCCCAAAGAACCAGGCTTGCCAAGACTGCAAAGGTGATAATAAGGTCAGCTGGTTTCTGGAAAGATGGAGCCTCCATAACAGCTACCATTTAATATGTCTCAGTCTTCCCTTGGCGATAGCAGCAACCACAACCTTCATTTTCCCAAGGTTTTCACACAAGGATCTGGGCCCCCTTAATCAGGCTGTTATCCCACCCCTACCAGCCTGCTTCCCTTAAGTCTACACCTAGAGATGCTGTGTTGAGCAACGACTTTTGATCTCTCATACAGGAGTGCTTGAGCTCACATCAATCAGCATCCTGCTTCAGGAGCAGCTTTACTAACACACTGAGGACACTTACATAGTAAAACCTCTAGACAAACTGAGGAATAGATCTTTAAACCAAGAAAAAGCCCAAGAAACATGCACACAGACCAGTAAAACTCCAGTTGTGGGCAAATTAGATTAATTTGGAGCCAGAAATTCCAAGACTGTTCACAATCCTCTTTTAATAACAATATTTCACCACTAGCAAAAATTTATTCTGAAGGAGACAAAAAAATTGAATTACTAATAAACAATGGAAATCAGTTATTATGAACTCCCATGAATTCAGCTATAAGCTTTTAGAGAGTTAATGTGCTTGTGAGAAAGAGAATAGGAAGCCTTTTCTGTTAATTAATCAATCAGGCAAATAATACCCTCTTCCCATGCTGGCAAAAAGGAGTTATTCCATACAGAAATTGTCTCCTGATCATTGCAAAGAACAGCCTCATCTGAGCAGCCTGAGGGACATTTGCACAGTCCACACAGCAATTATAACAAGGCTGTATTCTCATGAGCATGTCACCATTGGGCCTCTCTCTAAATTTGGATCATACACTTAACTTGAACCTCTCTGTGGGGACACAGGCCAGATATTGCTTTAGGAATCCCATTGCAAAAGCCAAATGTCGGGAAGCCTGACTCATTCTAGCCATGCCTCTTCCTACTCCACAACCAAAAGGGTTCTGAGCAGGGCAAGACCTTTCTGTGGTACACAGCCAGGAGGTCATTGCTGCCAAGCTCTCCCACCCCAGGTTTTTCTCCTCTCCACTCTCCAGAAAAAAAAAAAAAACCACAGAAATAATTACTGCAGTGCCAGCCATATAGAGTGAATGAAATCTAGTTCACCTCTAGTTCACCTCTACCTCCAAATCTGCTAAACAAGCTTGTCACTCCCCATAACCAGTGCTTCTCGTTCTCTAAGTGTCTGAAGAGAGCAGTTTTGACCAAAACAAGATAGTCATGGCTTCTTTAAGGTTCAAGGTTTTTTTTGCACTGTAATGATACAAATTCTCCCGAAAGCCTGAATTCATAATTTTAAGTACACAATTTGAAATTAAACTACCCCTTGTTTTTTTATATAGGAATTCGTCATATATTGAGTCATCTATACACACACATCCCCCCCAAGGTGCTCTTTCATAAAAATTCATATCAATAACACTGAACAACAAGATCCAAGGAAGTGAAGTGCCAGACAAGTGAGCACTTCTTCGCTTTCCGGTTACTAAACAGCACAGGCCATATTGTGCTTGCTCATAAGAAACATGAGAAGTTGCACAGATTTGAAGGGATTTTTTATGCAGCAAAACATTTTGTTCCACTTGCACTGTTTTAATTTTGAACTTGTGCTTGTCAGCATTGATATCCCTGATGAGAGTATTTTGGCAGAAAATATGGGCAAGTTTTTTACCACCTCTGAAACATTTGGACCAGAAAGGTTTTGGAGGAACTTGATGGGAAATGGGTTATTCTATTTCTGGGTAGAGGACTCGGAAATAGAAACAGAAGCAGCTATGTACTACTGATGGGTTAATCTCTTGCTTTGCTTTTGCCTCATACAGGGAGATTACACTATTTCAGCTAAGCTGACTAATGAAGATCATGTCACTGTCGCTTGTGCCGATTTTACCGTGAAAAATTATTTAGACTATTATTAGCAACAAAGCAATTACATGAAAGCTACAGACTACCAAAACTATTCAAGCCAAGTGGGATGCTTGCATGCTACAATGATTCTGAAGAAAATAATCCCCACATGGTGATTCTGATGGTGTTCTTCTTTATAATTCACTATTTTCAAGAATTTACTAGATCCTCTAGTGGCACCTTTTATCTCTAAACGCACACTGTAGCCTCCTTTTTTCTTCTAATATATACAGCTGTAAGTAGAAAGTATCCAATACCAACGTTTTTATGTTAGGAAGAAAATAGCACGAGGCAGAACAGGCGAGAGCCTAAACATTTTTTTGCAGTAAGTTATGGAGGCATCCATTTCTAACACAGGCTAAAGACTTTATATATATATATATATATATATATATAATATAATACGCAGTTACAGCATTCAACATCTTAAATCTTCTCTGGGGCCTGTCTGGAGATTCCACTAGTACAGATTTTGTTATAACCACAGAACAAAACCATATAGGATGAACATGCCCTTTTTCCAGTGATCCATGTCCTGTCACTGGATTCATATCACTCTAGTCTTCTGAAGTCTACCTGGAATTTTTTGTTCTTTAATGTCTTTTAAGTGATATGTGAATCATTCTGTACCTAAGCTATTTGCTCTTCTTGCTTCTCAATAAATTCATAATGAAAGTAAGTTTTTTCTCATTTTTTATCATGATTCTAGGGTCTCTCCAAAGCTTAAGGGGAGGAGATGGGGGGTGGTGAAGTGGAAGAGGGAAGGAAGATTGAGGGGAACAAGTTAAATTAGCACATTTTAAGAATAAAGTATCAGTCATGTTTACACATGTATTATATTCACAGAGGACAAACTGTACCTAGCTTTGAGCATAAAGCCCCAGGAGAAGTAACACAAATTACATTCCAGGTGCAACACATCCCCAAATCATCTCATTCCAAGAGCCTTTGCACCTGGCATAGCTGATGGGTAGCTAGATAACCTAGATAGGCATAGGGCAGCACATGGGATTAGAATTTTGGGTAGAAGAGTATGTACATGGCCAGTCTTTGCGAATGAAGATTTGGGAAAGGTCTTTTTACCTTTCAAGCCTGCGCAATGGATTTTTTAGGTGAGACACAGCCTGCG
>JAWWLV010000088.1:66144213-66177196 GCA_035041135.1 Platyrinchus mystaceus | reverse complement strand
AAAAAAAAAAAAAAAAAAAACAAAAAAAAAAAAAAAAGAAAGAAAAAAAATGAAGATTTGTGGTGTTTGTCTGAAGTGGAAAAATCCTGTCCGGGCCAGCCTTTGTGCACCTTTGTGCACCTGGGTGCTGCGATGACTAGGTATAGAGCTGCAGATGATTTTCCCCTTCGCAGCCCCGCAGCATCCATCGCTTGACGCGAAATCCATTTGTGCGATTCCACGGCTGCTGCTGGTAATTAGTAGGTGAAGGACACGTCATTGTAAAGCTGGGACACCCCTCTCTCCCAGGGCCAGCCAGGAGGTGGCACTGTTAAACTGCTGAGCCTTCCCACCAGACTGGATTTCTGTTGGGGGTTTTTTTCTGCTCCTGCCTCCCCCAGGAATCTTTTTTCCTTCCTTCAGGATGGCGATACACCATTGCAAAAACTCGGATGAAAAAAAAAAAAAGAGCTCATTAAACAGACGACGGCTTTATGATTGTACGCGTGTTTCTCACAACAAAACTCTAAAGGGATGGCTAGCTAAGATGGAGAAGTTTACTCGGTGTAAGGTGATGTTATACAACTTTCTCCCTCTAGCAACTGCCGGAACTGTTCTGGTCTAACCCTCTGACACCTTGACCCAGCCCATTCAAAGTCCCCTTTTTTAATTTCTTTTAAACAGCCTACACCCTTAACGCACAGCAATGCATAACACCTACCGAGCTCTGACCCGGCAGGCAAACAACAAAAGCGCTTTATCTCGAGGGACTCGTTATCGCCTGACTCCCGCTCCCTGAGCAAACATCAGCCGTGGCTGGGGACAGCCAGCGCTCCTCTGCCCAGTGCCCGGGCTGCCGGACAGTGAACTGCCCTCAGCAGGTTGCACTACGATTTGCTGAGCTGAGGGGACACAGTCTTTCCTGATAGGACTCAACAAGCCCATAATCCCCAGGGAGGAAGCAGCGATGCTGCAAGGTTTTCCAGAATGCATCTGTCGGCACTTTCATGTCCCAGCAAGGCCCCACGGGAGCATGGCTCGTTCGCTAAAGGGAGGTGACTAAACAAGCTGCTGCAGTTCACAGCAGGGCTTTGACTCTCTGTGAACCTGGAATAAAATTCAAAGTGGGAGAAACATTGCTAAAATATTCTGAAATTATCTCCACTTACAATTTGATAATGCAGACACCAGTTTTCTTTGTAGACACCTCCTCACTGACAACACTCACTTCAGTGCAAAGCCCCATCATCCAGGAATTACTGATATTCCTGAAACTATTTCAATGATTCTTTTTAGGGGAAAGATGACAATGATAATGTATTTTCTGGATTTTTACCTCTCAAACTTGTTCAGCAGCAGTGGAAGCAACAGGTGGGAAGTAACTAGTCAGCTGTGACCTGCTAGCTCTCCCTGAGCCACATCTGGCCGTGGTTGGAGGGAAATCAGTGGTCAGAGGCTCAGCATGGGAACTGCTCACCTATACCAATTCTACTTTCAGGGCTTCAGCAAGTTCACAAATGAGTGCTGCTCCCTTGAGCAAGGAGGTCCATGACTGTTCAGCCTGCCTTTTTCAAATAACAGCCCGGATGAGTCATAGCAAAGATTGCAGTGTCTGTGTCTTTTTTTAGTGATTTAAAAGTTCTCATGGCCACTTTTTTCCTCCCTGAAACTTGGCCCTTCTCTACCACAACTGCAGAAACTGCCAGCAAATCAGGCTTTGCCAGCTCTGTGCTCTGGAACAGCAGTGCCCAAATTTCTAGCCGCAAGTTCTTCTCACCATGGAGTACTACACACCTGATCTTTCCTGACCATCACATGTCACACACAGGTGGAAGAGCTGTCATGTGTACATGCAGCCAGCTCAACACCTCTTAGAAACGCTGCCTTTGCTGCAGGCATTCAGACAAGCCTGTGCCCACCCTACTTCCCACTGCCATGGCCATCAGAAAGATGGTCCTGAGCTGGTGGTACCAGAGCAAACCACTTTCCAAGATCTCCTGGGATTCATTAGAGAAGCTACACACAGGCACTGATTTTTCTGGAAACCAAGCCAATTGCCAGCTTTCCTGAAGGTCTGGCAGCCTCTCCTCTCCCACCTAGAAAGCTCACAACTGGTCTTCTGGTACAGGAAAGACCATCACAAAACACAGATGGGGCTGCAGTACCTCAGCTGCTGCCTCTGCCAACATCAGCAGTGTAAGAGTAGCCTACTGCCTGCTTTGAAGGGCCCTCCAAACAGGAGACAAGGACCAGGCAATAAGCCTTACAAATTGCCCCACTGGGGCCTTACTTGTCAGAGCAAGTCTAGTGTCACACACCAACACAGTTCAAGCGCCTTGAAAATAGAAAGTTTCCTGTTAGACAGTGATCTAGGTTTGTAGCAAAGCCACATTCCTAGGACTTTACCATGTGAGGAGATATTTATTACTGAAGTCCTAATGGCTTAAGTATCATCTGTCCATAGTAAGAGATGATTTCAACCTACATTGACAAGACAGAGCTTTCTCCTCATAACTAGAATAACACTAACCCAGCACAGTATTGTTACCCCTTCTGACCTCAGTAGCCAGTCAAAAGATAGGGAGTGGTAAGTTTCCATTACAAGCAGATCTGGTAGCTGAATAAGGTGTTCCCTCCATCCCTTACAAAGAATGCACAAATTCCTTTTTTCTGGCCCCCCTCACAAACACAGCAGAGATCAAACAAGTAATGTATTTGTTCACATTCTCATGTCGCTTTTTGAAATTCATTTAAACTCAGTTTAAAAGCCTCTTCAAACTTTGACAGTGGCCCTGACAGTGCCCTATTCCTGCTGCAGGACTCAAGGACACTCCCAGATGTGGGCCTCTGATCCTTTCTGTGCCAGAAATTACTGCCCTGCAGAAAGGACAGCTGAGTACAGCATATACTGCTCCCAAGCCACCTCCAGTAACAGGCTGGTGCACTAGCAAACCTGACAATACCAGGCATTAATAGATCTGCTCATCCCCTGCAGCAGATATACAGACTGTTCATTAACAGCTTCAGCTGCCAACGCAAGACTCAGCAACTCAGCAGATTTTTTTTTTTCCTGGAATCACCCTCAGATCACTGTCTCTTACATCCCTAAAAAAAAAATCACCTTTGGCAGGGTGAAGGGTTCTGGGTTTGTGTTTTCCCAGGTAGCTCACTTCGTAGTCAGGAAGGAGGCACAGAGGAAAGGGGAGAGCTGGATGGTGCATTCAGCAGCAGTTAGACATTAGTACAGCCTTTCTCTATCATTAAAAGGGCATAATCATTTTCCCCCTCCTCAATCCCTTCATAATTGAAAAGTCAGTAGCCAGCTGAAGCCCCTGCTGCCCATCATGAGTGTGGGTTTGAGGCAGTATTTCTACCTTCAGGTACCATTAGCTGTTTCCTAGTTCTACCATAAACAGGGAGAGGGTGAGTGAGGGTGAGGGTGTGGGCAGATTTCCCTCCACCACCAGTTTCAGTGAGGTTTAGTCTATTTACAGTTTCAGCTCCGTTTATTTGTGTCTGCAGCAGCCCTTGCTGAAATGGATAGAGAAGAGCACCGACTAAGGTGGGAATTAAAGTCCTTCTCTTTCCAAGCAGCCTTCAAGTATTGCTTTCTGCTCTTTAACACTCCTGCATCCTGCAAGGAGGGGCTGAAATGGCCCCTTCTACTTCTACTCACTTTCACCAAAATGAAAATGGGGGATGATGAGCATGGTCTGAAAACTGTACTCCAAATTGTGTTGCCCCAGATAACACCAAGCAATATTTTTAAGAGGTTTAATTCTGTCTTCTTTTGTTGGGATTTTAAGGTTGCTTGCAAAAGCATCATTACTAAATTGAGTTTCTGCTCTTTTTCGGGGGAGTTGCTTGTGACTTGAGAAATACTTGATCTTTTCCCATGAAGGAGAGAAATTAGCTGTGCTTCCTTTCAGGTATGGGGTGGGATTTCCCCTCCCCACCCAATTCCACCCCCCCTCCCAGCTTTAGGAATACAAAATAAACATGGTTTTCCTTGGTTTTGCAGAGATCAAGATATTTTCAAGGCTGAGTACTTTGTGCTCTCAAGACTTTTGTGAAAAAGAAGACTACTGACTGCTTAGGAAAACAACTCTCCTAAACACTTGGGCACTGAAAGTACTTACTGCATGAGTTTCCTCATTACCAGGATGCCTTTCAGGCTGGTCAAAACCTCTGTGTTAAGATTTAATAATAAGGACTTGATCAGTGCATCCTAACAAAAAAGGGAACTCCCTCTTCTTTTTTCCTACATTACAAAACATTTTAAAAAAATCTTAATCATGCATACTCTCATACTGCACTAACAATTGACACAGAAGACCCTGAACTATTTTGCCAGTTGATTGAGGTCAGTAAGGGAATAAGAAAGCAAGCTACATGATTTACCTTTACCTTTACATGATGAAGAGTCTGATAGATACCCAGATTATTTCTATCTTAAGTGTCAGTGTTGCTAATAAAAACACAAAAGTGAAAGTCCCATGAATACTCCCTTAAATAATGATCAATATTCCAGAGCTTGAACTCCATGACAGAGTAATTATTAGTTCTGTTTTGTTTCCAGGGGAAGCTGAGGCCAGTAGCATAGCTGGGAACCTCCTACACTTCCAGACTGACAGCCCAGCATCCCCACTAGAAACTAACTGTCCCTTTCGTGTTTCTAACATACCACTGGATCCTCAAGCAAGAGGCTGCCCCAAGAGAAACCGATGAGCCAGCCCGTGACTCACCTGCTCCCAGCCTAGTTTCATCCCTCTCCCTGCTCCAGCAGTGAAGGAGACGGGCTGTGCCAGCTCCCCACCCGCACAGGCTGGGGCAACGCGAGACCTCAAAGCCGTGTGAGTGCACAGGCCTGCTCCGGCTGAAGCCCGGGTGAGCCGCAGGCACATTGTCAGGGGGCTCTGCCAGCAAACACCAGTGTCTTTCCCAATCGCTGCTGAAGCGGACAGCACCAGGTGTGCTGCCTAACCAGACCGGGTGCGGCTCTTATCCATTGCAGCCAGTCTCTGAGATCCTTCACCTTGAGTCAGCCGCTGGCAGGGCTCCCGGGGAGGCAGTCTGCTTTGCATCTTCCATCGCAGGGCAGCCCTGCCAGTAGGGAGAGGATGGGCACGCAGTGGTACACCTCTGTTCTAGGACAGCTTTACACGTCCTTTTTGCTAGTTTACACTTCTATAGGGGGAATAAACAGTGTCTAGAAGCAATTGAATCAAAACAGGACTTGAACTGTTTGGATAAACACACACAAACCCATATGAATGCACTTATGCGAGCTGACAACCGGTTTTTATCTGGTTAGTGCTCATCAATTAATTACAGACCATCATGTCCAAAACTATGGTTTCTCTGTGATTTAGTCAAGTCGATTTTCCAAAACAATTTTAACTAATCCAGTCACAACTGAATATGTAGAAACATATTTCATGATCTGGGACACTAGAGTACAGTCAGGACACTCAGGCACACAATGCACAGAAATGTAGCCCTTCCAAACCCATTATAGAAACTTGCTGGGAGTTCTTACACTATCCATGCCCACCCAGCCCTCTTGCAGGGACTGCTGTACTCCCCAGTGATGCTGGAGGAAAGGGGTACATGCCTGGGTCTTACTTTTTTTAGGTTAGAAAGGGGTACTTTAAGCTGCTGAGGAAGGTTTGTGTTCAGACTCCAGCCTGGAAAAGGAAGGTAACAAACAGCTGAGGAGCAGTAGCATCTTAAACAACTGCAGCTGTTTTCCCAGTGAACGTGATTCAGAGCCACAGTTTTCAAGAGCTGAAGCTCAGAACATAGCAACAATTCTTGCAAAATATTTTGCTTCTTTTTTTTTTTTTTTCTTCTCCCCCACACTGCTTTTTAACCTCTTAGTGCCTATGCCGAGTTCCTCCCAAAAATAGGTTTCAGGGTGGAACATACTTGCCACTTGATCCGTGGCTTGCTAAATTTAGCCAAACACAGACTGCCTGTATAAGATGGTTCTCTTGAAATGTCAGTAGCCACACATAAAGTTGCCAATGTCATCCAGGAAGTGGGACACCACGGCAGTTATATTTTTTACTTAAAATAATAATAAAAAGAAACTTTTATACTCTGTGGAGATGCAACCATAAATTTGATTCCGAAAAGTAGAGAGAGTAAAGAAAGGACAGACTTCAGCAAAGCAGTGCTTGAGCCAGAGGGTGGTTAGACACTGGAACAGGCTTCCCTAGGGAAGTGGTCACAGTACCAAGCCTGATGGAGTTCAAGAACTGTTTGAACAATACTCTCAAGCACATGATGTGATCCTTGGGGCTGTCCTGTGGAAGGAGTTGGACCTGATGATCTTTGTATGTCCCTTCCAACTCAGGATATTCTACCATTCAGCTGAGTAACATGGGGCAGCCCTTAAGACAAGGGAGGGCTGAATGAACCCCATTACCTCCAGTTTGCAAATCGCCTCCACCTCCACAGAAAATGTACAAAAAAAGGAAAGGCCCAAAACCTGGAGATCTACATCTCTGGATGTAGGGTGCTGAGAGGAAGCTGGGATATAGGTACACCTGGGCTCAAGAACTGTCTTGCTGTGTTGGCAGAGGTGATGTTTCATGGCTGACTGATCCGTCAGTCAGTAAAATGAGATATTGCACCCTCCTGGTAAACACAGTCCCCAGCTTTACAGATGCCTTTGTGGAATAACCTGTTGCATCTCAAATTTAGCTAAATTCCAGGGCAACATAGAGCTATTTTCAAGGCAAAGATTCCTGAACTTATCCTCTCAGAGACTGAGGCAAAGGAATTATTAACTGTGAAAGAAATGCATGCATATGGAGAAACAGAGTTGTTATTCAATATCATGCAATGTTTTCCTATTTGAAGAGCTGCCTGACTCTTCAGATAGATAAGCCTCTGGCTGTGATGGGGTGGTTGTGGAAAGGGAAAATGCAGGGTTTGGACAGCTGTGGGACAAGAAGGTGTTCACTACGTGACCAGTGGTAAGATGTTGCAGTGTTTTGTCATCAGTACTTTTAGAATTCTCCATAAACTAAACTGTTCGCCCATTTGCCCAAAGTCATTGATTATCTTCATATCCAATGTAAATTTGCAAGATGTGGGTGTCATGATATTGGGACAGTGTAACTGGCACCCTTTCTGGCATTCAGTGATCTATAAAATATTCCTAACTATGTGCAGAGAATTATTATAGCAGAAAAAAAGGGGAAGATGCATCATTAAAACTGGTGGGTGGGGCCACCAGCATCAAAATTATGCTGATTCACCTTCCCCACATTTTACATTTTAAACTTAAGCTCTTTTCCTCCCCCCACTAGATATCTTCAAGGCCAACTGAAGGTCCAGCAGGTATATAGTTTCACAGTCCCCAAGTCAGTAACATAAAAGCATACACTTTTTTTTTCTAAGTTTATTTCAAAATTTGAGTCTTGATGACTGTGGTACAAATCAGAAAACTCCACAGAGTTCCTTGGAGATATTCACCAGCATAAAAGCTGCAAGCTAAAAGAGAAGCAGGACCTTTATTCTTAATTAATTCTTATTTAATTTAAATATCTAGCAATCAGTTGGATAAAAATCTCTCTTTGTTTAACATTCAACAGCTGCTTCTCCATCCATTAATGCCTGCATAAGCTGCTAATCTAGGTTCCCCAAGGAAGACCTCCAGCAAGAAAAATCTGAAAGAAATATCAGATCTTAAAAACTTTGAGTCTTTTTTCTGTAAGATGTGTGAGGCAGCAAGGGAGGGAGGGACAGAGCAGAAGGTTCAGAAACACTTTCCAAAGCTTTCAGAGGTTTTGCACAGTTGCACACTCTCTTTAGATTCAGAGTTCTTTGCTGGGAGCTTCCACTTTTCACAGCAAACTGCAGTAACAAGTTGCATGGATGCATAAACCCCGTAACCAACATGAAGAGGGTAAGCCCAGCAAGGAAATGTAGGGCATAGTCTGAGCAGATACTGCTCAGATTTGTGCACCTGCAAACTTCCAGTCACAAGAAACAGACCTGAAGCATCATCCTACACCAGAGCTCCCCTGGATGCTAATGGTTTCAGAACTCAAGGCAAAGCCTTTGACTGCAAAAGCTCCTCCTATTTGTGGTGTTAATGTCCCTGCCTGTTAAGAAGAGAGAGAACTGCCCAAGCCATGGTGGCATCAGTCAGGTTACATTACTGTCTTGGTCAACAGTGGGGCAAAACTATCATAATTTAGTCCAGTGCAAATGTTATCCCCATTAGGCTTGTGCCAAGTGATTTGCTAGTTCAGCTAATCTGAATTGGCTGTGGGTACCCGAATGCCAAATAAGCACTATCTCCTCTTTAATTATAGTCTTTATGTTTCATGATTTAAGTTGCTTCTGTCATTGTTAGTAAGAGAGGATGGGGTTGCATAACCGTGTGTAACACGATACAGCTGCAGATGGGGCTGCTCAACCATTGCAAGCTCAAATAGAGAACAGCTTCATCTGTTAACCAACAGCTGAACAACAGCAGGAAAATCTCATCCATCCCTTTTCCACTGGTAGGGGAAAGGGAAGGCCTAGGGTCTGTCCCTTTACTCTGTTTATATCCAGCTCATTGCAGCCACCAGCATATCAGTGAGGTTCAACAAAATTCTCTCTGGTGAGTTCTGCCTAGAAGAAGAAGCCAAACTGGTTCTATGTGGAGTGTTGTTTTTGGTGAGAGTGTTGGCATGTTTCTTTGATGAAAACGGGAAAGTCACCCCAACAATTTCCCTTTTCATCCATGAAGTGTCAAACCTAGTATCTCTCCTTCAGCCAAAAATCCAACCTGTGTCAGCAGGACTGTTTGCCTGCTTAGTTTTAGTTTTTGTTTTGTTTTGTTTTGTTTTAAACAAGGCCTTTAGGATCCAGTCCAACAACTGTTCAGCCATCACACTTGGGTCCAGGATTAGTCTGTACTTGACTGGATCCTCATTCTCCAGAGCAAAATTTTGTAGCAAGAAGGGACAGTGTTGCTTTACATGCTTCTGTGGCCTACAGGAGAATCTGAGATCAGAGCCTGGGACCAAATTTTTTTCTTGCATTCTTCAATGTAGTTCCTCTGAAGTCACTGTGACCAGATAAGCTATGGAGCATAGCACAACCTTATGTGGACACTTGGACTAAGCAACTTATTTTTAGCTCAGAGTTCTACCTTAAGGGTTGACTGTTTTAACAATCCATATTAGGCCTTGGTACTACCTGTGGAAAATTGCCCTACATAAGGTGCTACGCTTGGGTGGTACAATATTAAACTAAATGAGTTCAAAATCATACAGCCACTTCAGAGTGTTGCAGATATGTGTGGATGTTCAGGCTAGTTTGTATGGCACCTTGCATCCCAGTGTTTTAGCAGAAGAAGCTGCACAGATGTTGCCATTTTTAAAATCAGTGCGATTTCTGAGGTAAAAACTACACTGCAACTTATTGGTTTCACTGTTCTACCCAAAATAGAAATTTTAAGTATGTTCACTGTGATTCTGGAGTACGAGGTGTAGGATTTATCAAATGAAATGAACAGCTGCACATGTTCTTTGCTGCGCAGACTGAGGAATTTAGAAGCTGCTGAGTGCTACTAGATATAGAAAGACCACCTGAAAACCCCACGGGTGCAAATGCTCAGCAACAGAGATGTGACCTAGAAATCCTTTTCACACATGGCTCCTAGTTGGGTGTATTGCACTGACCTGTAATGGCAGCTTAGAAAAAGCAACCCATCTAACAGAGCAGTTTTTTAATTTGGTACATGCCCAAACCTGATCCAAGCACATCCCATAGCGCTTTGGCTACCAAGTGTGGATTGCTATTAAACAGACTGCTGCCTACATTAGTCAGGAACATTGCTTACTAAGTATGTTCAGACTTCTGGTTGTCTTGCACCCGCCTATTATCTGATCTTAAAAAGCTACCCAGCATTCCCCTGCCCGTGAAGGCATTGCAGATGGCTACGTGTCAGAATTGCAGCTCTCTGCAGATCAGGTTGGTCTGCAGCACATCATTCGCAGTTTGGGCAGCGACAGAGGAGATGGAGAGCACAAAAAAGGCATCTAAACCACGGCCAGCTAAACATGACATCTATGCCAGTTCCATATCCTTGGGACTTTCCCAGCATTTTTACCCAAACCGTTTGCAGCAGTGTTAAGATTCCAGATTTCTTTTTCTGGCCCAGGCTTCCTAATAGTTCTTCAGCCTGGCTGCAAAACTATATAAACAAGGATGAAATTCTGGCCCATGTAAATCATGGCAAAACTCCCACTGATTTGAATGAAGCCAGGCTTTCACCCCCACCTTCCAAAATGTACAAACCCAGATTTAAAATATATTTTATAAATAGAGCACTAAAACTGTTCTTTCCAGGCTGGATAGAAGAGAGAACATCAAAGACTGCAGCCTTGTTGTTCTCATTAAATTTTCACTGAGACTGGGTAACTGTGATGGAACAACAGTTGTGATCCTGTGTTCTCACTGAGATTGTTATCAAAATTAACAAAGTAGTCAAGTCAAAAGAGAGAGAAAGCTGTGAACAAAGTCAGGCTCCAGCCCCTGGAACTTTCCTCCAAATGTTCTCAGAGTGCTTGTTTGTCTGCTTAACTGCAATTCATCTTTAGTTCTCCCCAGCCGCTTATGGACTCCAGTCCTCAGTAGGATGCTAGATTCCTTGGCAAAGAGATGCATGCTATGTCGGTACCATTCTTCATACTCCACTGATCATTAACTCATCTGCAAAATTCCTTCCAGATATTTTACTGCTTCCTTTGTGCTGCTCCAATACAACAGTGTACCTCCAGTCAGTCATAAAGATTTTGGTTTTGGGGAGAAAACGAGAAGAACTCCACAATCCTCAATGAGCACCAGGCTTTTCAGGGAGCCCATGCTGGTTCAGGAAATGCTCCCGAGGGAACAACGTGCTGTACCTTGCCCGCTGATAAGCGGCAGCAAGCCATTCAGCAGGGAACTGCATGGTCCCACTTCCCAAGAAATGTAATCCCTCTAAGTCAACAAGGCAGTCAGGGCACCGATAATTTTCTCAGAACAGAGCAGACATTATTATATGTCTGGTAGTGAACTAACAGAAGTTGTCACTATGTGTCTTCGTTACCACAGTAAAAAGTTTCACAAATAGAGCTGTCTGAACTCCCTCCAAGTGTTTGGCAAGCCCAGAGCAGTGTCTCTCTGACCAGGTCTCCTGTGGTCTGCAGAAAGGTGATGGAGTTCAAGGCCTGTGCTGTTGCTATTTTTTGTCCACCCTCTAAATCCCATCTAAAGTTGTTGGAAAATGCAACTTCCATAACAGGAATCAAAGCAGTATGGGATGTGGCAAAAGCAAGGAGCAAAAGATGGAGTTTGCACTGAGTGCAGGGAAGAAGCACATTATACCACTTTCTGTCCACAGATTTGTCCCATGCTATGAAAACACTGGAAAAACTCTGAGCTAAGCAGATTTCTTTCACTGAGTGCACAAAACCCCGTGCTGTCCCAAGGCTCGCAGAGAAAGACAGCCATTAGAGGGCAGCAGGTATCTAACACATGCATTGATGGATCCCCTTTCTGATACACGATGTCCCAGCCAGCAGAACTCATTGGGCAAAACAAGAGAAGAGGTATTTAACAAAAAAAACAAACAAACAAACAAAAAAAAAAGCCACTCAGAACAAAACAAAAGAAAACAAAAAAAAAAATCTCCTTAATCTCCTTAAAGAAGTCCTATTAGCCAAGCACCTACCCACAGGCAGGACAGCCACATACCATCCTATGCCAGGAATAAAACGTAATGTCTCATCCTGAATGAGCCATCTGCCATCCTACCAAGCTATTATCCTGGAAATATAAGAAAGAAATACATTTCTGGCAAACATCCTGACTTAACAGCTGAATGGAAGTCTGGAGTAAAATATTCATCCCATGGGCTGCCCTCAGCCTCCAGCAATGAAAATAGAAAGAGGGAGGAGGGGGAAAGCCCTGAAACATGTGAGCTGGGATACTTGTGACTGCAGCATTATTTTGTTTTGCAAGGAGCAATAAAACTGACCCTGCCAGAGAGGTATGGTCTCCATTTCTTTATGTCACCTGGTCCTCAGATGAGTGGCCTGGCCACCGAAGGTGGGGTGTGCTCAGAGCACTGTACCAGTAGAGCACTTCAAGAGCAAGCAGCAGCAGCAGCATCTTGGAGAGGAGAGGCAGGGCTCCTGCCCTGGCTGGGCACACTTGGGCAGGAGGTACAGATTCACTGGCAGCTCCTCTCCATCCCACTGATCCAAAGGTAAAGCCTTTCATCAAGCTGTACATTGTGGGGTGGAAATAAAACTGGATTGGCAAGCCAGCAGCCACTCAGGTCCCATCACTGAGAGCAGCTCGCTCATCTTCTTGTGTTGCCAACACTGAGGCAGCGAGAGCTTAAGCCCAAGTCAGAGATTTGAAGCACAACATGATGTGAGTGATTTCGAGTGAGAGACACACCCAGAATGCTTCTCAGCCATGGGCTAACTCCAGCAGCCAGCGACTCACTGTGCCAGGAACAAAATGTCTGCAGGCTCCTGGGGACACCCTGTGCTGCTGCAGCTCTGTCCTGGGGAGCCAACTGCTCTGGGCCCCGACCCCAAAGCCAGCAACAGGATAAAGCAACTGCCTCCTTTCATACCCCAAGATTACCCTGGCTCTGACAGGGGAAACTTCTCCCCAGACCATGAAACAAAATGGGTGCCCCATCTCAATGGCACTTTCTTTCTCCCCAGCCAGGCAAACTAAGACTACTATGGCCGCTGCAATCTATGGGCTGGTGAAAGCCCTTCATGGAGATCAGGACAGCCCTGCACTGCTCACCCCTGGCAGTGGGACTAACATGGCTGGTGGGGGCCTGTCCCGTGGATGGCGGTGCCAGCCCCAGACATCTCCTGTAGAGTAGGCAGGGCAGGGCTGTGGGGAGCTGGAGGCTGGCCCTGCTGCCGCGTGGTTTGGGCACAGGCTTTTATGGCCCTGAGGGCTGACATGGGATGCCGGGGCCATGAGGGAGCCCTGGGCAGCCAGGCAGGGACATCAGGGCTGGTGCTGCCTTCAGGGTCTGAGCAGGTGGGAGCTCTGGATCTGCTGGGCCACCTCTCCAGCACACCACCAAACAGGCTTGGGCAGATGTCTCCCGTGGGCCTTGGCTGCTGTGTCCAACCTGCGTGCACAGGTAGTGGCAGCCACACAGCCTTCCTGTGGGCTAGCCCAGCCCCCTGCCCTCAGCCTGCCAGCAGCAATGCCTGACATCGACCTAATTTCCCATCTCGCTTTCTGCATGCCAGGTTTATGATGGCCATTTGCTTTTGTGTCAGCATTGTCCTTTAACTGAAATAGCTTCTCTTCCTCCTTAGCATTAACCTCCAGGATGTATTTATAGAGACCGATCATATCCCTCTCTCAGCCTTCGTGGTACTGGTCTAAATAAGCCAAGCTCTTTTAGTCTACTTTTATAACCTCAGCTCTCTAACACCCTAATCCTCCCACTGCCTTTCTTTGCACCTGTTCCAGCATGAATCAATCTTTTTGAACATGAATGACCATAACTGCCCCGCATTGTACAGATGGCATGTCACATTGCTTTCTACAACAGAATTAGTATTTCCCTCTCTTGAGCACCAGCGCTTTTCATCAGGCAGCCCGGGACCTCTCCTTCTGTTTCCTTATAGATGCAGAGTCATCTTGAATAACAACCTAAGTTCTGAGGGGACCATGATAGGCTGGGGCAAAATACCACTGGGTAACAGTGACATGAAGAAGCACATGTTATGAACCCAGGAGCACCATATTTTAATAACTAGAAAAAATCTTTAGGAGCAATACTGTGGACAAGACTTTTTAAAATTCAGGAGATGGAAAAAAAAAACAAAACAAACCCCTTTTTCTGTGACAATTTTACACTTAGAAAACCTATCAAGTTTAAGATGGAGAAAAACATTGTGAAAGGGCTGTGTGGAAAAGGACTGTCATGAAAACCTTTCACAGGCGGTAAAACAATCTTTACAACAGAAGACCAAACTGAGTAAAATGTGTGCTATGAAGAGCAAATTATGACCACTGTCCCACAAGTCTTTTGCAGCATCTCTGAGTGACTGCTTTACTGTTCCCATGCGGCTGCTGTGCTTCTTTATCTCCCAGCATCCCTTTTAACACCCATGACTATCCCAGTATTTCCATCTTTAATCTTTCCACACACTGACTGGTGAAAAGAGACAGTTTTCTCTCTGTATATGCAGGATTCTGAAAATCCATTACTTAGAGCAACTCCAGGGCTTTTATGCACTCCAGTCTTCTGTGGTGACCAGCTAGGGATCACAGTCACAGCCCAGATACACCACACTGGAGCTCATATCACATCTGACCACCCAGCTCCGTTCCTTTCTGAGCCTCCCAAACACCAGATGCTTGCACTGATAAAAGATGACCGTTCCATGTGCTCTCAGCTACTGTCTTTATACTATCCGTGAGGATGTTTCAAAGGGCTGGAAAAGTCATGCAACACATATACTCTGTTCTCCAGTGGTGCTGGGGAGGAGATGGGGCAAGGGAACTTCTGCCCAGATTCCTGGAGACCTCCCTGCACCAGGAAATAGTCTTAGTGCCACCAAAAACATATAAAAGTAAAGTGAAAAGCCACAAATCTTCAGGCTCTTCAATTGAATCATTAACACATGTGTTTCACTTCTCCTGTTTGTTTTCATGCTAGATGCATGTTTGCAGAAGATGCAGATGCTTTGTTTACAGAAGGTTACCCTGAGGAGCAGGCACTGACCTCTGGAGGGGACTCTGGTTCCCCCTGTCCTGCCGTGTGGCCTTACGTGCCCAACCCGCTCTGCTGCTGGGCACTAGGGGCCACTCTCATTGCTGCTGAGCGCAGGCAGCAGCTGTGTCTTGTCACTGTCCTCCTCTACCGCCCCTGCCTACTGCCCTGCTCGGTGAAGCTTAGCTGAGAACCGGAGGGGAGAGCCTGGAGGGAGGCAGAGACTACTGGAGGAGCAGGGCTGGTACTGGCTGGGGAAGGGAGGGGGCGATGGGGGGGAGGAAGCGGGGGAAGGAGATGAGCTGAGACTGGGAGAGGAGGAATAACATGCTGCTGCAAGTCCTTCCCCCATGGAGTCTGAAGAGAAGAAAGCTGATTGCTGACAGAGAAGATTAGGAGGCCCTCCCTTGCCCATGCCAGCCCATCCCTGTGAAAAGCTGCCACTTGGGTCCTGCCCTGGGACTTGTGGCAAAGCACAGAGCTGGACCAGAGCGTGGGAACAGAGGGACCTCCAGCTTGCTTGAACAAAGATAGGCCACAGGTTTCATACACCCAGGTTTCTTCTTTCCTCAAATTCCAGCTGGAGGTAGCACCCCTTGGGCCGTGCATCATCCCACATCGTCCTCGGAGAGGACGGACCTAGTAAGGGATACCAGGGCCAGAAGAAGAGGAGGTGCCAGAGAAGGCAGAGAGCAACTGAGGCCAAGATGGACCCTTGCCCCTGGAGAATCCCAGCAGACAATTCTGAGATGCTCTCCCCTTAATATAGCACCATCTGCCCTGCTATTTTCTCCTCTGGCTCGCACACAGGGATCTCCACATTACAATCAGTGTTTCTGGCATACTTGAGCTGGCTGCAGCCAAGCAGGGTCAGGCAGAGAACAAGCACAGCAGGGGTACAGCAGCAAGTCCTTCAGCCCCATCTCGCAGAGACAGCCAGTTCTCCAGGTCCCTGAACTGGTTTTTGCTGAAGGCCATGCTGCTCCCTCTTCCCTGCTTTGACCTGCACTGACTAGATCATGTGCTGCCTTGCAACAGATTCAGAGCAGTCTGGTCCCTGGGGAGCATGGCTCCATGTAGCAGGATCTGGTATGCTGGATAAGGGAAGAGTGACAGGTACACTCGTGTACTGATCTGAGAAACAGTTCAGCAGGACACATGATTTTGTCACAAGTCACAGTATTCCATATTTTTTCACCACATCTCAGACATGAAAGCTTCATTCTTCAGCACAAACCTCGCCTTGCATAAGAAGCCAGTAAGAATATCACTTTTGTAGTTTGCTGCTTATTTTTTTCTCTGAGCCTTGCAGTTTAGAAGGTAACTTCACTTTCCTCTGACTCAGGATGGTGGTAGAAAAAATTTTAAAAGACAACAGATCTGTTCTCCAAGGGTGTGCTTGCCTTCAGCTTTTTGGGTTTTTTTATCTACACAGTCTTTGTGGTCTCTGATGCAGAATCAGGGCTTCACCTGTTTCTGTGTTTACCCTGCATCTCACAAAGTCTGAGCTGCCATGCAAATAATAATTCCAACCATTTATATGGCTAAGGAAAAGCCTTATTTTATTTTTTTCCTCAAATGGGTGTGACACAGGGACAGACTGGGCAGAGTTTGCAAAACATTTTGTACTGTATGCTGATTGCTCCATCTTTAAGATCGAGTAAAGACTCCTGAGAAGAGAACAGATTTGCCAGGGAAGATCCAGCAAGGACCAGTGACTTGTCTGGCACAGTAGAGTCCTGCGCTTTCGCTGGAAAGATAGAATGATGTCCATCTCTGTACCCTGAAACCAAACCCAATGATAAATTTCCTTTTGTGTGAAGCAATCCTAGAGCACAAATCAAGATTAATTGACATCCTCGTGCCTTCCACAGCTGCACAAATGGTTGGTACAGCACAAGTGGGGCCTGTCCGCTAATCGTGAAGTAGCTAAGAGCAAACCTGGGATTACTGTGGTCTATAGTAATATATCACTTTCCATAAAAAGAAAAGAACATTGTGCTCTGTTTCCCAACACTGTTTCACCCCAGCTCATCAGTTGCCCAGCAATCACTCTCCTCTCCCAACACTTGCACAGCAGACGGAGTGGCTTTTAATCCTGCAGAAGTTCTGCTGTGCTGAACTAAAGCAAAAGGAGCAGGGAGAAAGAAGCAGCTGGGTGCAAGGGGAGGAGTTTTTGTCAAGAGGAAAAAAAAATTAGTACTAGGGGAGTTTCCAGGTTAATCGAAGTCTAAAGGCCACTCTGTCCTTTTCAGTGGCTCCAAAGTTCTTAGCTGCAACAAGGGGAGGGAGAATATCTGATGGAGGGAGTGGACTCCTGTCTTCTCAGACTAATTTCATCTCTCACTGAACACTGAAAGGTGCTGTTGAGTTACTGCTCTCTTTCAGTTGCAGTAGCTTATTAAGGCACATATGTTATGTTCTCATGTTGTGAAACCTGTCATTTCACAAACTGGCTGAAGTTTTCAGTCATTTTGCAAAATGCCAGGAGATAATAGGTATGCAACTGAAATCCTCACCCTCTGGCTATTACTAACTCCCTAACTCAAAGAGAGATGCAAAACTGTTCTTATGTTCATTTCTACAACCAGGCAATGTTTTGTAATTACTTTTAAAATCAGTTAGCAACACCCATCCCCTGACAAAGCTAACTAGTGTTTTCACAACTGTGCATGGTAACGTCAGCCACTACATTTCAGTCTTGTCTATAACATCTGCCTCTGACTCCCAGTGCTCTGGTCCACCACAACTCCATCACCAAAGCCTCCCTCGAATGAACATTGGTGTACATTGCCTGAGTCAATAATAGAAGTTTCTTTCCATTTACCAAAGGAAAACTGAAGAAACTGTCACAGAGATAGAAAGAGCATTTCAAGTGGCCCAAGCACAAGGAACTATATGCTGTGAGAAATCCATCAATTCACAGATTCAGGATGGTGACAACACCACCTTGGAACACGTTCTGCAGAGGAGGATCAGGATCATGTGCTAAATGTCAGTCAACAGTGCAACACTGTTAGGAAAAAAGGCAAACAACGTGCTGGATGTATAAACAGAAGAAAAACCCTCTGGACAAGTGAAGTAATCCTTCCACCCAGGACTATCCAGGCTGGAGCTGGACTGCTCTCTGGTTTTGGAGACAACACTTCAACACCAACCAACTGGAAAGAGTCCAGAAGAGAGGTGTGAGATAGACAAGAGGTCTAGGAAACACGATCAGTGACGAAGGATCAGAAGAACTCTGTCTGTCTGAGAATATCCCAGTCAATACAAGGTTGATGCAAGCACAGTTGCCCACAAACTAATCTCTTTCTGTAGTGCACCAGGGTAGCCAGGATGCCTGCTTTAGAACAAATAGTGCAATGGCAATGCTAGGCAGCTTGCAAATAACTCCAACTTTCCATCACTTGGTATGGTGATGAAGAAGACAAATAAAGCAGTGAGAAAAAATATCTGCAATTCCTATCCCTAAAAGACTAAACTTTTAGTCATTTTGTGTGTAAAACATGTTGCAAAGTCAAAAAAAAAAACCCAAAAAAACCCACAACAACAACAACTCTACAGTCATTCCATGAAATTATTTTACAGGATGAGTAACTCCCATATGAAAATATTTTTAAAAATATTCTAACCAATTGGACCATGTTGTCATAATACCTGAACAGCATGCAATCTCAGGGCCCTACAGAGACTACCAAGAGCTGCTTACTTCTTTTGCAAAAGGGCAGAAGGCTCCAAAAGATGGTTTACATGATTTAACCACAGAAACCACAGAAGTCTTTGGCTGAACCAGGATCCAAAATGAAATCCTGTAAGTTCAAGCCCACAGCCCCCTCTGTGCTGCACTCTCCACCTTTCATTCTGTTGTTGTTCCTGCTCACCCATTAGTACAAGTAGAACTATAACTATAAATTGCCCAGCACAGCAAAATACCTGAATCGTATGGGAAGTAACACAGCTTATTCCTCCAAAATAGGACTAAGCCTAGTCACTTTTGATCTTGCAGGGAAATTCAGATACATAATCCAGGCTGACGGCTGGAGTCACCTCCTAACCCAGCTCCTGAAAGGAGACCATACAGTCTGCATCAGGTCAGAAAAGCCTTTTCTCTTTGCTGACATGTACACAGAAACTGAGTACGGAAGTATCAAGAAATATCAAGAAAAACATATCTGGTTATCACAGTCCTAGTTGTACAAGGCAGAAAAGGCCTGGCTGCTTTCTGTTCAAATCTTTGTGTGGCTCAAGGCCTGTGTGTACACAACTTTCCTCTCCTCCATCTCTGCGTTCACCCAAGCGCACATTTCCCTGGAAGGGCGCTGCCTGGAACTCCTTGTAGTTGTTTTCTGACTACCACAAGCAGCCTCTCCTATACAAAACAAGATATTACTGGAGTCAGACTGTTCCTAGCACCTCTCCTCTGGTGCCAGCTAGACCTTCTGATCAGAACTGCTTCTACATGGCTGCTGGCTGCCTGGTGGTACCCAGGTTGGGTGCCTGAGGTGGCAGGGACATGTGCAGCTGCAGCAGCACAGGGCAGCAAGGGCTGCAAAACTCCGTCTGGCAAGTCAGGTGAATGCCTTGGCAGCAAGTCCTCACCCCAGTGCTGGGCTGCCCTGGCTGTGCTGGCAGGTGAGCCTGTTCTGGGGAGGATGAAGTTAACTCCGCTTTCTCGGCACAGCCTGCAGGGCAGATTGATTGCAGTGCAAACACATCCCAAATTTCTAAGCCTGACTGTCAGCCTCAGGACTCAGCACTGATGCATCCCCAGAGAAATCTGAAAAAATAACTCATTCCATAAAAGTAGCCTATCGGCGTTAACTTCCCAAAGGCTTTTTCCTCCAGTTTATGCTGACAAATGCAAGGACTCTTCCCCCTCAGCTCTTGCAACGGTCTCGTGCCGTCAGGACCCTCGGCTGCTGAGGTGCGGATTTACAGCACTGGCTTTTGCACAGTGTAATGCTGAGCCTTGGGGATCAAGGGTTATGACATTTTTATGGCCTGTCTTCTCCCCCCTCATATGAACATGAAGCAACCGTAAGGAAAAACATCTGGTTTCACTTTTCTTTTCTCCACCACTGTTCCCATCTGACAAAACCTTAAAAACTTGCCAGTGTTCTAGCAAGCCGTGTGTGCCAGCAGCCTGCAAGGAGCCAAGGCTTTTTTGGTGTCATCACAAGCAGGAGTACACTCGTCTGGAAGGACCAGCTCCATCGTTGCTAGAAGGCAAGACTACCCAGATCTCAACCCACTGACAGATGCACTGGCAGCCATCCTCCATTGCTACAGCAGGCTGAAGGGTTGCTAAAAGACTGTCCCTCCATCTTGATCTCATTACAGGCTGCATCTCCAGGGGGAAACAGGGGCCGCTGTAGGGAACATTGTGAGACGAGGCAACCCCTGCTGTGGGCAGGGAAAACAAGCTGCAAGGAGAAGTACTGCCTCACCTCAGAGCCTTCAGAGGGCTTCTTCTGGGGTGACGAAACAGGCTTACTCTATTTCTGAACAGTGGTGTGCAGAGAAAGGCTTGTGCCTTCCTCTGTGATCAGGGCTAGTCTGGAACAGAAGTCAGATGAGCCCAAAAATCCAGGTGAAGGTCCCTGACTTCCAGGAATTACATACACAGCTCCCAGGTCCAGGTGTGACCCACACTGACAGTCAGGAGGAAAATCATAAAAGAATACAAACTCCAAGGCCAGTCTGGCAAAGGTGGCCAAGTGCCTCTTTCCACAGCTGGAGACCAAGAAACACAGTATAATCTGTTCCCTTACATTATCTTATTTATCCAATGAAAGACAAAATTAAAATATTTCCAGGAATCTGAAAGCATTTCTCCCTTATCTATAGGAGAGGAAGGCATCTATGCAACAGGATAAGTAGCAGCTCTGGAAAACCTCCAGAAATAATCTCTTCTCAGGATCCCCCATCTTCAAACCCCCAGAGGAAACCAAATGAACTGTTCAGATGCATCTTACAAAGGAGGGACAGCTGCTAAGTGCTGGCCCCAGGAATGTGCTGTTGACTACTACTGGCTGTCATGGAGACCATGAGATGTGAAGGTGTGTCACAGAGATGAGGTCCTGGGACTGTGTGGCAATTAAGGTCATATGTTTGATATTAGAAACAAATCCTAACAGTGAAGCACCCAAATAACAACACTGGCCTCCAAGAAAGGTCTCCGAGGGACAGGAACCAAAAGTGATCATGGCAAAGGATATTGAACATGCAAAGAAAACGTTCTGTGCTGTGGGCAGCAAGAGAAGACACAGGGTATTGTTTTCCAGTTTCTTTCTCTCTTTTTGACTGCCCTTCTTGACTATGCCAATAAAAAAACCACCACTCCCTCCTCTTATTCTTTTTCTTTGTTTACTTAACTTTTTTTTCCTCGTAGCAACTGCATAAAGCTGAAGCCATCTGATATTTCCAAGTAACCAAGACCATTATTCACTGAAGGCACTGGCCTGGATCCTAATTGCTGCTGCTTTCATACTCAACACAAGCATTGCAAACAGCTGTAAATATCTCTGTACAGTACTCCACTCATGTCAAGCCGACCCTAATTCTTGCAAGTCCCCTGGGATAAAAAAAAAGTGCTGCCAGAGAAAATAGGTGTGCTAGGCACACTTTGCAAGGACAAATAGCAGCAAGAGAGGAGACAGGGTAGAAATATGGTTTTACACCCTTTTCCAAGGCATGCAAAGGGGAAGCAGGTGAAAGGAGTCATCGGTGACCAGTATCTACAGGCCACATGATGGGATGAAGAGACCTTACATCTGAGTGAAACTAGGACAGAGAGGACTTTCTAGACCATGTCCCAGCACCTGGAGAATATTTGAGGAGGAGGCTGTAGCATCCCCTTCCCACATTACTCTTTCAAATCTTTGTTCCAGGCATGCTGCCATTCTGGCATTACCCGATTTCTTCATCCTATTTCCCTCTATCCACACAAAAGGCCTGTGTTTCATGTGAACCTTTGTTTAAGGTTAAAGAGCATCATAACTTCCAGGTAGCAACATTGCATTACATGGGTGATGAGGTCAGGATAAAACCCCTGCTAAGGAAGAGGAGAAGTCTCTGCTTTACACCTCTCCTTGCCAATGTCACAGAAAGGAGAAAACGACAGGGCAGCAAAGCATATGACAAAGTGCAAAATATTTTGGGTTTAGTGTCTTTCACTGCTATAACCAGAGGAATGTAAAGGAAAAAAAATCATGGTGCAACAACTTGAGTATTTCACACACACAAAAAAAGAAAAAGACAATCACTAAAATAACTGTTATGTTTCTTTTCTTCTCAAAATACAGTCCAAGTCAGAGATGGGGGGTGAGAGAGATGCCCAATTTCTTACAAGCTCTCCAGAGTGTTAGGCACTTGTAACACTCCCTCAAGTTTTATTGTCCTTATCCTTCAAATGCTGCCCATCCCCTGTGTGATTTTACACTGCCCTTCTGCTCTCCTTCCCATCTATCACACCGTATCTCCCTTTTCCACTCACTTCCTCCTCTTCTCTGATCCAATCATGCATTCCAGCTTTCCTAGTTCATCCCAAAGTTTGTTGAAACATCAACATTCCTCCAATGCCTTCAGCCCCTCATCCCACATGGCTGCCTGCATCCTCCCAAGGGGCTCCTGTCCTGACAGCAGGGCTTCTCATGGCCAAGTCAATTCCACCACGAAGAAAAGCAGAAACTGTGGCGAGAGATTTCAGCCTAACTGGGGGAGGCAAAGACAGCACAGTGTGAAAGTCCACTGTTACATACCAGGCGATGGAAATCAGTACAGCTGGTACTGTGTGTTCAGCTCTCAGCCAAAGTCCTTTCTCTCAAGGTTGTGCTGACAGACTACAAAAGCAACGGCTGAAAGCACAGCGTGAAAGCGAGCAATGGGGAACTTGCCCCAGCAGAAAGAATCTGCAAAGAGGAAGGTTTAACATGTTTGTTTAGATGTCAAGCCCTTGGCAGGGACTTTCAGGAGGGACAATGGAAGGTGTAAATCCAATGCACACCTACTGCTTCTTGATGCACGTGTGTATTTTTCCCAGCCTTTCCACATAACTGCTCTCTTTAAGACTCAACCTTTTCAGAGCGACATTTCAGAGGGACACCTCAGACCCCCCTCCCATCTGCTCCAAGACAGGAGATATGCTGTAAATGAAGACATGTGGCAAGCAAATTTTTACCATGAACAAATATTTGCCATTGTTCTGGATGGCTGCTATGCCACACTACATTCTTCCTGGCACACTAGAGTGATTAAATATTCTCGGAAAGGTAAGTAGATTTCTGCCATCACAAATGGCTGACAAACACTTCAGGCCAGTGAACCCTGGGTCTTCATTTCTTCTTGTCAAATTGAAGGCCCTGCCCCGGGTAGGACTGTGCACACAGCTGGCTTCTCATGTGTGCTGGCGAGATAAAAGAGCTAGAGAGTCAGGTAAATAATAATTTTTAGAATGCTATGGACACCCAGTGCTGTGAAACCTGCACTAAGGGCTGCAGATACATGCCCTGTGCTAACTAGCCACCTCTTAAGATCTCTCAAGGTTTTCCACTGCCATTTCACCTAATCTCTTGCTCAAGTGCCACGTCTACCTGGCAAACGAATTCCCTCTGCTCCTTTATGCCAAGTTTCACTCCAGCATGTCAAAACCACTGCCCTACACTGCAGCATTCCTTTCCAAGTGAACTATTCCCCCCCTCCCTCCCACGGGTCCTGCTGATGGCAGCTTAAAGTTGTATAACTGCTCACTCCCTCCTTGATAATAGAGAGAACCAGGATTTCCTGGTATGCCAGAAATGGTTTTGCTACTCCTGCCTGTGTGAAAGGGGTGGGACAGGAGGCAAAGCAGCCATCATGTGTTACAGCTCTGGGTCGTGTCTGTGCACCTTGACATCCCGCCAGGCTATAATAAGAGAGACCTGCAGGGAGCAACATATGTCAAAGTTGGTAATTTTCTTTCCTGCCTTCACTCCTTGAAACCGCCTCAATTGGATCAACGCCTGCCCAGTTCCTTCTTTGGATAGCCAATGAAGCATGCACGCTGCAGGAGCAGCTGCCAGCTCCGCTGGAAAATGTACAGAGGAAAAGATCACCTGTGAGTGTGCAGCCTTGGCGTGAGCTGTTCTGCACGTCTGCAGCTCAACAATGCTGCTGCGGCTTTGGGAGGCAACAGCAGCCGACCGCAGCGCCGACCAGCCACTCACAGTCCGGAGTCAGGGGCGCCTCTGAGAACACGCTCCGTGCAGCAGGGAGACCTTGGAGAAGCCTCACAAACCTCCCCTCGTTTTTAAGCTGAGCTGAGCTAATAATCCTTTCCCCTTCCCTCCCTCAGCAATTTTCAGCTTCCCTGGACAGCCACGGTGTCAGTCCACATCTGGAAATGGCATCCCTGGATCATTTGCAGCTGAATCGGAGCCAGATGCAGGAAAGATTTAAAAGGTCCCTTGCACTGTCTTCCTTCAGGCTTCCTTAGCGCTGCACTAACACAGGACCAGAGGTGACTTCAGGTGCTCCTTGCCATGTCAGGCATTCAGCTGAGATGCAGCCCTGGTATTGGGCAGCTGGGCTCGGAGAGCTAAGTGGTGCTATTGTCTGTGGGGCCCACAAATTTGGCCTTCCAAGGAGAATCATCAAAAATTGCACAAAAGACCTCCGATCTCTTGAGGTTTGCAAAGGTTTTCATAACTTGGAAAGCGTCCAGGTTGCTAACTGCTTCTATGGACATAATTCGGATGCCACATCATTTGAGTCTGTCCCAGCCCTCATCAGAGCCTAGCTGGCTTAAGATTTCTTCTGAGGAAAACTGATAAACTCACCTGCGCAACCATCTTTGAGCTCCCAAAGTTGCCAAAGCAGATCTGCTTTGCCTGTCTTCCTTCTTCCTGACTCCCTTCCACCCAGCTACTTCACAAATGAATGTGCCCCACTTCGCACTTTCTAAGCCCCTACTTGAATAAGGGATTTGCAGGCTGTTAATTTCTGTGACAGTTATTTTCAGGGGGAAAGGGAGCATCAGTGTCATTGTCACATTACCGGGGCACTCCTTTGACAGGAGCAGGAAAGGCCATGTACTTACACCAACTAATTCAGCTAATTTATTTTTAAATTCTGTAACAAAGCAGGCACAGAGTGAACAGAGAAGTGCAAACCCACTGAGATCTAGAAGGCACTGTGTGTTGCTTTATGCCTCTGCCTGCCTCTCAGTTGTCTCTGCGAGTGATTTGGAAAACCCTGTTTAATCAGACTCAGCACCTGCCATCTGTTTAGTGAGACACTATAGAGCCGGTCCTTACTTTGTATTGTAACAAAATGTGTCTCAGAATTGCCTTTGATTTAGCATACTTTGTGCAACTTGTCCCACTGCCATCATTCACAGCAATCAGAGTGAGGCTTTAAGGCTCCTTTTCTCTCTGGGGCATAATGACTCACTGCAGTGGATGAGCAGGCCACACTGACCCTCTGCATCCCCCTGGCTCTGAGTCACGGGCTGGGATTATAGGGACATGGTTAGGATTACAGACAAGCACTATTCCAGAAACCTCCTTCTCCTCTGCCTCTACCAGAATGTTGCTTAGCAGAGGCTGAGGACACACTTCCAAATGTGGCAGAAAGGATGGGAATTTGCAGAATCCCTGGACAGCCTGTGACTGTAGAGCCAGGTGTCTGATCAAAGGTACCTATCGATCAGCTTGGTCAGCGACACCCTGAACACATAAAAACGGGATGACATAAGTCCATCCATCCTCGTGCCAGAAAGTCTCTTAATAGTAAAACAAAAGTGTGTATTGGCAGTTGGCATAGGTGGGTGTTTTGCAGGATGCCTGGCACTTCTGAATGGCCCCTCCTGATGGCATGAAGCAGATGCTTTATTTTACACACCTTTGAGATGATGTGTTTTGTGCTTTTTGGAGCAGTCACAGGCCTGTTGTGGTGGGACAGCAACCTTATTTCTTGAAGATAACCCGTTAAGTTGCATCCCAGTGCAGTGGGAGCAGAGCTGATTATCTCCTCCTGGCAGGGTGGTTTAGCACACCTCTCACAAAATCCCTGGCTAAGCAGTACCTGCCAGTTTGGAAGAACATCTGCAGTGGCCGGAGGGGATGCATACCCTTCTCTGCCTGGGAAACACCTCTCTGCATGCTTCAATTTGTCTCACAGGCTACTGCTGCTGAAATACCTGACCTGGTTTTATGGGGATGGATATAGTCACACACAAACACCAGTGTCTGGACAATGACTCAGAGAGTCAGGACCAGACTTTAATGAAATGCATTTAAAAAAAAGAAAGAAAGAAAATGAAAGAGGAAGAGCTGACATTAAAGTGAGCAACAGAGGACCCAGAGACTGATGGATTTCACACTTGGATTGTTGCAATTAACTACATAGAAGGAGCTGTGACGCTGTATGTACCAAACTGCTCCCCCTGCACAGCTGGAAGCTCAACAGTTAGTGAGGCCACAGGAATCAGACGTTGCAGAGAATCCAGTTGCACCATGTATTTCCACATCTTGCTCAAGCTCCCCAGGTGAGTGTCTGGATTTGGTTTCTGCGGTACCATGCCATGTGCCCAAATTCGTCAGGACGGGCGTGTTTGTGCCTGCTACCAGCCTGCTGGGTTTGCCTCCCTGTGGGGGAAGCAGGGAGGAAGCAGAGAAATTGTCGGTTTTGCATTTCACAACCACCCGCATAATCCAGGTTGCTGCGCACATCCCGTGGCTCAGCCTCTCAGGCCCAGTGTGATGGGAAGCGGGAGGGAGTGTTTACACAGCCCGCCGGCTGCTCTGCAGTCACTATAGCAACCCCAAGGGTCAGTTTATAGTAGGAGAGGAAGTTCACTTTTGGGGAGTTCAGCTTTCCAACACCAGCATCAAGCATGGCTGAAAAACAAAAGGCCAGGCGGTCGGAGGAAACACATTTAAAAGAGCTTCCTATGTGCAAAACCACCCAAGCTTTCTCAGTCACCAGGAGATGCTGCATTCCTTTCCTCTCAGTCAAAGGCACGCTGCCATCCGGCTGATGCCTCCACCAGAAGGGTACCTCCCATCTCCTGCAGATGTCTGTGTGCATTTGAGAGCAGGGCAGCTGTAGATGAGTGCAGTGTGGTGCCACACTTTCAGAAACATAACTGTGCTGACAGCCCCAAGCTGAAACACACAGAACCAATGTCCAGAGTGCACTTGATGCACGCTCTGGCTGTGCAAAGGCTGTTTGCAGACCTTTGCAATGTCTCCTGTGCCAGGAAGAAATAACAGGCATTGTTCTTTCTGGTCTGGAGATAAACCAGCAAATGTCCGTGCATTTAAACTTGGGGTTTTTTGAATTTACCATGCTGAGACTTAATCTGTATCTGTGCTGCCAGTGGTAGGCTGATTAAATCTGAAATAAATGACAAATGTCTCTGAGGTAATGCCTCTCCCAAACACTGCCGTCTTCCTCAGACAGCTCTTCTCGACCTGTATAGCTCCTTGCTCTGTTGTATCTCACTATCAAAATGGCCTGAATACTGCCCAAAAGCTGAAAGAGCATTTGTCGGCCATTCTTATAACTGTGGGACAGTGTCAGAGCGCGATCACCCTGGGGAATTGAGTTTTCTCAGGAAAAGAGATAATAAATACAGCATCCTTTCATCCACAAGGGATAACAGCCTGCAGCCTGAAGTCATTCTCTCTGCAGCAGTTCTCATCACTGGATCTGAAGCAGCAGAAAAGAAAGAGCTCATTGGAGAATGGGCAGCAGGGGACTACTTAGAAAGACGGTCCACCCTTAGCTGAAGAAGTCCAACACTAGATGGGAGAACAGGCCACAAACTTGCTGAGCTCCCCAGCTGAGCTCACTGCTGTGCATCACACTCCAGGGTTTCAGAGCAGGGTTTCAGCTTAACTACCCTGCATGCTACCCCTGTGTGGTGGATATAAGGTTATAAAGGGATCCTTGCAGTCAGCAGCTGCTGGAGAAAGGGCCCTGAGGAGTCCTGTGCTTGGTCAAGGATATCAGGGACATGCAATGGGTACTCCCATTCCTGGCCTTGGTTGCAGTGGGGAACGTAGAGAGAAGGAAGCTCAGTGAATCCCAGGGAGGTGAACTGACTGCACATCCCAAGGCCTGTTTTCCCTTATAAAATGCTAAATATCTTTCCGATAAAGCTCCTTCTTCTGCCCATGAAGATCTGTCCATCAGTGCTTAGCTGCTGGATGGCTGAGAGGTAAGCAAGGCAATGGAATGCTGTGCTGGAGCCTGCTGTGCAGGCAGAGCTTGGGGGAGCTAACACAGGTGTTTCCCAAAGAATCAAGTTCAACAAAGAGGCAGCAAGCCATTGCCCAGGGGAAGAGAGAGGGATAAAGAGAGAACATGGGGATGAGAGAGTGAGAGAAAAGATTGGGAATTGTGATGCATTATGCCAGAGAAAATAAGCTGAAGACACAGCATCATGGAGAAACACAGGTTCCCAGGAGGGGAGATGAAGTGCTGTGCAGGAGAAAGAAGGACCACATGAATGGAAAGGAGTGACCCATAGCTGAGGCCTCTGAAAACAAAGTGATGAAAAGGAGAGGAAAGATGCTGAAAACTGTGGGTGCTGCAAGAGAGGAATGGCAATGAAGGCTACAGAGATGACAAAGGAAGCTGTGCGAGGTGAAGGAATTCACTGACTATACAAGGATTTCAGATCCACTAGAGAAACAAATGTATTGAAGGTGGAATTCATCTCATGAATGTCAGACACATCGTACATCTACTTCTCTCTAAAAAATGGGAGCTATGGTAATGAATCCAGAAGAAGATATCTGCCCCATGCAGGTCAGATTTCAGCGAAAGAATGCTTTATGCCTACTAATCCTCTGCGCTTGGGTGGCAAGTGGAAGGGCAGAGCTTTGGGAGGAGGGGGGTGTGTGTGTTCGAAGGTGATCTCCTGGGAGGTTTTCCTCAGGCCTGGGTGTTACCCAATGAAATATGAGTAGGTTTCAGTGCTGCTTCACTGCTGAACTCCTCAGCAGGGAGGACTTTCCCAAGGAAACTCCACAGGTGGGTTTCACTTTTGCTAGCAACACCCATCTCCCACATTTAACCCCACAGGCTTTGAACAGGGGATGCACTCATCCAGGAGTGATGAGTGAGCCTCAGGACAAACTGCAAGAGCTGGTGGAACAGCCTACGGGCTGGCATGGACCCTCACCCTGCCAGTGGCTATGGCACAGCAAGGATGCCCACAGAATTAGGCACTGACTCTGTGTAGCCATGGCAAGTGGGCTCCTGTATCTCTCAAACAGACTGCAGTTCAGACCCTTTTGCCATTGCCCTCTCCTTCCTGCTCTGCATGGGAATGAGTCAAAGCAGCTCGTGGTGTCTCAGGGTCACCCGAGTCCCATACAGCCTGCTGCTAGCCCTGGTTACAGGACAGACCTGCTTGATCTCCTTATGGTGATTAACAACAGCCCTTCAGATGGTTTAATGTCACGAGGAGTCTTGCTACAGGCTCAGCTTCTGTCCTAGAACAGTGAGATGTGCTTCCCACTCCTTTTTCCATGTCAGTGAGCAAAGAGGGCTCAGCACTCTGCCCTGGGCTCCATCCTGCAGCACCCCCAGCTCCCTGCATCTGCCTTACCATACAGCCCACACACAGTGCCCAGGGATGCTGCAATATCAGCTGAACTGGGCCACCTAGTATAGAAAAAGCATGAGGGCACCCAGGTGACTGAGGCACCAGCAATGCACACAATGATGGCTCAAAACCTTGGCATGGCTCTTTGGAAATATTACTTGTGGGCAGGGGTGACAGGGAGGTGGAGGAAGTGTTGTCAGCATTCTTCTATTCATATTATATGAAGAAAAATACCCTAAAACAATGTGGTTGGGATTGGCAGCAGTTGTGAGGCACTTGCCTTAGAGGCAGAGGTCTGTGTGAAGCCCCAAGATGTGCAGGAATTTAATCCAGCTCCCCAGATGCTACATAAAGGTGTAAAAATGTGAGCTTTGTTACTGGCTCACCATCTGCTTCGAGGTACATGTAACAACACAGTAAATACCATTTGCATGTATTTTCAGATTTATTGGTCAGATAAGTGGTAAGGATGGTATATAAAAGGCCTTCTTAGAAACAAGTAAGCTTAAAAAGAGGTGTGTTCATCTTTGTTGCTACCACTACTTTGTATGGAAATAATGCCTACATTAATTAGGCTGTAAGTGGTCATCACAGAGGGTAAAAATAATGAAGGAGAAAATAACAGAAAGGATGTTACTTAGCATTAAATATGTTTCTATATCCTCACCTTTGCTTTGATATTGCCACTGCACCCACCTCAAAAGAAGTTTATTGCAAGACAAAGAAGAGATTATAGAGAGAGAGGGAAAATTGTATTGAAAGAAATTGAAAAGTCAAGCGGAAAAGTCTTGACTTTCCATAGACTTCTCTGGCTTGTTAGAAAAGATTTATCCCCTTCAATCCTAGAGGAAGCCAAAACCTCCAGTTCCACAGAAAAGGCTGGAGAACTATTTCTGTTTACCTATTCTCTTCACTTCTGCTCCTTACCATCTTAAACTGATTTTTTCACCCTGCAGTGTTAATCCAACCAAAGGCACACCTGTTGCCACCAACTTCAAATCACAGGGGGACAAAAAAGCCACTTCATTTTCCCACATCACTGTGCCTTTTCACTCTCCACTGAAGACAAAAGCCATAGGAGTTTATTTCTGTCTTCTGTAAGATGCTGCTCTCTGGGGTGACAAGGAAGCCAACTTTCCAGAAACATCTCAGGGTACCCAGTCTGAGCCAGCTTTCAGAAAGGGGATCAGGCATCAGCAACACACCTGAATGAGGGGTCAGACCTTCTGAAAGGCTGGGAGGCCAGTCACCAGCATCTTGGTGGGAGCTGACATAGGTGAATCCTTGTGAAAGTGCAGCATCCTCAACTTGTTCAGCTTACTCTAAAAGGTAAAGCCTCAAAATGAGTCACATTTGAGATGCAGGAGTCCAGACAATGCTTCCTTCTGATGACAAGGACTGGCACTTTATTTTTTTGCTTAACACACTGTCAAGAGAAATGGAGTCATGGACCAGGACAGAAATTTATCTGTATTGCAGCATTACCTACACTAATAACTGTAATAATTCCTACTCACTTTTGTTCTCTATTGAAAAAATGTCCTGCACAAAAAAAGGTTTCCTTATGCAATGTGTTGAGTAGTTCCTACACTTTCAAAATGCACTTCTCTGGCTTTAGCCAAATCCTCCAAGATTTTTTGTTCATCTTATGGCTGAAGCACTCCAGAGAAGAGGAAATGCTTCAACTTTTGCTTCTTTTTGCAGCTTTCTTATGACTGTTCTCTTTACGCTTGGCTTAGCCTGGCTCCCAAATACCTGGAACCACTTCCCTTTCTGTTTGGGGACAGTTCCACTTTCTCACTCTCATCTGCTGGCACGCTGTGGATGTATTCAAGTTTCCAGCTCTCTAAAGGAAAGATGTTTAAAGATCATAAGATGTCCCTGTGGAAACTAGACCACTTTTCAAGCATGAGAGAATGTCAATATTCATATGAGGCAGGGAAACACTTACTAAAAGAGAAAAATCCACTACATTTTTGTTCATTCTTCTTGAAGGTGTCCCTTTAACAGCACTCAACAGCTGTTAAATGGGATAATCGCCTCCTATCCTCATGTCACTAATTCAGATGCTAATGGCTCTCAGTGCATGAGAGGTTATTCAGCCATCCGGCACCCCAGGTATGCTTTGCACAAGGAGGATGCTGAAGGGATTAAGCTCCCTTCTGGGATTCTAGAAACATTAGAAAGAAATGCTTCCAGATGAATTTGGAGAGGAGATGATGTCCAAGACAGTATATTTGGTTTGTGGCAAGGTTTTTATAGTGGGGCAGCTACAGGGGGGGGCTTCTGTGAGAAGATTACAGAAGTTTCCCCCATGACCCATGGAGCCAATGCCAGCCGGCTTCAGGACAGACCAGCCACTGGCCAAGGCCAAGCCCACTGGTAATGGTGATAGCGTCTCTCAGTGTGTAAGAAGAAAAAGTTGCCATACAAGAGCAATTGCAGCCTGAGACAGGAACAAGAACATGTGAGAGAAACAGCCCTGAAGACACCCAGACCAGTGAATAAGGAGGGGGAAGAGGTCCTCCAGGTGCTGGAGCAGAGATTCCCCTGCAGCCTGTGGTGAAGACCATGGCGAGGGCAGGCTGTCCCCTTGCAGCCCATGGATCTCCACAGTGGAGCACATATTCACAGTGGAGGACCCCACGCTGGAGCAGGTGGATGCCCAAAGAAGACTGTGATCCCATGGGAAGCCCATGGTGAAGCAGGCTCCTGGAAGGGTCTGTGACCTGTGGAGAGAGGAGCCCACACTGGAGCAGGTTTGCTGGCAGGACTTGTGACCCCGCAGGGGACCCGCACTGGAGCAGCCTATTCCTGAAGGACTGCACCCTGTGGAAGGGATCCACAATGGGGCAGTTCTTGAAGAACTGGGCAGGACTCACCTTGCAAAATTCATGGAGGACTGTCTCCCACGGGAGGGACCCCTGGCTGAAGAAGGGGAAGAGTGTGAGGAGTCCTCTCTCTGAGGAGAAGGGATTGGCAGAGATAGTGTTAGATGAACTGACTGTAGCCTCAGTTCGCCATCGCCCTGCACCACTGTGGGGAGAAGGTAGATAATTTGGGGGTGAAGGTGAGCCCAGGAAAAGAAGGCGGGGGAGGGCAGGAAGGGATGGAAGGGTTTTCAAGATTTGTTTTTATTTCTTATTGTCATACTCTGATTTGATTGATAATAAATTGAACTAATTTCGTCAAGTTGAGCCTGGTTTGCCCATGACTGTAATTGGTGAGTGATTTCTCCCTGCCTTTATCTCAACCCAGGAGCCTTTCATTATATTTCCTCTCTCTCCCCTGTCCAGCTGAGGAGTGGAGTGATAGAGCAACTTTGGTGGGGACCTGGCATTAAGCCAGGGTAAACCCACCATAGACAGGAAAACCAGGCAGGGAGGAGGCCGGCAGGAAGGATTTGCATGTTTTGATGCCTCAGAGGGGCTCCATCCCAACGCTGAAAGATCGTGCACCCAGCCCAGATTCTGTGCCAGCCGATTCAGTCAGGGCTCAGTTTGATCTCGGATAAGTACTTCTTGTACAGTGGTAGTGCTCAGCAAGTGCAAGCAAAGCTCATCATTTTGTTGTCATAGCTAAACCACTATCCCAGCAGTGCAGTATTGGTTACCAGCAGAGAAACAGAGGCATATCTTCCTAAGGGC
>JAWWLV010000088.1:66101137-66142132 GCA_035041135.1 Platyrinchus mystaceus | reverse complement strand
GAAAAGAAAAGAAAAGAAAAGAAAAGAAAAGAAAAGAAAAGAAAAGAAAAGAAAAGAAAAGAAAAGAAAAGAAAAGGCTGGAAGATTTGATTTATAAAGAGAATGAGCTGTAAGATAATGTGCTTGGACTGGCTAAGCTGAGGCGGGTGTGAGAAAAGTGGGTGACAGCCAGCAAGCACCAGAAAGAGCCCAGGCAGTGAGAGCGAAAAGCACAGCCTGCTTGGTGAGAGTGAGATGCACAGAAAGTGCATGCTAAGTAGGAGTGCCAGGATGACATTTGAAAAGGGGAAAATTTAGGCTGAGCGTCAGGAAAAGCTTCCTGACAGTGAGATGCATGCACTGGAACCATCCTGCGGGAGAAGCCCTGGAAGCCTCATCACTTGGCTTGCGAGGACCGAGCTGGAGGAGAGCTGCAAGTCCTGGAAAGGCCTTATCCAGAGCTCGCTAAAAGTCAAGAGCAAGGCTTGGACTAATTATGGGAAGCTTGCCTCAAAGACAAACTCCACAACCAGGAAGACTGCAGGAAGAGGGGAACTCCCAGTAGGTGACCGTGTGGCAGCAGATTCCAGGCACAGGCATCACTCTCTCCACGGAAGCTGAGAAAAAACAGGTAAGCATGGTGGGAAAATAGATGGAGAAATAAATAATCCCTTCTCCTTTAAGGCAACATAATCCCTCAGAGAATAGTTGCTCTGCTCTGGCCAAGGCACAGGCAGCTAGGGCTCAGGCTTCTGTTAGTCTGGGCCCCTGGGAAGTCCAGCAGCCAAAAAAGAGGGAAATTTTGCTTTAGTCAGGGGGTAGGGCATGGGTACATTGGAAGGGAAATCAGAGAGTGAGGTAGCTTTCCACAGGAGACCAAGGGAGAGAGGGGAGACAGGCACTGTGTCTCTGGATGTGTAGCAAAGCAAGAAGCCCATCAGGACAACTGGGACTGGGGGGAGGAGGTAACAGCTGCACGCAGAAGCCAAGGCAGAGAAGCTCCAGGAATGATGCCATTTCCCTCCTATCAAGAAGTCTTGTCCAAAGAAACTCATGTTAAAAACAGCTGGGGGGCTGACTCTGTTGCCAGGGCTCACTGAGCCACCAGCCCTCTCTGTTACAGGAGGCAATTTCCCCTGTGGGGAGGCAGAGTAACTTCTCCTGCAGAGGACTATCTCTGTGCACCATTCCTGGGCATGTCGCTTGGCCAGCTGTGCCCACCCAGGCCAGGTGGAGCCTCTCCATCGTGGCACATGGAGAGCTACAGCATGAAGCCCCAGAGCCAAGAGAGCTGTGAGCCAAGATCACAGGTGGCATAATGTGAGCTGAGCATCATCCCACCAATTCCAGTGGCCTTAGTGGGAGCTGACATCACAACGTCACTTCCACAGTATGAAACTGAATTTTAAATTCCAATCCCATGTGAGCTCCTTCTACCTCCAAGGATAGTATCTCAGTGTCAAAGGTAGCCACATATTCAAGCAGGAGATAGTCAGGCATGGGCAGTCAAAGCAATAACTGGGCTGTGCACACAGCAGCCCTGGGAGTGCCCATGGTGTGTGCCATCCATCTCCCATCCCAGCTTTTACTGCTGTGTTCCTTTATCCAGAAACACCGCCTTCTCCTTTTAAACAGCAAACCCGTGAGGGCAGGAAATGACAGCCCATGCTTTTGCCAAGCCAAAAGAAATGGAGCTAAAGTGGAAAGCCTATTTTAAGAGTAAAGTACAGTATAAAGAGGTTGCACTTATTTCCAGACCAGGCATTACAAAACCAGGGAATTCAGAGTTAAAGTTATGCTTAAAATAAATTCAAACTTGTTGAAGTGTGGCAGTGTGCAACCAAGGCACACAAATAGCCAACCAAGGCATACAAATAGCCTTAATTCTGCCCTGCACTGACATAGCCATATAACTGTGATTAAAATGTTTTACTCCTTGTGTTCCTAGATTACCCTGATAGATACAATTTTTTTTTTTCATATTCCCTTGTTTTTCCCCTCCTCCAACAACCCTGTGCCCCAGATATTGCCACTAGCACAGATTTCACTGCCTACCAGGAAAAAAAAAAAAGATATATATCACAGGTCCTTCACATCTGTAATGGGAGCCCCAGGCTAAGCATTTTCTTGGAAATACCCTCCCTCCTACCCTCAGATCCGCAGCCACCCCTGCCCAAGGCTCTGAAGAGCACAACTGAAATGTACACCCAGTCCTGCTGAGGAGAAGGGAAGGGCTTTCTTCACACCTTTGATACTACTGTCATCCACACTCGTGTATTTATTTTACAAACCCGTTAAAACCTTGGGTTTAAAGTGTAGAGAAATAAGAGAGACAAAGAAGCATCATCTGGATAAACAATTATGGCTTTTTGTCAAGGATTCAGGAGCTAATCGAGTCCAGATCTGTTCCACATTCACATTTGCATGTGAAATTGTACTTACTGAGCTAGAAAAAGTCAGATTAGCATCAAGAGTCAGCTCTGCGCTCATCTACGCAGAACAAACTCTGTGGAGTGAATGGGGGCTCCTAGGGTGCAACAGAAGGCAAAGTTTGGCCCCAAATACTTGCAGGCCATTTGGCTGAGATGCACATGAAAGTGGCTGCTCTGCACTTCAGCCCAGTTTGAAATGACTCTCCAGAAGTTCTATTTACTTAAGAGTGTGGGTGGCCTGAATTGTCACGATGCCTTTAAATATTTGGCACTAAATCACAGCTGTCCATTTATTTGCACTTTTGCTGCTGGGCAGCAGGAACACCCCTGAAATTAGTCAGCATGAGATGCATTAATGAGCTAACAGGTATATTATGGTTTACATTTTGGACTTTTGTTCGCTTAAATACACACCTACTCTCCGCTTCTTTCCCAAAACAGCACATATTCCTGAACATGTTGACTTTCCAAGCTTTATTTTATTTGGCCTTTATTAATGAGCTAGCAAAGTTTTCTGTTACTCAGAAAAGCACCTTGTCCCTAGCAGCCTTTCTGTGCATTACATGCAATCCTGAAGAGACTCATTGTGCGAGGGGAAATCATCCAGCCTCAGAGAAGTTTCTCTTCATAAGCCAAAAGCCGTTCTCTGCATGTAAAGATCCCAAGTAAATATGGAACCAATAACAACCACGAGCAAAGACCTTTGCATACGGAAAATATTTACAGAGTCCGTGTCACAAGTCACATTGGCTGGAGGAAAATGCTTGCACTTCTGCTGTGCAGAAAGCAGGCAATCTTTTGTACAAAAGGAAAGAAAATCTTGTTATCTGGGTTAACACTCCCACAAGTCATCCATACCACTTCTTCACTGACAGCAACCTTTTATAAATCACAGATATAACACAGGTCACGATTCAATAACTCACCAACAAACTGTATCCCGTTCAGTAGGACTGCAAGGTTGGTATCAATTCTTTGCAACCTGTATGCCTAATGGATGCTAATTGCAAAATATAATCATTTTTTATTAAACAAAATAATGGAGATTTTACCAGGGTAATGCTCTAGTATGGTATTAATGGGAGCCAGTTTTTTGTGTGTGTGAATAAAACAGTTTTTCACTTTAAAAAAAATGCTTATTTGCTGACACTGAAGTTTCTTGTGGGAATACATCATTTTTATAATTTAATTTTCATCTGGAAGATTTTTCAGGTCAAAAATGGAATTTCTGGTCAGAATCATAGCAGGGAGGAACACACAGGAAGCTGGGCTCTCAACTGAGTGCAGCCGGACCTCCTTTTTGCTCATTTTTGGCCATACTTTTCCAGCACCATTTCCCGGTTTTCACTCCAGCCCCTCCCTGGAGCAGAAGGTGCAAAACCACGGACTGAAAGCATGGGCCCACTTTGCAATTGCATTTTCTGGGAAGCATCCCCAAGTGGGTTGTTGCCTTCAGCCAGAGGAAGGAGCAACCCCACTGCCAGCAGCCACTCTCACCCTCGCAACAGGATCTGGGAGAGGATGTCTGGCTATATCTGTTTTCCCCTCCATGTACAGGAACTCACCATATCAACCGAAAGCACCTTTGGTAAAGGCATAAAAGCACCCTCCCCCCAGGAGGTTGCACGGCTTTATCTGCAGCAGTGGAAGGAAGCGGGAGAGCCAAGCTGCCAGCAAGCCTTCCTACCCTCATAGCCTGATTCACCAGAGGCTCGGATGCTTTTTGCCACCATAATGACCACACATCAGAGCTGCAAACCTGGTTTAACTGGCCAGTTTGTGACACTCTTGTGTCCATAGAGCGGTACCGAATAGCTGGAAGGGGCTGGTGAGCCTCTCCATTAACTCCTCTGCATTGCATACCGCAGGCAGGCTGCTGCAGCAGAGGTGGAGACTGAGCTGTCACCAGCCACAGTGCACAGCCTTGTCCTCCATTCACCTTAAGCAAGACAAGTCAGAAGCGGTTCAGCTAAGCCACAGCAGTCAAATGAGTCTGAAACACTTTAGGAGGGATCAAAATCACATGCGCGCGTGTGCGTGTGTGGTTTCACAACACCTCCCTCTCCCCACCACCAGCCACACCAGTTTCCTCAAAGCAGAACAGTAGAGGACAGACCCGTGGTGCACTAAAGCCTTGTTTTTCCCACTGCTTAAAGAACTGACCCAGCCCCCTCAAATGTTCCCAGCATATTTGAATTGTGAGTCAGAGACCACAATGGAGATACTTGCCTAGCTTGACAAAGTTTTAAGTACATCCTGCCAAATAGCAATCACTGATTTTTTGCTCTGTCACTCATGAGCCCTGTTCCTGCTGCCCTAACCACACAAAATACACTGCCTCATTGGGGAAGCGAGGATTACTGTCTGGATGCTTATTTGTAGCATCTCCAGCTTCTCATGGTCCCTTTCATGCAGAGCGCTGCCAACAGACCAGATGGAAACTTGCAGGTATTGAAAGCTCATGTCTCTGTATCCACTGTGGAAGCAATAAAGATAGAGGATGGAAAGAATAGCAGCAGTACTGAAAAGCAAGGCCAGGAAACACTTCATCTTAGCAGGCAGGGCCTAACATTTAAAAGAAATGATAACTCAAGAACAAGATTTCCATAGACTGGTCTAACACCTCATTTAGCAAAACATCCTAAGGCTTAGGAGTTAATCTGTGATGGACCATCACACCCTTCATTGGGCTGCCACCACTGAGGTAAACCTTGGCAAAAGGGAGCAACCAGGAGTAGGAAGCACCAATTATGTCTTTCCTCATAGCTAAGGCCACTGCCTATCAGGAGTTAGCATCCAAAGTGACAAAGTAATTTTTCAGTCTTTCTTTTGCAGTGGCAAAAGGCCTGCAGCACTGAGCAGGGCTCCATTTTCTCCTGCCACTCCCATGTATCATCTGAACAGTTCATACAGTCGTGCTAGGGGCAAAAAGATTATAATTGTACCATAGGTCACACTCATTTCCTATTTGTAGGAAATCAGGAGTGCTAGAAAGTTTTTTTCTTATTTCCCTCTCCCCCACCCCTTTTTCTCCCATCAGAAGCCAAGATTCTCACACGAGCCCAGCACTCTGGCAGAGAGGCATGAGGGCCTCAAGGAAATCCCCCGGTATCACAGTGCAAGGCTTGATCTGCAGCAAGGAGAGCTGGCAGCCATGCAGTGCACTTCAGCATGGCAGCTGTTGATTCCAAGTACCAGCAGATGAGAAGAAAAGTCAGACACAACCAAACCCTCCAGCATTACACAAAGTCAAGGCTGTGTGTGTGCATGTGTGTGCACTTACTTTACTTTTTTTTTTTCCACTGCAACTAGAGTTAATATTTCTTCAGAGGATTCATGCTCATACTTGTACCAAGAAATCCTTGCCATTATCTTCTCCATCACCTGGGCTACAATGCAGGGAGCAGCGAACTGTTATCTGTCCCTGTTGTCTGGCGTTGGGACAGCTGGGCTGCAAGGCTGGAGAGATGGGGGAGTCTCTGGGCTCTGAGATGCAAAAGGAGGAGAAAGATCATTTTGTGTGCTGCTAATCTGTCTCTGCAGGAACACTGGTTTTCACCTCTGTAGCATGTGCCATGGGGAGCTTCAGAGTGGGACACAGGAGCAGCAAGAAAAATAACTTCAAGAAAGACTTACTCCCTTCAACTCTTACTACCTCCCTTAGAGAGGTAGGGGGTTGAATAGGTCTTAGTGGACTTCACATAACAGATGCAAACATCACACTGACATCTGTTTCTTTTCAGGAAGAAGGAAGCTTTGACTGAAGCTGTCTCTAAAACACTAGATAGCAATCCAGGAGCTCTAGGATATTCTTCCCAGCTCCATCTCAGATCTGAAATTTCAGGCCCATGGTGTCTTGCTGACAAACCTGAGCCACGCTAAGCTGAAGATAAAATACCAGTGATAGTTTCAAACTTCCCTTTTCCCCCACCCAAGCTCTCATTGCTCTGAGCTGTGTACATGTACTGGCCTCTCCCAGCTCGGCCCTGGTGACAGGGTGATACATGGCCCAGACCTGCACTCCCTGAATGCCCCACAGGCTTTCATCTAGCACAGAGTTAGGCACTGGAGGTGCATGAGAGGGAGCAAGAAAGAAAAAGAAGCTGTTGCAATGTGCAACAAATACAGATCTTAATATGGATTTCCTCCCAGATGAAAGAAAAACCCTGTTGTACAGCCACAGTAGGTCGGACCAGCTAGTGCAGGGGGATGCAATGCATTTTTAGAGCACACTATTCTGGACAACAAACTTTGGAAAGTGTTTCTGGAGGCTGAGCCAACCTCACAGTGCTGGCTCCAAAAATATTTAAGACATGTTCTTCTTTAAAAGGCATGTTAAAGAAGTCTGGAGTCCAATCTGAATGCAACCAGCTTCTTTCAGCTCTCCATCCTCAGAGGTAATGCGAGCAGATTCAAGGGGCACAAGCTGGCCACAAGCCCTCAGCTTGCTCCTTAAACCAAAAATAAAGAATATGACTGCAAAATCATTGCATATTCACCCGGTAAGTTTCTAATGCTGTTTCTCAGAGCAGTGGCTGCCACCAGTGCTCACCATAGTGCTCTTCCTGGTAGTGTGCCACCACCAGCTGTTGCTCACAATACAAAATCTGGAAGAGAGACGGAACCTGAAACCAGAGAAGCTGCAAACAAGGGCTAGAAGCCTCTCACAGCAGAGCAGGATAGGCTGCCCACCAGGAGTACCTTCAGCACTTAGGAGAGGACAGATTTTCAGTGCTTGGCACTCAGAACCCTACATGAGCACATGCATTTGCACAATGCGCAATCAACCACTGGCTCTGCTCTTTTGACAAGGGCGTGTAGTGATGGGACAAGGGGTAATGGCTTTAAAGTAAGTTTAGATTAAGAGAGTAAGTTTAGATTAGATATCAGGAAGAAATTCTTTACTGTGAGGGTGGTGAGGCACTGGAACAGGTTGCCCAGACAAGCTGAGGATGCCCCATCCCTGGAAGTGTTAAAAGCCAGGTTGAATGGTGCTTTGAGAAACCCTGCCCGTGTCAGGGGGGTTGTAATTAGATGATCTTTAAGGTCCTTTCCAACACAAATAATTCTGTGATTCTATAATAACACACACACCAGCTCCTCACATCTGACATTCAGACCCGATGACTCCAGAGGCCTAAAACAGGAGATGCACCTCTCTCCTGCCCCTGCTAACTCACAGCAGTTATGAGGGAGGCAGCAGCACACGTTCCCATTCCACTCCACTCCTGGAACCCATATCACCGGAAATCCATCAGGCTCTTACACCCTTACAAGCGGGCTTGGCAGAGCAGCCTCCCCAGCCAAGGTAAGGTTTGTATCAGGGGCTAAAGATCAAACTGTATCTATCTCTGAACACACCTTTGTTAGTTTTGGCTGCACCCTTTCAGGTATCACCAGCCTCCCCAGGCAAATACATTCCTATCCCGAGCACCCCAAGCCCGCTACAGTCCTCCAAGGACTGCATTTGCCTGCCAGGCATCTGCGCACCTACTACATCCACAACAGCAGCCAGCAGCCAAGGAGGGAGAGCCCCAGGAATAATGTAGCTGCAGCAAGCATTTTGCAGGGAGCAGAGGAAGGAGCTGGAAGCAGACTCATGGTCAGGCTGCTCTTTGGCTTTGCTGGAAACAGGAGTGGAAAGCTGGCACCGACATCGAACCACCCCAACAAACATTGCATTCATATGCAGAGCTACAGAGCAAACGGTCTGTCAGTTGTTCATCTGGAGAACAGGTTTCACCAGCCTGGATTAAATGATTACGTTGCCGCAGCATGTGCTTCTTGCTGCTCTTGGAGATAAAGGAAGTAAAGCACAAGGAGCCTTATGGGAGAAAGACCTGACCCTGCAACCCAGCTCCAAGCACCTTTATGCTTGGAGGAGGTTTGGACCAGCACAGCACTGGGGAATGGGGAGCAAGTGCATTTAAAGGCAGAATTTTGGTGCTGATGCGCTGAAATCACTAATGCAAGAAAACACCTCATTTGAGAGAAAACAGAAGGTGCACACTTTCCCTCCAATTACTGCCTCCAGATGTGCACCAGACTGGCTGTATTTCTGAGCCTTCTGCTCCTCGTTCCCACAAAGTTGAAGGCACAGTGAGTGCAGTTGGAGGTCTAAAAGCACATGTGCAGCAGCAACAGGCTCCACCAGAGCCTGAGTCCTGCCTTCACAAAACCCCCCTTGAGTGACTCCCTTAGGATGTAATTGCAGTCGACTTCATTCCAGGCCGTGAGCATATGTCTGGCTACGGACATTACTGCAAGCACACGAGAAAAAAAAAGAAAAAACATAAAGGAGAAAGTGCAGAACAACACCCTGGTAATCCAAGCACAGTTAGGATAATGGGTGTTTCCCTCCACAAAAAAAGGTTACTTTGCTACCTTTGGCACTCTGGCCAGCTTCCTTGCATTAGTCTTTTCCAAAGCAGAAAAGAAAGGCTGACACCAGGTTAGCAGACTTAAAACCAAAATATTGTACCAAACCCATGGGCCCCAGCAGCATACCCTGAATCCCTCTGGAGCACACATGGGCAGAAAACAGATGCCCAAAGAGCTAACACAGCAATTTTAGGACTCTCACAGACTTCTGGGGGTCTTGAACCCTTGCAGCAGGGATCCCAAGGCATCTTTCTCCATGCTGTGGCCTTTCATGGATCATCAGAGCTCACCCCAAGTCCCCATCTCTCAGAGAAGTATGTGTCTGCAGTGGGAGCACTGAAGGATGCAGGGATGCAGTCACTGCACAGTGTGGGCAGCAGAACCTGGAGCCACCACCCTCTGCCACCACTAAACCCACCGTGTTTCACAAAATGAACAGTAGCAGCAGCACTATTGCTTTCATATTTGCCTTTTTTTTCCCCCCCCAGAAAGAGCAAACCCATGCATCAGGCCATCTACCGCTCAGGAGCTGTACAAACACTGCTCTGAGGAGAACTCCCTACAAGTAGCCTGCAGCAAGCATCCAGCACTCAACACTCCCAGCTCAAACAGTTGCAGGCTGGCAAATCCCTAAGCCATCAAAGTAAGGTCTTATCAATGGGAAGTGTCAGACAGACCTAAGCAACACTGAGCTGTCCTTCCCACATCAAATGGCCATGAAAACATATAGGATTTGTCCAGCTGGGATGGCTCCCAGTCAGGCATTTACATTTATGGCTCATGGACAGGTTTTTAAAAATACATCCCAGTGCATGTACGGATGTACTCCAAGATACACTTACATCCACAAGCACATGACCCAGGAGGTGGGTTTGAGCTGAAGTGACTCAGCCTCCTGGTTACAGGAACAAAATTAGCAACCACTCATAAACGTCTTATGTCTTAGATGGGGCTAGATGGCACTGCAAGTTAGTTAATGTCCCTTTGCCTCAGGAGATTTCACTTTGGCATTGTGATCAGCGGAAAACCAGGAAAGCTGGTGTTCCCTAGGGTATATTTTCCAGAGCTGGGCTAGTAATTCACTACAGCAGCCTGATTCACCACATTTTCTAGGTACCTAGTTAGGAGCTCTATCCAATAATTTTGTCATTCTTTGGAATTTACTTTTTTTTTTTTAACAAATAATTCTTAGCTTGCCAAGATTTAAACATATGTTTTCCCCCAATACTTGGCCTACATTTCCCCTGCCTTAATTTATCCACTACTCCTCATTAACCCCTGCCCCCCACCCCCGTTGTTCCCATGCTGGATCCCTCTACATCTCCCAGGAGAACAGTGATGAAATGACATTTGCCTCCCAGACCTCCTGGCACATCACCCCTTCTCTTCAGGATCAGCCCAGCGGGGCAGAGAGCACTCTGGCCTGGAGCCCCTGGAGTACTTAAGGATGCACAGCTGAAACAGAACAAGGCAAAGCAGTGGAGGGAAGCAAGGACCAGGCTTGAAGGGACAGTGCCTGGCTATATTCAGGTTAGAGCATTCCAGTCCAATGGCCTCGAGTCTCTGCCTGAGCTGGTTAGGCGATGAACGAGTAAGGATCTGCCCTATTCTCATACTCAAACCTTCCAGAGCCTCTGCACTCGAGCATGCTGTGGCTAATGGCACCATGCCACCGTCTGGGGGGGGGAAGAGGGACGTGCCCTCCCAGTGCAGCACATCTGCCTCCAGGGTTGTGAAGAGGATGGCTACCTCTTTAACAGAGACCCTATCCATCACATGTAATACTCAGATGGGTATCTCTCCCATCATTTAACAAAGGGAGCAGCCCTTTGAAAAAAAAAAGAAAAAGAAAAAAGAAAAAAAAAACCCAACACTTTTCCCAGCAGAGGATCCCATCAGCTGGGCAACAGCCTGGGTCATTCGTGCCTGTGAATCTGCCTCCCCATTCCTCAAGTAACAGATTAGTCACGTACATTTGCAATGGCAGCGATTCTGCCAAATAGCTGAGGAGCAGGGAAGGAGGAGAACAGCAACATGACAAAAACAGGCAGAGAAGGGGAGATGAGAAATAAAATGTCTCTTCCTCTTCTCCCATGCCCCTTTGGTTTTCAACAGTGTTTGCATTCACAAGCTGCTAAACAGCTGAATCACATGCTGGGGGTGAAATCCAGGCGTTATCTAGCCAGAGACTTGGACAACCCTTTCTCTCCTCTTTTGCCCCTGGGCTGGCAGAAGCATTGCCCAGCAGCCAGAATACTGACAGCTCCTCTGAGGTTGGGACAAAAAGTCTCCCTAAATATGAACAATGTTTGGCAACTGGGAAAAACTCTCACTTGAGTTCCCATCATCTGAGTGACTGACAAATGCCAGACCCTGCAGGGCTGACATAGATTCCAGACTGCAAAGTGTCCCGCTTAGAGGCAAGTCACTCAGAGGGGAAAACAAACAGGCTACAGGTACCCAAGAATCCAGCTCCTGATTAGTACGTGGCTTACTGCAAATAGTTACTTCCTTCTTTCAATAACATGCATGAGAAATCACCGTTGTCATTAGAGCAGCAGCGCGTGGAGCCTGTAAGCAGGTCAGACTGCTCCTCTGTGCTGTACATGCTTGTGTCAAACTGCCCCTGTCCCAACACGCTTTCAGCTACAAATGTCCCGACAGGTAACAAAGAGGGAGAATCAAAGCAAGAACACCTGAGTGATCCAGTAACAAGAAAAAAAGTTCAGGCTGTTTCGGGTCATCTGATTTTTGCACACATTCCCAGACACTCAGTCTTTTCCCTGCAGTTCAGGGAAATGCTGAATGGGCAGCATGGCCTGGAGAGATTGTAAAGAGAAGAAAAGAAAACGAGTGCCTGGGGGAAAGCAGATGAGATGGTTTTCAAGAAAAGCGTTACTACTGCAATAAGAGATAGGCACATAAATGGGCGCTCCCTGTCCTGGTAATAAATAACAGCTACAAAACTCTTATTAACCTCTGTAAAATATGTTGGTTCTGCCAGTTCGTCCATCACAAAGCTATCTGTCACATGTCAGCACTGCAGTACTCACTTCAGCTGTCCCAGAGAAAGACAGAAAACACAGCAGGCCAGTCACAGCATCCCACATGCCAGGCAAGGAGAGTCACAATTGCAAAGGACACATCCTTGTTATGATAAAATGATGCTCCCGTTTTGTATCCTCTGCATTAGGGGGCAGTTGTGAAAAAGGAGAATAAAATACAAGCATCACTTCTGAGACAGGAACTTCACTGTAACAAAAATATATATATAAAAAAAAAAAAAATAAAAAAAAACCCCTCAGGAATCTTCTACCTTTCCTTCCTATGAACAAGCAGCCATGGGGTTTGGCGTGAGCATCTGGCTCAGTGCATTCACCTGCAGTCCAATGCAAGCCTGGCTGGCCCCATTCATCAGCAGTGGTGGGAAGTGCCAAGTCCCTTCTCCTCTAACCATCCCACTTCATGGAGGGCAATTCAAGAAACAAGTGGCCTGATACTGCTGAGAGAAGTCCTGTCCCATGCATTGCCAGGCTTCCCCCACTGTCCCATTTCGGAAACAGCATGAGGAGGAGGGAGAAATGTATAAATCAGAGCTCTGATATCTGGCACTACACGAGGACATAGATTAGACTACTCAATCACTTTAATTGCTATCCAACAGTAATAATCTATTTAGGCAATTTACTCTAAAACATGCATAGCACTTTATAATATTTATAATGTTAATTGGGGAGGTCTTGACAAAAACAGCCACCCTGGGTAGCAAAGCTGTGTATTTGGGGGGATTTATTTGGTTGGTTATTTCCAGAGCTGCACTAGCATAATGTTTTTCTTAGCTTTTTGCTTCAACATATATATTTTTGTCTGTTTACTTGGCAATCTCATGTACTTGGCAGAGAGAAAAAAAAAAAGCAGAGCAGTAACCAAAATTACACATACTTCCCCATACAACACAGGGTTATTCTTCCATGTCTTGTTTCTGCCCAGCATATTTAATTTTGTACTTCTTTGACTTGAATGCTCAGGAAGGGTGCAATTTTTAGAATTACCAAACCTAGGTAGCTGGAGCTACATAAACAAGGAGTATGTCAAGACCTAAGGGGAACCAATGGTTTTACGAGGTCATCAGTTAACCGACACAGACAGGAGTGCAGGGTGTCAGTGAAGGAGATAATCCAGGTCCAAGACAGACCCCAGCATGGGGAGTTTCGTGCTCCACAGAGGCACTCTGCTCTCCCTTAAGGAAGATGGGACATCAGAAAGAGTTTGTTCCCCTCCATGTGCACTGTTACCATGTCTGTTATTGCAGGTAGGCACTGGGAAGGATGTGCTGGGTATACAGAAACTATTGCCTGCCATATTCTGAGTAAAACCACAGGGAAAAAGGTGGTGCAGCCTCTGCTCTGGCTGTGTCCCTCCCACATGTCAATGAGCAATAAGAACAGGGCACTGAAAAATAAACCCCACTGCTTCAAAAAGCTCCCAGGAGCATATCTTCAGTGGCATCATATTTTTCCTGCCTCTTTCTGATCCTTTTTTTACTGTTGAAGTTGACATCTTTTTCCTCTTGCTGAACCAGCATTTCCTGACAGCAAACCATAGTCAGAAATTTTCCATCCAGCTCTCAAGTGGATTTCAACATTCAGTGCTTGTGCATGCTTATGAGAAGATGTTAATGTCAATCTCAGAAAATTATCTACAGAATGTGCAAAAGAGTATCACCAATGAGGAGCAGCACCTGCTTTTAGGGAAGTTCAGACACTAGCTGGTTTCTTAGACTCAGAACAGGGGTCAGCTCTTCTCTGCTAACTTAAATCTGTAGTTATGATCCTCGTTTGCATATTTATTGCCCAACTGACGTGTCACTTAGAAAAAATCCTTCCATGGGGAACATTGCCTTTCGTGACACAGCACATCCCCTTTCAAACACCCTGGGGACATTCTGATGGTTTTAAAACCAAACATCTTGGAGAAGAGCATTGCTCTCCCAATAAACAGCAGTACAGACAGGCCTCAGAAGCCAAATAAGCAAGGCAGGAGCTTGTGGGAGGAGATGGTAATAAATACAATAGCCAGCTTCTTAATCACCATCCCCAATGCCTGATAATCATTACCTTGTCACAGCTGCCCTGGGCATAGCAGTGACGGGACAGCTCTCCACATTTGGAGAACTTTACCCAGTGAAATCTCCTCAGGGATGAACACGGACTTAAGTGTAAGCACACCCAAGAACTTTTAAAGAAGTTGGAAAAGAAATATTTCCTGCTCTGCCAAAGAGCCATCAGTCACAAGGCAGCCCAGGAAAAACAGCCTCCAGTCTGCAGCAGTTGCACTTCAGCAATCCCAATAGTCAAGGCTTTTTTGGGAGCAGGGATGGACACAGACAAAACCAGCCTGTCCCACTCAGAATTTCTGCCTGCAGGGCACTCACGTCAAAGCTTTCTTAATATGGTTTTAATGGCAGTCGAATGACAAGCAAGGCATCATTCCCTTCAAAGCCCAGCACTCCTCCTCCACTAAGATATCTACAACTGCTATCATCAGCTTAAGGGGCAATAACTTCACCAGGACACAAAGCTGGTTTATGAGGGGGAGGGGGCAGAGTTAACCCAAAGTCATTAACCCACCCACTGTCATCAGCCAGCAGCTCTGAGCACACTCGCAGGGAGGCAGTGGAGAGACACAACATCCCAGCAGCATGTCCGAGACAGGATGTGTTTTCTAAAGGACACAGCTGATTCATCGCTGCGCTTAAAAATCTCGGGCAGTTTCAGCTCAGAGGCCTGACCTGCTTGGCATCCAGCCGGCCGGCATCAGCTGCCTCCTGGAAAAGGGAAATTAAAAGTAAAAAGCTTTCAAATGACAGAGTGGGCAGAGGAATTGGGAGGTGGGGAAAGGAGGGAGTGTGGGGGGAAAGAGGTGGGCTTGCAGGCTCTGGTTGAGTAACAAGCTAATTCCGCCCTGCTCCCTGACCACGACTCCATCTAATTACCCTGTTTCCTCTGAGCTGATTGGAAAGTGGCCTTGTGTCTGGAAAAGGCAGTAAGCATCTTACATGCATCTGTTCCACCTAATCCCTAATAACTAGTGCCTGTGTGTTCCGGGAGAGGAGGAGGAGGAGGTGGGGGAGGACAGGCAGGGAAGGGTTTCCCATGTACGCTGCCATGTGGCAGTGGGCAGGGCAGCCCTGTTGCCTGGGTCGGGGACTTTCGGGGAACTAACACTGTTCCTCTTCTGTCCGTTTCACAATCTGGAGGCCCTTTCCTCCTTCCCTTTTCAATAATAACAAATTTTATTTTAAAAAAAAATAAAAATATAAAAAAAGAGAGAGAACTAGGGCTGGGAAGAAGGACACATTTTGCTGAGCCTTGCTGCAGTTGGGATCTGTTTAAGCCACTCGTTTTCCCCTTGCCCTAATCCTACATTATCCTTTAGGCATGACGTTCAATTCCTGAAGGGGGGTGGGAAGCACTCTCCAGGGCCCTGCATGGTTTGCCCAGGAATTTGGATTGCACTTTTTATGTGCAGCTCTGGGAAGGGCAGAGGGACAATTATGCAGCCGTTTAGTAGCCAGGCAGGCATATTTTCAGCGAGCTCTTCCTAGTGGGAGCTAATTCAACGCGAGGAAAGCACAGGGATAAACAGCTCCATTTGCCAGTAAAAGGATTGTCACATCTGGAATTTACACAAGTTACGAGGAGCCAGGAGCCACTATTTTGTTTCGCTCGCATAGCGTCATAAAACATGTTAGCACTTTAAAAGTGTTGCAAAGCAGATGGACACACAGGACAACGACATCTCCCATAACCCTGCCATGTCCTTGAGAGGGCAGGGGACACCGGACTCAGACCCACGTCTTGCTCAATGCCCTCAACTTTGTTCCAGCCCCTGGGAAGGGAGACTTTTGGCCTCCAACACAACCAGCTGGCGTCACATCTCCACGTTACAGCCTTGGGAGGCTCCCAGCTGGGAGACGGACATACTGTGCCCCCTTGCACACCTCGTGGGGGATGCCAGCCTTCCCCCCAGGCTTAACCCACATGGGGGAGGACTAAGTAACCAATCATTTTAAACCAATTTCAAAAAGATTGGCTGTGCCTCTGTGGGGTGTTTATTTCCAAGAGCTTTCCACATTTATCCAGCCAGTTTTCCACTGTTTTGCTTTGGGATTTTTGCAGTTGCAAGCTGTGAGTGCTCTTACTGCAAGAGCCTCCTGGCTCATGCCTCAGCACACCAATGATGCCAGAGGTGATAATGACTCCCAGAGGCTGAGCTGCACCTGGTTTCCATAGAAGCCCTTGTCCTCACCCCAACAAAAATACTGGGAAAGCATCCTGCATAAGAGTGGTGGGATACAGACATCCACAGCCTAGACCCATCCCATTCAGTAATGGTGGACATAAAAATTAAGAGGAAGAAAGCCGACATCAATGGTGTTAGCCATTGCACCTTTGGTGCTTCAGATCTGCACACAGGCATTAAGGATAAGCAAGGAAAACCCAACAGCCCACCTTTCCCAATTTATTTTTTCTCTCATTTTGTGTCGTGGAGTAGCAGTTACCCAAGAAACCTGCTGCCCACTGACATTCATGAAGAACTGAGCCAGACTGGGTAGGAAAACAAGTATGAACACAAAAGTCATCTCTCGTCGCATCGTGCTGGTTGTGAAACACTGTGCAGAGGTAAAGGCCTGTAGGTTATCATGTAGAAACCTGGCTGTGATTTATATCTCCTCCTCATCCTCCCTCTAAGGGACAAAGTACTGCCTTGGGGAGGCTCATGTCACTCTGCAGAGGACTGGAAGCATCACAGCTCACTATGCTGTTTGCTGCTAGGGGACAATCCCAGCTTTTTTGAGTCATCCACCTAGCCCACCTGGTATCAGATCCACTGCCTGGAATGTGCCTGTTGGGGAGCAAACCTCACGGCAGGGACAGCTCCCCTGCAGTGGGATGCACAGCACCAGTCCTTCAAGGGTGATGGGAGATGGAGAGAGTCGGCTGCCTTCTGCTTGAGCTCTCGTGACTGGCCAGAAAAGTGAAGTGAAAGAACATGACGGGAAGCTGCAAGGTCACACTTTGCTTCTAATGCTGTCTTCCTGGTTCACAGGCTTTCCTTTGTATTTTATTATATTCTTTTTTCTCATCAAGATGATACTTTGTTATCTTGATGAGAAAGATGCACCAGTTGAACTTCAGCTTTGTTAACATGAATCATGGAATCATAAAATCATTTAGGTTACAAAAGACCTCCAAGATCAACAAGTCCAACCTTTGACGAATCATCACCTTGACAGCTAGACCATGGCACTAAGTGCCACGTCCAGTTGTTCCTTGCACACCACCAGGGATAGTAACTCCACCACCTCCCTGGGCAGCCTGTTCCAATGCTTAACATCTCTTTCCATGAAGAAATACTTCCTAATGTCCATTCTGAACCTGCCCTGGCATAGCTTGAGGCTCTGTCCTTTTGTACTATCACTAGTGTCCTGGGAGAAGAGGCCAACCTCCACCTGGCTACAGACTCCTTTCAGGTAGTTGTAGAGAACAATAAGGTCTCCCCTGAGCCTCCTTTTCTCAGCTAAACAACCTCAGCTCTGTCAGCCGCTCCTCATAGGACTTACTCTCTAGACTCTTCACCAGCTTCATTGCCCTTCTCTGGACACACTCCAGCACCTCAATGTCTTTCTGCCCTGGTCCTGCTGGCCACACTATTGCTGATACAGGCCAGGATGCTATTGGCCTTCTTGTCCACGTGGACACACTGGTGGCTCATGTTCAGCCACGGTCAACCAGCACCTCCATGTCCTTTTTTTCTGGGCTGTTTTTCAGCCGCTCTACTCCAAGACTGTAGAGCTGCCTGGGGTGGTTGTGACCAAGCTGCAGTACCCAGCACTTGGCCTTGTTGAATCTCATGCCGTTGGCCTTGGCTCATCAATCCAGCCTGTCCAGATCCCTCTGCAGAGCTTTCCTATCCTCCACATGCAGAAGGCATCTCACATCACTCTAACTAACATTTAAAGCCCTTTAAGGTAACTTGGTGTGACTTCACCATGAGTAAAGCTCCTGACACTTTAAGATTAGCAGCTGAAAGAAAAAAAAAAATTAAAAGTGTTTTCAAAACCTTCATCTTTAGGTAACAGATAAGTGGCATAAACATTGTGTACCCAGAACCACAGGCAGTTTTCTGTTAATTGAGGCTGAAGTGCTGAAGTACTTTGAAAACAGAGGTCACCTTTCTCCCAAGCTGTGGAGATGGCTTTGGGGAGGAGCTGTGACCACAGGTGTCCCAGTAGCACAGACTTGCCTGAATGTGCAATAGTTGGCATGGAATACAAACAGTAGCAAACAGATGGTGTTTTAGGAGAAGAAAACATCCAATTGATCAAATTTATGACCAGAGGTTGTGCTTACAATTGTAGCTGCAGCCTCACTACTTCTTACAAGCCCTGCCACAATAGCTCCAAGCCCTCTGAAGACCTTTTCCACAGCCTGGTCATTACACCCTCGGGGAAAAAAACCAAACAAGCAGTCCAAGCTGGCAAAAACTCTGCCCCCTCGCTACACCTCCAAATGACAGGAGCTGCAGAGGGGTAAGAAGGAAGAAAATTTGGCTTGAACAGATCTCCTCTAATGAAGAGTCAGTACAGAAAGACATTTATTTACACCAAAGTGACAATGTAGAAACTTACCTAGCATTTATTTGCAGTGCTGGGTGGGAGGAGAATGTTGAGGTATCTTGGCTTCCCACAGTTAGTGCCTGTAGGAAGAGCAAATGACCACAGTTCAGAAGCTGTGTCTCATGGTCCCATGCTGCACAGAGAAAGCTTCAATCGTTCCCTCAATGTCTTGCATTTTTTGAGATCCCTTTCAAGGCCATTAAAAGGTTGTTTAAAACAACAGAGGTCTTTGCATGACAAATTCCACATGCTATATACACAGACATTATGGTTTTCAAAACTTCTAAAAGAATAAATTCTGTGTATCCCAGTTCATGCTCTGCATATGGCATGATGCTCTCAGCCTAGATGGATGAAATAAAAAAATGACTATGTTGTATGATAGGGCTTAGCATGAAGTGGGTATTTTCTACTCTGCCTTCACTGAGGTTCCATCTTTCCAGGATGAAACCTTCATAAATTTTCCATTGGAGAATACTGAGTAGATTTATTCTGACACCATTCTCTGGGGAAAGTCTGCAGCTTCTGAAAAATGGGACGTGGCTGCAGCATCTGCACGGTCACAGCCCACTGAGGGGCATTTGTTATCACCCATCCCAACTGAGCTGATTAATCCTCAATAGCAATGGCTTATTTTAATTTTCTGAACTCTGTTAAGGCAGGGCTGAATCCCCTTAGCTCCTCTAATTCTAGGAGCTGGATTTTCAGCTCACTTCATAGGGTTTTTGTCTTTCAGTCTTGCACTGTCTTTGCACTAAGTCACATACCACAGGCCATACCTTGGGAAAACCCGTATCCGCAGGTTCCTGTTCTAGACAGGGAAAAAGCTGATCTAACATGGAATATGACCCTACTTTGAAGGTGTCCCTCCAGAGGTCCTTTCCAACCAAAGTGTCTCTGAGACAAAAAGGCATTAAACTACTTGAGTGGGGATAAGCAGAACTGAAGTTGCATGAAGCTGGACTGACCTAGAGCACGACCAGGGCACTAAGCATTCCTGGGAGCCTGGAGATGCCTAAATGGGGGCCAATGCCTGTCCAGAGATGGTCTCCTTTGGGGAAACTATTGATACTCAGCAATGGGTTCAGAAATAATGCCATGCTAATGGGCTTGGGGACTGAGTGTCCACTCCTGAAAATCTCAGCTGAAACCGCTCACCCAGTGTAGGCAGTGAGTGAGCTGGCAGAAGCACAAATCATGCCCTCATTCTCCCTGTTGCCAGACCTCTTCTTTAGCCACGAGATCTATGGTAAAAACTTACCTCCTACAACTTCATGTAACAATTATGTCATCCTTAGATTTCAGAGAGGACCTGCAAAATACAGTTAACTTACCACACCAAAAAAAAAAAAAAAGAAAACAATATGGTACTTCAGATGAGAAGATAAAATGATAGAGAAGATAAAATGATAGTCCTGTTTTCAAGGGTGAAGCCTTTAGAGTTTATAATTAAATATAACCCTCTATTTGAGCTATTAACCTAACTTTAATGGAAATCCTTGAGAACTTTACTTAATATTCTGTAATGGGAAAAAGTAAACAAGGCATTTCCAAAGCAGATAACGAACTTCTTTTACAAACATCAGAATGTGTTTTGCCCACACCACAAATGTTATAGGTGATCCAGCTGATGGGCCGAGCAGGCACAAACTGAACACTTTTCCATTTCCATATGAGCTGGTGTAAATCAGGAAGAATTCATCTAGTCATTAGACATAACAGAAACACAGAGGTTTGCTCTGCCTATAGCTTATTCATCTATGGCTTTATATTTAAATATTTTCACAGTATCTCCCACATGGGGGCTTGGGGGTTCATAGGCAGTCAGAGATGCAATTAGATAGAAGACTAATTTAAGGGCTATTTGACTTTTCATCCTTATTTCTTACTGCCTTGCTTTTGTGGGTTTAAAGCACAATCTTTTGACTAATTAAACACATACAAATATTCTGTTGCCTGTATAATGAATATATAATTAGACTCAAGAGAATGATTATGTGCTCTCTAGCTGACACTAACACTTCAGCATAAAGGTACCCCAGACACCACTAAATGTAACCTATGAGCTCCTGCTAATAACATGCTGCCTCTGATCTCCAGAGGATTATCTTACTCTGGAGCTCTTATAGGAGCCATATATTGAAAGGGGCCTGAAACAGATACCCTGTAATTTATGTCTCTGCTTAGTGCCTCAATGAGGAAAGGTGGCCTTTGCTCCAAATTGTAAGGGTTTCTTTCCTTCTCTTTTTTTCAGGTCTGAAGTTAAGGCACGTGCTCTTCAGGGAGTAGAATGCTGTAAGGAACATCTGGGTGGTTTCAAGGAAGAAAGTGTATTTTGTTGCCCAAGCTCCATCTTTTTTTCTTTTTTTTTTTTCTTTTTTTTTCATATTCAGGATCATTTTTTCCCCTTATAAACACAGAGAAACCTCTTAAATAAATTATAATAGGCAGGGCCGTGTCTCTCTGCTCCAAAATTAAAGATGTCTGCTGCTTTATCCTCACCAAGCACTACCTCCTAGTGCTATTATTTAGTATACCTCATAAATATCAGAGTCCATTTCCTTTCCTCTACTTGGCACTTTTCCCATCACTTCTATGCTGCTAGGTTTTGGGTTTTTTGTTGTTTTTTAACAGAGGTTGCCCTCCCAGCCACTACATGATAATGATTTTTTTTTTCTTCTGCGCTCTGTGGTTAGACCAGCTCAGACAACTAGATAAATATTGTGGGGAACTGACCCTTAAATATCAGGTTTGCCTGTGTTTTTTCACAGAGGTCTTTATTTCCTTAAATTGTAGGTGGTCTCCTTAAAACAGCAGGGAGACAAGCCTGATGTAGTGAAAGGAGGGGAAAAAGAAGAAGCAGAAAAATCCCCTTAGGATGTTTCCTATGGTAAAACAGAGTAAGAAATATTTTCAGAAATGGTAAAAAATATTTCAGGGCAGCTCCAGACAAATTCAAATCCAAATCTTCTGTGAGGTTCAGTGAACTCCGCAAATTGTGTGTTTCCTCCAAAACCCCAAACCAGGCAACTTGAACCTGATTTTGGAGTGAGTACTGGGGACACTGGCATTTCTGTACCCCTTGGCAATTGTGAAGAATGTTAGGTGTGATTTTTTAAGATTTCTGCTTTTTCAGAGTAAAGTCGGCTTAAAAAAAGAATGAACGAGCTACTGAAAAGCAGCCTCTATCAACTAATGTCAACCAAAGATTTAGATAAGGAGAGGGGAATGCCCCTTTGCTAGAAGTATGGGCTCAGCGTAAGCAATCTGCACATTTCCTCTCATCTTAAAAAGCAAGTGATACTTGGACAGGCCAAGAGACAACAACAGGCATGCAGCCATAGTGTTGGCAATACCTGTGACATTGCTAGCATTACCCTCATATTAGCATGGTAGCATACAGTTTCACTGCAATTCAGTCACTTTTCCACAGGGTCTACCTCCTTAAAAAACTTCCTTCAGCAGGAGACTGGCTTACTTTTTTTGTCGTTGTGGTTTACATTGTCAACAGGACGTGTCCTCCGCTGGTACTGAGGAGAACTGTACCAGAGAAGACGTAGGACCTTTGTCAGTGTACTTGATCTCTGGATTTCATCATACATAACATGCTTCACTGCAATTGCCTTACTTTACCCTTTGCTCAACACAAAGAGGTACCCAGACTTCAGAGTTCTGTATCTGTGCCTAAGCTCCAAGGTAGACATACCTGAACATTGGGAATGAAGCGCACATCTCCTTTACAGCTCCAAAAACGTGCCATTTGGAAAGTTTGGGGACAAAGTAATTACTCAGCTGGAGAGCACAGCTTATTGGTCCCAGCTTATATCAACCAACTCAAGGTAAAACTTCTTTCCCAGGGCCACAGGAGGTCAGGTTGGCCCCACTGATACCCCTCTGCAGCTCCCCCTCAGCCATGCTGGAGCTGCTCTGTGCCACTCACCACACTCTGCTTGTGAGTCCTTGAGGGTTCCAGGTACCTGACACAGGGCAGCTGCTGGGACCCTTCATTCACTTTTCTCAAAGTCCTTTCCTTTTGGGAAGGAAACCCCAAAGTGTCTGCCTACGCACATGGAAACATACCACATATCTCAATCAGAGCTGCTAAGGCAGATTGCTAAACTTAATTACCAGTTCCAAGGCCTGAGATAGTGAATGACAGGTCAAATCATGCAGTGAGCTAGCAAAGACTGCTGATAAATGCTTTCTAATTGAAAGGATGATAAAACACCTATTAGTCACTGAGGAGCTTGAAGAATGAGTTAGTCCTGGGTTTTTTTACACTGTGGAGATCAAGAAGTGCTAATCTCATTAGCGCTCTGTCGTCATTTCCTGCCAGCATAGTCACTGAAAAGGTCCAGGAGGGATTGTGACATTGCAGGAGGGTGACCAGTCACTGTTCTCTCAGTCCTATTAAGGAGATGAATAGAAAGAAGCATTATCAGTGTGGATAGTCTGTTGTACTCTGGGGAACATCAGACATTTTTGTGAATTAGGAAAAAAGCAAAGAACAAAACTAACCTCTTACACACATCTCCCTTGGGAAAGCAACTGTTAACAATATGATGTATCCTTTGCACAACACCTTCTAGCCTGAAGCATAAGACGGAGGTTAGTGGGCATTAGGGGCCCGGGTACTTGAGGCCCACCTGCAGCAATGACCTGTGTACAAGCAGTTTGAAACTCGAAGGCTGAACTTCGCCCTATACAAACTCCTACATGGGCACATGTACCTGTTTTTCACTAAGGCATTAGGACAGTCACTCTGGCAGTAGGACATGGCAGTCACACCGGATGAGAAATACTCTTACATTTTCACAGCACAAAAAGCTACCAGAGCTGCCCTGCAAAAGCTCTGTGCCTAGACATGACCCAGAAGTTACCTTCTGCAGAATTGAGTGACACAACACTTGCTGCTGGGAAGACATGAAAAGAGCCACCACCCATTAGCAGGAACTTCTGCTGCCTTGCTTCCACCCTGTGCAATCCTGGATGATTTTTTTCTGCTGTTTCTCTTTCCTTTCCTGCTTTTTTGTTGGTCCTTTTAGACCATGAGATCTTCAGAGTGAGACTGACAGTGTATTTGCTCTGTGCTTAACACAGTGGGCTACAGCCCTCTCTTAAGCCTCTAGGTACTGCTGTCATGTAAACAATAATCCATGACACTTGCACACACCGCATTGCTGAAATGTAGCCATGCTAGAGGTAAGGTTGGGATGTGGCCAAGTGACACAAGCCACAGAACACGTATAAGGTGAAGCTTTGCCAAAGACAAAAGGTCATCAGTTTTGCACCCTTAAGAAGCAGATCTCACCTTATGTGTTAGGATGTGCCTTATTTTCCCCTTTTCTCTTTCACCAACACACACACAGAGTTCTTAGCACACGGTATTTGATATCGACATTAGGAAGCCCAGGGTTTTCCAGGAGGTTGCAGCACTCCTGAAACTGTGCTTTCCATGTTTAATTAGTGACAGATTTACGGTCACTATATCAAAAATCGTGTAAATTCTTTCCACAAAGAAGGCCATTTCCCATTGAAACAAGTGTGCCTTGCTGGCATATCTGACTAGAAACTGGCTTGAGGGGAGAGAGAAAATAGTTGCACTAACCAGTGTGTGAAAGCAGTCCAACGATGAGATGATTAGTGGTGCTTGTATTTATGGATTCAAATGGAGTAGAAGCTTGTAAAACTGTAAGACCTTGTTCTTTTAATTGCAGATCTCCAAACTTTGGAAAGTCCAGATCAGCCTTGGTCAGCTCATTCTTGTTGTACTCAGTATGGTTTGCCTCAAGCCAAAAGCCTCAGGCTGCACACAGACACCCTTCTACATAGTCAGATGTACAGGTAGGTATTTTGACAGAACTGCAAGAGACAAATCAGATCAGCAGCTCTGCAAGTAAAATCTTACAGATGTAACTTGCAAACAGTAACAGTGACATGTAACTGTGGGCAAAAACTTCTTCCATCAGCTGCATCCAAAAGATGTATTACCTAGGAGTATAGTGACTACAATAGTACACTATCATTTAGAACAATGAGTCTTATTTAGTGCCTGGCTATGAATGGAGGTCATCTCATGCCATTCACTTTACAGCACACATGTCTCAGACCTGCTCTCCATACGCCCTCCACATGTTATAATTGCATATCAAATATTGTCATGCATATATAATTATGTATCACATATATATTTTTAAATTTATGTGGTCTCCATGAGTACTACCCCTGTTGTGCAGGTACCTATGCTGGTATAAAACTTCTGTTTACTGACCAATTAAAATATATTTCTATAATACATTTTAGTATATAAGTTTATTTATATATTTGCTTACACTTACATAAACATTTCTAAGTTAGGGATAAGCCATGCCACTCTACATCCACTTAAACTACTAAGCACCCATTCTCACTGCAAGATTTTCTACCAGGCATTTGGAAAAGTACAGCAGCTGAAGCAGGCCAGTCTGTAGTTGTGGTGGTTATACAGAGCTTGAGTATACATCCCAATAAAGGCTCCCTAGCCATTTTCACACATACTCTGGAATAAAGGACACATATCTCAATGATACAGAAGCTTTTCTCCCTCTCTTCATCATCAGTGAACATTCTTTGGATCAAAGATTGTTGTTTGATCCCAGGAAAAGGCGAACAGTGACGGCAGTGTTTAGGCAGTTGCTCCAACAGTTATTCACAGGAGTGCACTACAAATCAGATCAGGCAACTGATTCCTTTTTTAAAAAAAAAAAAATCTTTAATTTTTCATAGTGTCTTTTTTTTTTCTTGAAACACTTCCTCAAGCCAGCTACAGCTGAAGCCTCCATCTCATCAAGCCACAGACCAAATTAGCATCCATTCAAATTAATGACAGATATCCCACGTTTTATGTTCCATGCTTACTGCAAAACTAAGAAGATGTGAAGCATGTTTACAAATGCAGAGACATTTTGGGAGTTGCCCTGTTTGATGTCTGGACTTGTTTTGTACACATTCCTTATATTGCTACAAGTTCTTGGAGGAGGATCCTTCCATGGTGACTTTACTAAATTAAATGAAATGAAGCCTCCTTCTGTTTAAGCCAAAGGGAACATGGCTTAAAGCTTTTTTTTCTTTCTTTTTTCCAGTTGTAAGATATCTTTTTAGCTTATATCTTACTGTGTCATCAGCAATTAGGCATGTACAGGAAATCAATCTCAACAGGGATACAAGATTCAAAACCTGCCAGTAAGCATTAGATAACAATTCTTTTTAAACATAAGCTCTTCAAAATTATGCTTATTAGTGAAATACAGTGTCTGAGCCAAACATCTAGATAACCTAACAGTAATTAATTTTGTTCAAAAGAATAAACCTGAACTGCTTTGGTGACCATAGAAAGACTGACCACTAAGATAAAGCCTGGCCAGAGAGTTCCTCTAGGCTGAGAAATATGAATAGCAGCATGACAATTGCTAGGAGGGATGTATATGTAAAAAAAAAAAAAAACCAAAACAAAAAAAACCCACCAAAAACAACACCCAAAAACAAAACAAAAAAATCTCCTAATAGAAATTTAGGCCTGGGAAATGCATATCAGCCAGTAAGGAGCTCTGTTCCTGTAGGCCTGGAGATTCAGGATGTCCTTACCAGAGGACCGTTTTTGAGGCATTTTTTTCCTCCACTGGTTGTTTTTTGAACCAAAAAGTTTTCCCCAATAGTTACTGAAGCTAAGATTTCCCACCTAGGCAGACAGAAAAACATAGATATTTTGTGCTCATATGTGTATTTCCGTATCTCTGTACACACTTATGAATACAAACACAGAGAAGGTCAAATGTTGAGCTGAAGGGAGGAAGTGTCCCTTCTCTGGTTACATGTCTGCACACGTAACATCAGGTTCAAACACTGGGGTGATGTAAATTGGAAATGCTGTGTTTAAGTCAATAGAGTTAGGCCATTTGATGCTGATCCAAAATACCTGCTTTAAGTATGTAGGCAGGCCATGCCCTCTTAAATCTGAGCAGATCCACTGAGTCAGAGGTAGTTTGCAAAGAATCAAATTTACTCCTTTTTTCCCCTCCACCTGCAGCCTATTAATCCATAAAATTTGGAAAACAATGCAAACACACTGCAGTGTATTATTAGATTTTGAAAAGTCCTGCAGACTGTTGGAGTTATTCGCAAGAGTTAGGTTAGCAAAGTTGCTCTAGCAACACAATTCTTGAGATGCAGTCAGCAAAGCAAGGCTAAAAAAACAAAGAACCCACAAATCAAGCCCAGAAGAACAGGCAGCTTGTTTCATTGCTTCTGACAGCAAGGTAGTTTAAGCCCTGCTTTCATTTGGCCGTGTGTGTCCTTAGTGATTTTGAAATTGGAAAGGACCTACTAGATATGTTGAATTGGGGTACTGCCAGTAGCTATTGCTTTCAAGACCTTTACACACTGAGATGGGAAGAATGCGTTCATGAAATAGATACTGGAGCCTGTGTGTTTGTGCATGTGTGTGTCGACTTGAGAAGTAAAAAGGTTCTGAATGATCTGTAAACTTAGATCCCTTTGGGAAAAATCCTTCTCCAGAAACCTACTTTTTTGGAAAATACACATTCATGTTATTCCAGCTCTCTCATATATTTTGTAATTCCAATATGCAGTGAGATCAGTGTCTACATTGGCATAAAGGACTCCTGCACAAATGAGGAATAAAATGTCAAGACTGCTACACAGATACACAAATTTATCTATAGAAAGGCTTAATGTGCTGCTTTACATTCACAAATAATGGTGTATGGGTACACAGATACACATTCATCCTTGCTTTTAACAGTTATCACTTAATGACTTTATTAGTCAAAATTCTTCTGTATCATAGAAAGAGACAGTGGAAGACAGTTTGATGTTGAAAGGACATCACAACCCTCTGCCTCTCTGTTTCCATCTTGCATCTACATCCTGTGATTTCAATTCTACCTCCAAGTTGGACTGAAGTGGAAGAAAAACCCTCCACAGTGCCCCTCTACGGCATCACTCTGATAGGGAAACAAATACATGTGTGGGATGGAGAGAGGCTCAGAGGACACATAGCTGACCACTGGTCTCCCTGCATTGCCTGCTGCACCCCTTGACCCTGTGCCACTTCCAGACTTTGAGTGTAGCAGTGGTCCATGGGCCCTTTCATCAGCCCTAACTCCCAGCAACTGTCTTTGTGATTGGAGAGTTACCTGCCTGCTCCATAGTGGAGTGATAGGCTGGAGCGATAGGCAAGTCCCTGTTGCCTCCCCATGGGACGGGGTGTGCCCTCTCATCCATTTGCAGAGCTCTCAGGACCAGGAGTGTGAGAAGAGATGAGGTCCTACCCCACATCCAGCCATGGCAGCTCAGCTCAGCTGGGAGGCACCTGCAGCCAGCTCCCAGGTTCAACCCCTCCATGTCCAACAACAGCAGCGGGGAGTTCTCAGATGAATGCTCCTGCCCTGGAACTCACTCCCCTTGGCAGTTGCTCAGACCTCAAGTCTACTGACCTTCAGGGCACCATACAAGCTTCATTCATTTTGCTCAGTGTTCGATTAAGTGAGTTTTCTTCTATAATTTACTCTCAGATTGAGGTCTCCATGGCAAACAGGAATGAGAAATAAACTTTTAATATTTTTCTGCAAAAGACAGCAGGGCATCAAATTAAATACAGTTACTCCCATGCAATCTAGATCAAAAAACAGTATACAGAAATGTATTCAAGAAAAAAACTTTAACATTGATAAACCTAAAAACACTGTCGGGGGTCTGTAAAGAGTTGACTGCTTCTGTTTATCTCCTTGGCAAAGAAAACAGTTCAGACACAGATCAGAGATATAGCAAAGGGCCAAAAGAAAATGCACAATTAATCTTTTTTGCTGTTGCTTTTAAAAACACCTGTTATGCTAAGGATGCAAGAAAAGTTTTTCTATTTCTTTTGTCTCTGAGCAATTGCTAGAGCTGCTGCAGAGATATTTTGCAATTGTGAATGCAAAAGGAGGTGGTTTAATCTGGCAATCAAGCTGTGGTTCCAATGATGAAAGAGTCTGAGGACTCTGGCACTGGCATGCACATACCAGCTACTCCCTCCTGTGATCCTCTGTGCTGCAGCTCACCCATTCTCTCTTTTTTTTTTTCCATGTCAGGACTTTGTCATAAAGTTTCTGAACACCTTGGCTGTGGCTTCAAATCATCTCCCATCCCAAATGAAGGGGTTGCCTCAAGGAAAGACAACCTAGCTAAAGGCTCACGTCCTAGTTGCCAGGACAAAGTAGGGGAGGAGAGAGATTTAAGGGATTTAAGGGATTTTAAAGTGTTCCCTGTAATTTGACAGTTATTAATCATGTTCCAGCCCTCTTACTGCCTCCAGGTCCTTCATAACTCAGTATGTACCTGCAGAACTCCAAGGGTTTCTACATAAGGGGAAAGGAAAAAAAATAATATTTCCCAAAGTACTTCAAAATTAATTGGGTACATTATTATGTTGAGGTTTTTTGAGCTTTTTCAAAAATCTTGACAATCTACGTGGACCAAAACAGGGCAGAGTTGACTTTCAGAGTCAGTATGGTTGGAGCACGTTGTATTTCCTCAAAGCTAAGGGAGAGAATCATTTCACACTTTGCCCAGATTTGCAGCAACATTTGAGCTATGTGAATCATGGTGATAAATGTTGCAATGCACAGCGGACTCCTGATTCAAAGTCTTCTCTTTATGAAGTTTTCCTATCTCTAAGAGAGATAGGAAATACTCTAAGAGAGTATGATGTAGCTCTTGGGCAGATCCCAGATGGTGGAAACCCACTTCAGCACAAACTGCACTGAGACCTTTATGGCAGAGATGAGTCCTCTCTTCTTGGCCAGGCAGTGCAAACACAGCTCAAACATGCTCATCCTCTTTGGGTTGGATCTGGTGAGTCCTGGAAAAAGGAAGACATGAGTACTACACTTCTTGTGCCTCAGCCATAGGAAAGGACACTCTGTGCATGGCTAACACCTATTCACCTGGACATTATTGATGCATACTTACACTGGCCTTTCAGCTTTGCTTATTTTCAGTTTGATCCCAGGGAAGGCAAGGTAGCATTTAGCACTCATACAAGCCTCACATTTTGGGTGAACCAAGCAAAACCCTGCAACTTCAAAATCTACATCTGCGTCCATATTTTGTAGCTCTTGCCCAGCCCTGCTTTGCATTAATAGTTTGGGAAAACACCACTACAAGAAGAAGGGAAAAATCAAAAGTTTCCTATTCTGCATGATGAAGAACCCACTTGGGAAATCACCTAACCCACTAGCCCTGCAAACAAGATGCCAGGCATAAACATTTCATCCAGCTGAATGTAAATACAGATCCTTCTGCTAAACTTCAGTTCCAGACATACAAAAAAAGGCTTGAATGAAGGAGTGAGGCCAAAAATTAACTTCAGCAGCATGAGTAAGCACAGTGCTGGGGAGCACAGGGGAGCAGAGGTGGAAATCACTTAGCAAGAGTACATAGTGGGAATTTGAGTGACTCATTGTTCCAAAATATTGGAGAACGCCCTTGAACACTATGGTGTGGCTGCACATGCCGAAGATGTTTCAGGTTCCAAGACGTAGAGGCATCCGTGGGGCACCTCGGTACTCCTGGGATTTCTCTGTGCCCCTTTGATTCCCAGGCACAGAGGCAGGATCTGCACATGCTCTGAAGGGCTGCATCCCTGCTGTTTCAGGCAGTTCACGTGACTGGGGGCAGCAGGTCCCCCTGCATGGGGCAGCTCAGGTGTGTGCTCCTGTAGTGGTACACGGGCAAGGAGATCAGGGCCTGTGTGTTGCTGCGAAGATGACTTTGATCTTCCTTTTTCTGGAAGAAGTAAACTGGTGGGAAGGACAGAGAGGGAAGAGGAGATCACAGAGCATGTAACCACCCAGAAGTATTGCCCACCACCTGGGAATCCCCTGAACATGGGAGAGGGCTTCCTTTGCCAGAAAGCTCAGACAGCTGTTTTCCCAAAGGGCTCCTTGGCATTAGAAGTATCTATGCATAACAAGGAGCATCTTTTAGCCTGTTCTCCTTTTTATTAAGGACTTAGTAAGCACTTTCTTAATTCATTTAATGACATCTTTCCTTCACTTCCCAAAGCCAGTCACACACTGAAATTACTGACCTTAGTAAACACCAAGAAAGAAAAAAAAACCCCCACTCTTTTCATTGAAAAGCTTGGCATTAGTTCCTAGTAACAACTGCAGAATCCTTATGGAAGAAGCCAATTAAGCAATAAAGCACAATAAAGTACAGCCTATTACACTAACATAATAATTCACACCTACAGTATTGCTACTAGAATCACACCTGCAGTGTTGCATAAAGCCAAAAGCCAGGAACTGTTTAAACAAGCTAGCCAGTTTATTATTACAGTGTAATTTCTGCCTGGGGATACACTGCAGAAATTATAAAATATTGATATATATTTTTATTTGAGTGTGAACAAAAATATGAATTTTAAAAGGGAAATGAACAAGTGATTTAAGAGTAAAGTCAGATGGAGCATGATTCATTTAAAATTATAGAAGGCCAAATGCTAACAATTAGCCAGTGGGGTGGGGGTCTGAAGCAGAAGGGGAAAGGAGTGGATAAGGTGACATCTTGCATCTGCTCTGTGTCCTGCTCTCATGGAGCAGGTATTCATCTGACCTTAGCTGAAAGACCTCATTGAAGCCAACAGAGCTATCATGTACATTGAACTAGCTGCCGGGCTGGAAGTAATTTGATGGGAAAAAAATTAAGTGCTTAGTCAGAGTATCTAGCATGCCTTCCCTTTGAAATATCCCCCAGTGATAACTATCATAATTATACTTCCTTGCTCAGGTTGGTTACAGAGGAATTAGGCAGCCATCGTCCTTTCTTGCTCTGTGAAGAGTTAAAGGCATCTGAGTTAAAGGCATGGGACATGGCACTGCTCAACTGTGTCAGCAGTAGGTCACCCCATTCCAAAGCCCTCCCAAACAAGGAAGAACTAAAAGGAACAGATCTAGAGACAGTAAAGACCCCTTCTCTTATGGCACTCCCCCCAGCTAGTTCAGAAAACAAAAAAAAAAAGTTGTTTTCTTACAGTATGAATGGGGCTGTATATTCCCATTTCATTTGGTTATGACCCTAAATGAACCGGTTGCAGGATATAAAATAGGGAGTAGTGCTCTGGTACTTGGGATATGCCCTTTCCATTAAAATTTTGGCAGAGCAGAGAACAGATGTAGCCTGCTCCTGCTCTAACACCTGGTGGGCACTGGGGACCACGGGGGAGTTGCCTGCTGGCATGTATTCTTAGTGCACCTGTAACGCAGTGCCTGAAGCCGCCCCTGGAATTACAGGCAAAATAAAGGCATTGCCCATTCCCACGCAATGGCTAAGAAACCATGCTCCTCACTCCGGGCTCCTTTGGCAGGCTGGGGCCCTGACGAACAAGCTCCACAGCTTCTGTGTCTGCTCATCGACCTGATGGCCTGAGGCTGGTCACCTCAGCCCAGCTATTACATCCTCCTCCTGCCTGGCCTCCCCTGCCTCCGCTTTCCTGTCTGTCTGAAGAGCTGCCACAAAAATAACCTTCCCTTCCCACTACTCTGACCTTGTCCCCAGGTACCCCTGGGAGGCAACAGTCACACCAGATCTTCTGTATAAAGGCTGCAGCCACCTCTCCTGGTAACACTTTAACTCTGAGCAGCCAGGCAGGCAGGAGAGAGGTCAGAGTGGTCCCTACATCACCTCTGCTGACCAAGACCATGGCACACCGAAGTCTCTCATACAGAGAGCCTCCTCACACTGGGTGGACGAGGGTGTCCATCCTGTCCTTGCCCTACTCTGCATTCTGGATCCCCCATTGTACCTTTGGTGACCTAGGCCACGTCCCTGTGCCCTAGGTGGCCCCCTGGATCATGCCAGATGGTCTCCAGGAGTCCATGTGTGATAAAATCCAGGGGTCCATGCACTCCGTGAGGAGCTGAACACATAACCTGTTGAATACCCTGTAAATTACAGCCCAAAGAGTTACTCAGGATTACCACCAATTAGTTAAACAAACCTCACCCTTTGTGATTTCTATGGAGACTCAGCGGCCCCGGCCTCCACTGCTTCTCTCTGGTGCCCAGACGTTATCAGGGGCACTTGTTTCAAAACTGGGTTGTCTTGCAACATTTTTCTGAAGCACTGTTTGCTTTGGTCTGAGGATTTCTGTGTGCAAAACAACAAAAAAAACCAAACCAAAACACAACACAACAGACAAGTAGATAATTTCTAGGAACAAATTAACTGCTTTAGGAATCAAGTTGGGAGAAGGAAGTGAGAAAAAAAACAGTGGGAGCTGAGGGACTTTAGAAATGCCTGGAGCATGCCCAGACCTTGTGCTAAAGTGAAACGAGGTGAAAATGGGTCAGATCTTTTTCTTTTAAATTTGTATTCTACCTGTTTAAGTGGATCCTTGAAAAGTTGTAACATCCAAAAATGTGCTTCACAGCTCTGAACACTAAAGGGAAGTAAAAGTGATATAGTCTTTCTTGCCTATTTTTTTATTAAACAACATGCCTTTGCAAAGGTACAATGCTGTGCTCAATTCAATTCCCAAGCTGCACTACTAAACTACCACAAATACATACAATTGATTCTAAAACCTAAAAATACAGGGGAAGGGGAGTGACACTCAATTTTATTTTTTTTTTTTAAAGAAGCCATTTCTAAAGATGTAGCAAGGGAGAGAAAAAAAAAAAAAAAGGAAAAAGGCACAGAAAGACACATTTTATATTAAGACCAGATGTGGAAAGGGGGAAAAGTATTAGGTTTGTGCCAACCAGCATCGAGGAGAATTTTTCAGCTTTGGAGTTGAATCTGCAGCACCATGCGCCACATGCTGATATCCGTCAGTCTAATGACTATGGCATTTTAGCAGCATAACACTCCTGCCAGCAGAAAAAAGGGAGTTGGTAAACTAAAAGCAACCTCTCCTCACCGTCTATTATGGTATAACCTTTTGGACAGTTAGTGAAAACCGGTTCAAACTGTGTTGCCGTCCAAACTTCAGACCCATTGAAAAGCTTGCCTTGGCCTCAGGCCAAAGTCCAGTGTTTTATTACCAGTCTCATGTCTTTCTGTCCCTCGCCTTCTATTATCCCCTTATTTTCTTAGCTTTTTAGGAAAAAAGAAAAAAAAAGAAGAAAAGTATCCTTATAGTACAACAACTATCTTAACAAATTCTGGTACATGTCATGGACCTTGTTAATTGATTCCACATCCAAAACAGAAGACTTGGGCTATTTTTGTTGTTCAAAGCTGTACATTGGCCAACATCCTCTGCATATAATTAACCCCCTATTTCCATGGAATCTCTGCATTAACTTATTACAGACTCGGCTGGTAATGAACTCCCAGGAGAAGTCCACATACAAACATTGGCCATTGGCTTCACTGCCCACGTGGATTAAACAAAAATTAATCTCATCTATTTGGTTATTCATTTGGTGTCTTTAAATTGGAGGCGTTTTTCTGCTTCGTTTGATGCACACAAAGAAAGAGGGATCTGGCTACTGAACTTTATCCAGAAACATCCATGTGTGGAGCAGATTAATGGGAACTTTTCATACCCATAATAGCTTTACAGCAGTGAAGTAGAACACACAGTTCTCCCCGGGTGACTATAATGCTCTGGGAGACAGGGAAAACAAATGTGGCTAGAAGATAGTAATGTTTTGCTCATCAAGTACTGTGTAGTTTAGACATCATTAAAGTGACATGTTTAGACCTGAACCTGGGAGGAAACCCACATTTTGTTAATGTGGGGGTTTTTTGCTTTGTTTTTGTTGTTTTGTTTGTGGGTTTTTTTGTGGGGCACTCAGACTTTTGGACACTGAAATAAAAAGAAGGATGTGACAGATAGAGATGTCCCAAAGCAGCTGCTGGTATCAAGTGACCACACGTAAAATGGTAAAAAACTGACAGGCAGACTAGTAAGGAAAAGCAGCAGCAGCAGCAGGGATTACCAATTCCCCCTCTACCTGCTTTCTAATGGAAATGGTGATTTCTGACTTAAGAGAGTAGAACAGATATTTTTTTATATCAATTATGACTTAACTGGTAGTGAGTACCAAGCTGAAATCCAAGAGAGTGAGGTCCTTCTCCAGGCTTTGCCCTGACCCTGGATCAGTCACCTTACTGCTCTGTGCCTCAGTTTCCCCATGGGATAAACCTGACTAAGAATAACAGCATCCTCTGGAAAATGGTCTGAGAGCTACTAGAGGAGAAGACTGTAAGTGGATAACTCTAAATAAACTCACTTCTTCCCTGCCTCCGCCTCACCTCATCTAACTTTTCCTCAAAAAGAGGGTGTCTCTTGGGATTTGGAGTTGCAATCTTCAACAGCAATCGTCTTGATACGGTATGGGGATCATTATGCTCGCATGGAGGTGTCCTGAAGAGGTGTCACGAGGCCTTATGGTCTCTTCTCCCTACTGTGGACACAGAATCTGCTTCTTGTCATTAATTGACTTTGTCAGATCAAAAACAGCAAGGTCAGTCCATCTGTGCTAAGGAACTTCCTCAACTAGACCCTTCTAAATTCATGCTCTAACTTTTGTGGACAGTACTAATCCAATTTCTCGCATGAGATCCCAACGTAGCAGACCTGCCTTTCCCGTAAACACCCCTCCCTGCCTCTCATGTGATTTCAGTTCTATTTAGAAAAAAATCATTACTTGGAAAGGTATTGATGAAAATTATCAGTTGAGGGTGGGCTGTGTGGTGTGAAAACTACAGTACTGCCTAAGTCACCTCCTCATACAATATTCCTGCTGTTGTAGGACTTCCTGGAAGAAGAGCAGACCTGGCCACATGCTTCAGGGCCCTCGGGATTTCTCCTGGCCCAGACAAGTGCTCCACTTCCTGCAAGCCAGGGAGGCAGTTCCTCAGAGATCAGCACCTTGAGCCCATCTCAGGGGTGACCTGATCAGCCTGGAGGACCATCCACAGTGCAGCCCATCCCTCAAAATGGAGCTGCCAGCCAGGATCAATGCCAGAGAAAACCTCTGCCTTTCACTGCAATGCCATCATTTTCAGCCTGAGGTTTTCAGGCTCACCTGGCACTTGCTCAGGCGGTTAAAGTTTGGGGCAGCAATTGTCTGCCTACCGGCACCTGAGCCAGCTGGATTAAACCTCATTGGCATCTGTCTACGTGCGTCAAAGCCTTGGGCAGCCATGCAGACTTTGCCTTTGACAAGCAGGGGCAGATGGGCTTGGAGGAAGGCAAGTGTAGTGGCCCAGCTCCTTTTTGGAGGCATTTCTCCCCTCCAGCCTCCCACCTCTTCAGCCAGCATCTCCCCCATGCTGTGAGGCTGAAGCAGCAGCCAGCTGTTCCCCACCCACATCCCCAGCAGTTGCTGTCCCCCTGCCACCTCAACATCCCACTGGCATGGTGAGTTACATCAATGGGAAAGCAGCCAGAGGTCTCTGGTGTATGGCAAGAACATACACCAGATCTCTGCAAACAGCTTGGAGCCCCACAACACAGGGAGCACACATGGGTGAAGCCCCCTGGGGAGGAGGGAGTTATCTGCCCTGCACCCCCAGCCTTGCAGGAGGGAGCGGCAGGAGCCATGTACCCTGGAATAGCTGTTGCAGATGTACCTAAATAGAAAGCACTAAAAATTGCTGGTCCTGGGGAAAAGTGGCTTAGAGAGAGTGCTCACATCCATGGCCTTAAGTGCTCTTCATCTGAAAACCACCAGCTGAGATGCTGTCATGAGTCTCACGTCAATGCCCCCAGGGTGGTGTGTCCCGGGGTGCCACTGTCACTCATCTCCTGCAGTTTGAAAGATGAGCAACGGGAATGCAACTGGTCGCCCCACTCCTTCTGTGGGGTTTTCAGGCTGGAGAGAGAATGGATAGGCTTTGTTCATCCAACGGAGGTCTCCATCCATTTCTGACAGCCTGCCACAACCTACCGGCCAACATCTCTTGCCAAAAAAGCAGAAGAGCAGAAAGCAAAGGGTGTGCAGAAAATGTAAATCAGGCTTGAGGACAAATACAAAAGCCAGCGGGGAAGTGGCTGAGACACACCCACTTCTTCAAAGCAGCTTTGCAAGTTCTTTCGCCACCCATATTTAACCAGTCAACCAGTTCATCTAGTCAGCTACATCAGCAAGCATCTCTGCTCCAAACACGCTCTGGTCTTCCATGCAGTTGCTGTAGGGACACTAGCGCTGCTCAGGCTTGTCACTGCCAGCTGGAAACACACTGACTTAGGTATTGAGGCCATGCAAAAGAGCAGCAAGGCACAGGAATGGACTAACAGCTGGAGGCTGACTCAAGTTCTCCAACACAGCTGCCCAGCTCACCTTTTTCCAGATATAGCATGTCTTTGGCCAGGTAACAGAAAGCAGACCACAGCTATGACCAGTCCAGGGCACAGCAAGAAGAGGAAGCAAAGCAGAAGTGGCATTGACTGCATCAAACCCAACATCCAAAGGACATTGCTGTCGTTTATTGTAAAGAGTGCAAGATAATTTCTGCAGGCAAACACATCAGTTGGACATGTCCAGGCCCATGTTCATTTACCAGCTTGGAGATGACGTTTGTGGGATTCTTGTGGTGCTGAATTACTTGGCTCATTAAAAGCACACATTCTCACATACAAGTTTTTGCACCAGGGTGCAAAAAACTGTGTAAGAATTGTGACTTTAAGATCAGGATTGCATCTCATCTAGCAGTCTTTCTTTCACAGTTCCCATGAAAACAACAGTGTGATTGCCCTTTATTCAACTTTTACTAATGCTTCTAAAATACTGGGAAGAATTTCACTAATCATCCATTTCCTTACACTTCACAAAGGAGCCGAAATAAACCCTTAAAAATTACAAGACGTGCAACAATTAGTGGAGGTCCGTAAGCAGCACCAGTTAAATAACCAGCCAGCAGATTACAGCACAAAAAGCTTTTCAGAGGGAACTCGATAGCAGAGCATCGCTGAGAATTCAGTGAATGAAGATTGCCGAGTTGCCTCTGAGGAAGGATTTTGCTGAAGTCAATGAGACCCTAGGGGAGAGATTTAAGGAATTCACTTTTCATTCAGCCTGAAGTCTTCTCAAAGAAACTTGGCTATTCACACCAGTATCCAAAGCCTCCAGCTCAAGCACCCAAAATTCAGACTGCCCACAGCTCTCATACACATTCAGGCCCCTCCAGCAGAGTCAAGGTTTGCCCAGTGCATCCAGAGTTTCCCCTCTCTCTGTTTCTTATATTTCCTGACCCCATGGAAACTAGCCTCAGCACAGGAGGGAGCTGGAGGTGAAGTGGGGGCTGGAGAGGAAGACAAGAGGAGCAAGCAACTGCCCTTCAGCTGACCTGACCACCCTGCGAGCTTTACAAGGCTCTGCAAGGAAGAGGATGAACCTCAGGGACCTTGCAGTGCAGGTGATTGCTGGGTGACAGTGATGACAAGCTGCCACAGGAGAGTCAGAGGTGCCCCACGCAGATAAGTCTTGCCCTTGGCATGTCCCTCAGAAGAGAAATCATGCATTGGAAGGAGGTTGAGCCGTGGGTTTGCTCCATGGTGGAATGCAGTATCCTTGTCTCCATCTTCCCAGAAATCTGGTAAAGAGTGAACCAATGGAAACAGTGACCAGGCAGCAGACTGGAAACCCTGGGATTTCAAATACTTCCCTCAAGTTTAAAACCTGGTGGCATCCATCACACACTTCCTAATCAGGCTTCCCATAATCATTATCCATTTTTATCTTTACTCTCCCTATGGTACTCTGGACGAAAGACACCAATCCATCTGTAATCACAGAAAAAGAATGTTATAAAAATCCCAATAAGCTGCTAGGATCCAGCAATTTCTATAAATCACATTTACTGTTTCAGTTCAGGGAAGGAAAAAAAGGAAATTGATCTACAGTAAAAGCAGAAAATGCTGTGTCAGGCAAGAACTTCCTGGTTTGTCAAGCTGGGGAGTGTCAGCTGGGGTTTTAAAACCAAACCTTTATGTGTGAAAAATGTAAAATTCACAGCAAAACCACCTTTCCAAAGGTTTATGTACACAGTTGCAAGCCTTATGTAGGCATGAGAAAGTCCTACCAGCTCAACAAATAACATGATTTTTAAGGTGAGATATTCGGGCCAGCTCTGTGAATGTGTATTTAATTTTCAGTTTATTTTGGTTTAGCTTAAAATTGACTTCAAGATCGATTATTCTGGTTTCAAACCAAGTTGTCCACTTTGTAACAATTTTAAACTTTGCTCTCAGTTGTGGAAAGCAACTTTCCCACAGAGCAGAGGACAAGACAAGTTTTAATTCACACCTTTGTTTATTTGAGAATTCCTGTGTGGAGCTAGTCTTATTATAGAATAAAAGCACTCATGCAAGGACTCAATTAACAAGAGAGTTAGAGCCCATATAATTATTTCCGAACATTCTGTCTGTATGCCAGCTTTGTATCACAACACCCACTCTGTATACCAGTTCTGATGTCATGACGTAACTCGTTGTAATAGGTTATTTGGGGATTAAAAACAAAACAAACAGGTATTATAAGGAAAAAATATTGCCACATGAGGGCATGCTTCATCTCTTTCAAAAGCCTGCCTTTTTGACTCAAATCTAAGGCAAGTTACATTTTAAGAGCTAGTTTTAGGAAAAGGGAAAACTCAGTTTTTATTTATGATTTGCTAGGTTTCTTACATACCAATTAAGTGCAAAATTAGCACAAACTTTGAAGAGAAACATTCTTTATTTCCATCCACAGTCGTACTGTTTTTCTGCAGTGGCAGCAACATACCCTTTGGGCTTAGGGCAGAGGAGATGAGCTATCTCAATGCATAATATTCATATTCTGTACCATTTAGTAAAAAATAAACAGAGGACACAAAAATCAAAGTTATGAAAGACACAAATTTCACCTTTTGCCCAATGGGAACAGCTTCCTGGCCAATTAGCCATGCCAAGACAAAGGCTGGCATCTCTTACTGTCCTCTTGCAAAAGAAGGGTGGGGTTCTGGGATTCCCCGGGGTTTCCCAGCTCTAGTGCACCACTGGATTGTCTCCTCGAAGGAAAGACTGCCCATGAGTCTGTGCCCCCTAGATCCTGAGATTGCTGCTGAACCTGCACTATACCTTTGTGGGGATTCCTCAAATCACATGATCACCCCAACAAAGTGTCACCTTCAAAGTCCATCTTTTAGGCATAACCACCACCATCAGGCTTTCAGAGTTCACCAAGTCATTTGTGGTAACAGCCCATAAATTAATTAGGACTGTAGATGGTACTGACGGGCAGCAAGAGGTTAACCTGTCCACCCAGAGAGTTGCACTAGAGCAGGAATGATCCTCAAGGCCACAAACTTTCTCTGGTCCTCAAAGACGGATTTTGGACCCATGGTGGAGCACAGTGATTAATTAGGAAACAACAGCATCTAAGCCTTTGAGTCACTAGAAGTAATTTTTCTTCTAGTGAGTCAGAGTATCTGCACATTATTCCTTCCTGGAAACTTGAATATTCAACATCCCACTTGAGAATCATGTCTGTATCATGGAAATGATTCTACAAAATATTAGGTTTCTCCCAGGTAATTCTAGCTAATTCTGTTCTCTAGCCAATATCCACTGATGCTCAACACGCTACAGGACCTAGTCTTGAGATGATTTGTTAAAATTAAATGGGCAGATGTTTTCCCAGATTCCAGAGGAACAGAGTCACATGCCAAGTTTCAGAGCCTGACACTCACTTGACCTGGGCTCTGCAGTTCCTGCACTAGATCCTGGAGCCTTCATCGTTGGCTGATTCAGGGAACACAGAAGCTGCAGGGGCTGTAGCCCTCACAGCACCTGGATCCACAATTTTGGCAATCTGAGCTTGTGCTGACTAAGATGTTCGCACTGACGATAAAAGCCAGCTCACAGGGGAAATCTTTCTTTGGCTTCTCCCTTTATCCCTGAGATGCAAATTCACTATCTGTGTCTTTCAGCACTGCACCCATGCTCCAAGATGACTTCATCTGGCCATGGAAAAGAGACGAAACACGAACGCTCTGATGCCTGTGGAGACAGGTGCACTAAAAGCCATAGGTGGAGCAGTAAATAAATTCAGAGACAGGTTTTTAATCCAGTGACATGGATAATATTGAATCCAGTTTTGTTGCTGTAAACACGTTTCAGTTATAAAATTGAAAGATGCCAGGCTTTATGTTCTTACTGTAAAATATCACAGGAAAATGCACTGTGGTATTGAATGGGACCAACACAGGTATTTTGTGCTAATGGTGACGAAGATTTTGCTCTTTTTCCTGTGATTTTACCAAAAGCAGTTTAGAATTTATGCCTCAGCACACAAATACCTGGACATTTACAGGCATTCATGGGGCCAGACACATCGCGCCCCTGGACGAGCAGACGTGAAGGAACAAGAACCCTGAATACCCACTTGCAGTTTAGGGCGGGATCAAATTTCTCCTTACCTCCCTTGCCAGGCCATAAACTGCTTTTTTGTGCATCGCCTGGCTTCTTCTCTGGCTTTTTCACCA
>JAWWLV010000088.1:66090947-66101037 GCA_035041135.1 Platyrinchus mystaceus | reverse complement strand
TTTCTCCTTACCTCCCTTGCCAGGCCATAAACTGCTTTTTTGTGCATCGCCTGGCTTCTTCTCTGGCTTTTTCACCACAGCTGGAACCCATCCATCCATCCTCCTAGGCCATCACTGCTCCGCAGAGCCCTGTAGCTCCTGGCAGAGCTGTGGCTGGCCACCACCGCCCACTGGCTCCTGATGCTGCCCCTTCCTCAAGGGCTTTGCACAGCCACCCTGTCATCCTGGAAGGGCTGCAGTGCGATTTGTTAATTGGGTGGAAATAGCAGCTGGATCCCCCTATGACTACCAGGAATAAAAGCAAGGGCAGGGAGATGATCAGGCTGTCATCTGCTCAGTGCTAAGGGAGAGGAAAGGTTCCCTGCTTGCTTGCCTGGCTTCTGGCATGCACAGCAGCAATATTATCTGCACTTCTGAACATCCCAGGCTTGCCTGGCACCAGGAGATAAAGGAATTCCATTGTATCTTTAAAGAGGGATGGGGTGCATGAGAGGCAGCCTGTGACCCTATCTCAGAATTAGCAGGAAAAACTCAGTGTGTTGGAGCAGGTGGCTGCAGGAGCACGGGACACCTGAGTCACACATGGTGAAGACCAACCTGACGCAGACACCATCACTCAGCTGGGGCAGCAGGATGGCCCTCCCACAGCTCCTCTCCTGAACAGTGTTCTACACACAGGAATGAACTCCAGCACCAGAGGAACAATCAAGCAGAGAAGGAGGTGCAGAGAGCAGAGTGAGAGAGACTGTTGTCTGAAGGGTGCTCAAGGGAGAGAAGTAAAAAAGGTGGAGCTGAGCCAAGTAAAATAAAAAAAGAACAAAGTAAAAATAAATAGAGCAAAGTAAAAAATAAATATATAAAAAATAAAGGGGAAGGAGAAGTAGCCACTTTCTCACTGACTCCTGCCTCAGCAGCACAGTCCTCTCCTAGATCATGGACAGACAAGGGCGGGTCTCAACAGGACTTTGTCCCTGCAGGAACACCACCCATCAGACCAACCCTCACAGCAGGAGCCTTCTCTTGACAGTGGAGGAGCTGACCCCTCCCACAGCAGCCGAGGAGGCTGCTCCGTGACCAGATTGGTGATGAAGGGGTCTCCATGCTACCTGAGCTCCTGGGTCCCATCTTAACCTGACCCATGCTGCCCTTTCACAGGTGGCTCTGGCTAGAAATCAACAGCAACCCGACGCCCCAGTCAAAGGCTGGAGCAGATCGCAGGCTACAGTGGGTTTGCCAGCACAGCTAGTGCCACCAGTGCTCCCAGGAAAACACAGGAAAGGAAAACACTTCCTTTTTCAGTTCATGCCCTCCTGGATTAGGCAGGATGAGAACATTGATGTCATCTGCCCATCGAGGTGGCCTGTGCACATCCCACTGGGGGACTGCCACCCAGAACAAAACCTTCAGGGAACATAAGAGGGCACAGGAGATGACCTCTTTCCTGGGTCCACAATGTCCAAGGCATTGGCTGGCTCACCACCCTCCCCAAAAGACATTGTCAGGACACATGCAGCAGGGGCAGGATGCAAAATTACAATCCCTTTATTTCATCTGAATTTAGGTATTGTTCCTGACCAGCCATCACTTCAGCAGGTGGCATTCTAGCTTGTGGGCCATCATGCACTTAGACGTCTCTCTACCAAAACTTGCCCTTATTTTACATCACTGCAAGTGTGGCCTGACTGGGAGGGTTCCCTGATGGCTGTGGAGGAACGGAAAAAACAACATCCCAGAAGTTTAAAAGGCTGGATTCAGGCACTGAAGTTCCTTTGGTGCCACTAAAAATCCCAAAGTCCCAGCACAGGCAGGTTATACAAGCGCACCTGCCCACACACAGGCACTGCTGTCCTTAGGAGTTTTGCCCCACTCACAACAGTAAGCCTATTTATAAACCACCAGATTCCTCTTCCAGCTTCACCACCAGTGCTTGCAGCGTCAACAAGCCTCTGCAGCTGCAAGGCTGCCCCTTGCCACTCACCCCAACAGGAGCCAGCAGGACAAAATTCTGCCCACCCCAAAGCATCTCTCTTTGCTCCACCGACTGCAGCTTTTGGGGCAGCAGCCTCTCCTGTGGAGTTGCCGGGCTCCACATGGCCACAGCCGAGGTGTGAGTACATGTTCTGCTTGCCTGGTGGCTGGTAACCTGTGGCAGAGAGGCAGTGAACAGCTGGGTTGAGAAAGCTGCTGCTGCTTGCCAAGTATACATGGTCACCATAAAAAAAATTGCTAGGCTTTTCATGGAGTAAGAGCTAAGCACGAGCTCCGACTTCAGCCCGGAGACAACTGTGCCTGCTTCTCTCTCTGCGTATGAGAATTCCTCTTTGACTGGATAACAGGCATAAGGGAAACAGCACATGGCAGCAATCATGGGAGAGTGGCAAACAGCCATCCTAACTGGTGGTCACAAAGCTGTCCAGCAGCTGCAGAGAGAGAGGAGGGGAGAAAATGAGCCAGAGGGAAGATGGAGTGGAGGAGGAGGGGAGGAAGCTTTAAAGACAGGAGATTAAGGGCAGCCTCTCAAATGAGTCAAAACTCACCGAGAGGTGGTTATAACTCCCTGTTTAGCAGGAGGCATCCACAAATGAATAAAAAGTAATAAAACCTGGACAACTAGGAAGTTGAAGTCAATTGAATTCATACATATTTAACAGGGACATTCATCTGAATAGAGGCCTGCCTGTGTAGCATGCTAGAAGCAAGTCACACTGCCTGGGAGGCTCACACAGAAAGCCTCGCTCCAGGCCAGCATGGGACAGAATGGCAGGGGATTGTTTGCTGTGCTCAGGGAAAAAGCAGTCCTGGTGTGAACAGAGAAGAAGATGAAGGAGACAGTGAGGTGCAGGGGAAAAGATATCTCCCATGCTGATGAGATGGCAGGGAAAGGGCATGCTCTCTGGACTCTGACCCAGGAAGGACAGGACAGACCATGCTCTGTTTCACAGCTGAAACCTTCCTCCTGGCACACACTGCAGGGACAAGCAGGGCTGCTGCCTGTGGAGCCAGAGCAGCTGAGCTGCAGCCCAGGAGACAGCACAGCTGCTCAGGGTGGATAGCCCCAGGAAAAAGCTTTAGCTCTCCTTTTCTGGTCCAGAGCTCTTGCTCTCAGCACAGCAGCAGGGCTTTAACAAGAAACCCCAAAAAGCTTCTTGAAATATGTGTCGGGATCATGACTGATGTTAGGAGGATGAGGGACATCTCCTTTAGTCTCTCTAGCAATGGCCTGAATCCAGGTATGGACTTGGGCTATATAAACCTCTTGCCACACATCCTGGTTGGTTCTTTAAGAACTGGATTAGTGGGAATTCAAGCCTAAGAGAACCACGCTGCATCAAACCACATTACGTCTGCTCCACCTCTGCCTAAGCACTGGCTGAAGTAATTCTCTTGCACAGGGCTCTGCAACAGCATGTCCTGTATCAGAGTTGCTCCATGGGCAGCCCTTAACAACCTTGGCATTTGATGTGAACCCTGTTAGTATAAAAATGGAAAAGCCATATTGGGTCCTACTGGCTTGGGAAGTGTCCTCACAGGACTCCCCCCTGCCTGGTGTCCTCCATCAGTCTCCCTATAAAACACAAAAACAATTCTTACCAAGGCAAGTTGCCTCTCTGTCCAGCACAGCCTGTTATAGGAGTTCTGCAACCTGGGCTGTGTCCTCACTGACACCTGCTCAACCTCAGAACCCTCCAAGGGTTTGCACAAGCACAACTGGCTGAACTTTCCGGTGAGGCACAGGAACACGAACACTCTCATCCCACAGGAATTGCTATGGCCCTGTTGACAGCGAGGCTTGTAGGTGGTGTTTCCAGAGCAGATTTCCCTCTCTCCTCAATGTTGAGGCTCTCCCTGGGGGCAGAAGCAATGGCTTCCATCCACCCTGTCATCTGTGGCAAAAAAGCATCAGCCAGACAAGGAGAGGCTCTTATTTGACAGATGGGAGGCAGGACATAGCTGAAGAAAAAAAGGGGAGCGCACCTAGAGCACATGACAGTAGTACGTGATATGTTCCAGAGATATGTGAAAATGACGGTTATGAAAGAGACAAGAGGGGAAGGGAAAGCAGAAAAAAAAAAAAAGGCCTTTTGGCCCAGGTCCAGGGGGAAAGGTTCATTTCTGTCATCAGACTTAATGGTTCAGCCTAGGGAGAAATGCAAACGGCATCAGGTCCTCCCTTCCCAGAGAGGGAGAGCAGGGTCAAATGCAGCACCACCTTTCCTCTCCCTGTGCATGCCATCTGCCTCAGCCTGACCCGAGGCGGGAGGTTGTCCTGAGCTGCCATTGTAGCCGGGTTTAAGGAGAACAGCAGTGGCCTGGTGATCGCTGCATCATGTAGGGAATTAGAAGTACTTTTGCCTCAGGCAACACAGTAAGCTCAGTAGGAACCATTTTTCGTGCATCAAATATATAACATGGATGCCACACATCCCATTTGGCAACTCCCTCACGTATTGCAAGCTTCTGGACAAAAGGACTCCAAACTCTCTGGATCTGGCATAGCACTCGCTTGGGCTTGAATTTAGACTTGCATTCTTGGCCAGCAGCCCCGAGCACTGTGAAGGAAACATCCTTATTCCCCCCTCTCCTCCCTCCTTCCCACTCCTGCCCCCGGACGGAAGGCATATTGGATCACTCTGTGAGTGAGGGAGTGCTCTTCTTCTGAAATAACACCCTCTGCATGGGCAGTTCTGCTGGTTCTGCTCTTCTCAATCCACCAGGAAAAAACTCTCTGCTGGAATCCTGTTCTGCTGGAATCAAAAGACAAAATGCAGCTGATTTCAGCAAGATTTTCCTTAAGAATAAAATCAGGAAAAAAAAAAGAGTTCCTGATGGTATGCACAGAAACATTTTACAGAATGTTTAAAAGGCAACATAGCTGCTTTTTATTATTATTATTTCAAAACTACTTTCATTTTAATTTTGAGTCTCTTTGTACAGCATTAGATAAGCTGCAAAAACTCAGAATCAAAGCTTTCAGTCATTCCTAACAAACAAAAAAAAAGTTGACAGTAAAAAACCAGAATATTTTTAAGCTTGTCAAATCCAATCCTGAGAAGTAAAAATGCTCTACAAAACAAAACCGAAGTATCAATTTTCACCCTCTGTATAAATACTAAACATTATTTGAATACAATTCTCAATCTGTGAAATCCCCTGGTGTAGATGAGCCTTTAGTACTAGGTAGGATGAGAAAAGTGCTGTAAAATGCCATAAAAAGCTGCTATAAAAGTGTTGTAACTCCAGTAAGGGGTTCTACCAGTACAACACCTACATTTTTGAAAAAAATACATATATTTTAGCACCAATAAAAATTTACAAGTAACGGAGAAGTTATCTGTACGTCAGGGTTTACATGTTTAGGAATTATATAATCCTAAATGACATTTCCAGCATTCGTCCTCTAGACCACATGACTTTTCAAAACAGTCAAACAACTTCAGCATCCTGTTAACTGTGTCCTCATGTGCATGTATGCAGTTCCATTGGTCTTACAGGTGTAAATTAGGGCAGGATTTAGTCCATGATATCCATATACCAAAAGAACAATTGCAAATCATTAAAGGGGGAAGGGGGGGGAAGAGTCAATAGCCTTAAAAAAATTAGTGAGATTAGAGACAAAAGAAAAAATAATTATGTTGACAAAAACAAAGCCTATATGTTAACTTGACCCTAAATAAAATCTTAGATACTGGCTAGTAGGTTCTCTGTTGAAATCACTGAACTCAACACTAAAATAAAAGCCAATTTGGAGGGGGCAGCAGCTTTAAACCTACAGAAAGCAGCTTTACATACCAACCGCAGGCAGCAAGCAAAGATCACTGTGTTTAAGCAGAAACTGCAGGAAGTGTGTGGGTGGCAATAGCCATCCTCCACTCTAGAGTTTAGTGGGTGACCATTCCTGTGGCTGGTCCAGGGGAATATCCATGCTGTGGTGAGTTATACTGCCAAGATGCACCCTGCTTTCAAGGCTCAGCAGCTGGACTTTGGATGAGCCTCTCAGATTTGCCAGGAACCAAAACAAAATTAGAAGAGCCAGAAATGAAAGGTGAGATCTTGGACTAAGTACAACAAACCTTGGATCCTGTACAAAAGTCATAGAGATCAGATGTCACCCAGTGATTAGGGGAAGATGGGATAATATCAAAGAGAAGGAAGGCCAGCTATGTTAAGAGGAAGAAAACTCTTTCAATTATAGCCCAGATCTACAAGTCAGAAGATCTAGATACTCTTGACAAAGCTGAAAACTTCCTGTGACATCTTAAGCAAACTGGTTTGCTCCTCGATACAACAGGATAATAATTTACACAGTACAGAGCTTTCCATTAACTGAGGTGCATAGACTGCTTGCAGCTCCCAAGGTGAAAAGTGATCTTACCTTAAAACATGGCAACAAAACCCTCCTATCATCCCTCTGCTGAGCACAGTGGGAATGCTCCCAGTGGGGTACCACACACGGACAGTTCCCACTGACGAAAAACATTTTAGCACTTGCTACTCAGTGCCATTTACAATAAGGTTCCAGCGTACTGCTTCCTATCCCTTATAACCACCTCTACCACACCACATTCTTCATGAATGGAAACTATTCATATCATTATACTAGGAATAGCCAAGTAAACAGGAAAAAACCAGAAGATTTGCTAGCAGGTGCTATGGGAGGGGAGGAGGGGATGATGATCAGCAGCTTTGGCAGCTATGTGAATGGTACTAAGTGTGGCAATTTTGTTAACTACTTCACTGTCAAAAAAGTCAGAACCATGGGGATTCATATTTAGAGAAGGCTTTCCAATATACTGTTGGCTCTTATCTTAACCCAGCATTGTATATGCTATTAATCACAGGCCATGACAGAAATTATATCAGCAGCAGCAGTAAGCAGAGTAGCAGAATATTCTGTGCAGAAAAAAAAAAAAAAACAACCAACCAAAAAACCACCACTGTATACCATGAATAATTTCAGTTGTTCTACAGTTTCCAACTTCCAGTGAGGGTTATTTGGCTCTGAGTGATGAAAGCCCTTTCAGAATATCAGCTGGAAGGAGGACAGCATCCAGATGTATTTGACAGGAGTAAAAACCTATGTAAGCCCAATGTTTCTTGTCTAAAAGTCACCACCCCAAAATAGCTTGTGATCTAGTTATTTTTATTTAGAGAAGAGCCTGTGCCTTGAGTTTGGATCAGAGTCCAAATTCCACTAGAGTTTCAGACTGTTGTTAAGATAGGATGCTCCATTTGGCCCAGTTCAGAAACAGGACGACCAATAAGTTAGGGATCACGTTTAGAGCCAGGCTCAGACATTAGGGGTGGTTCATTTTTACAGGTTTGTCTCATATAATAAGTGAGCAGTGTTACATGAAAGGAAGAGTTTGTTTCTTGATGAGGGGAGAATTTAAAAACTGGCCCCAATTCCACATTTCAGAAAGGCTGCAGGTTGTTTCTTGGTTGGTGGGAAGATTCTGCATCTCACCAGTCCTCAGAGGGTTACCATTTGATAAAGAACAGCATGTTTCACTATCTGAAAATCAAAGTGGTGAGTACTAATAGCCCTTCATGTTAAAGCACAGTCAGCACACACATACATATTTACCATGAGGCCACACATAGTATTATAGCTTGTTTTGTTTTACCTGTGCATACATCAACAGTTCTGTATTTTGGGAAGTCAAAACCCTGTAGGAGCCACAGGATCCTTTAAAAACCACCAGCACATTTTCTTCCTCCTTCCTCCTATTTCCAAATGATCCCTTGAGCACAAGAGTCTTCTTCATTGCCCCAGCTGGATATTCTTAAAGATTTTATTATAACTTGCCAGTTCAGTTTTAACCACAGTGGTAGTAACATAATAATTAACACCATTTTCTTGTAAAGACTGTTAGGAAATTTGGACAATAGTGATCCCTAAGTTACCTGAGCTTCTACCACTCTGTGTACCCATCCTAGAGCTCTTGTTTACACAGGAGGCGGACACAGTTCCAAATATTCCATTTTAGTTGCTCATATAACAAACACGTTCTTCACACATATTTTACTCACATGCTTGGCACATGAAACAGGTGTAATATAGTCTACTTCAGTAGATGCATCCACTCCCAGACCTGTCTTCAGACCTGTAGGAGGCAATGCAGGAACTGTTGGGGGCTGTGGGTACATTCTGTGGGAAAGGATTCAGCTGCCTTCTCTCCTCCCTCACCTTTCTAAAACTCAGGGCAAGCCAGTGCTAGTAAACAGCTCTCTCTTAAAGGTAAGGAATGTCGGTGGGTTAAGAAACATCACCTTTTTCAGCACTTAAAACTATCTGAGAGGCTTCACCTGACGGATTAGGAAGACCTTGGACCACCTTTTCTAATAGCAGAGCAAGGGGTACAAGCATCATCAGCAGAGGATTGGTAGCAAGCAACTGGAATGGCTGTAAAATTTCCAACCAGCTCAGCTGTTTGAAAATAAATGTCTGTCCACAGCCTAATGGAACTGAGCTGGTACCTCTTCAGACATCCCTTACATAAATCTCTTGTACACTCAAGAGATTTATGATAAACACTTGCTCTTTCCTTAACCTTCAAAACCTTTTCCACCTGCTGAATAACACCAGATTCTTTCCTCTCACCCAGCCTGTTCACTGTCTATATAAAGCCTCTAGAGAAGATTCAGTGGCACCATGGACTGACTTGTCAGCAGTACACATATGACACCCATCTCTCCATCATCTTCACCTCTCATCCGAATGACAGCATTACCCAGCTCTTGAAGGGCTTGGCTAAGATCAGCAAATGAATGAAGTTGGCAGAAGCAAAATTGTCATAAGAGCCTGGGCTGATGAAGGTATAGGGAAGCATTTTACACTTTGATAATGTCCATTGCTGGCATTAAAGACTAATTGAAGATTTAATGTTCATCTGAACTCTATCATCCCGAAAGCCCCAATAACTGTTGCTGCAAAAGCCTCAATCTTTCAGCAGCACTATTTCCAATCAGATAACTTGAAAGATTGGACTTGGCCCTTATGCTTGATTTCTACAACCTAGTGGGTTTAGGAATGACAACCCATACAAGAATGCATTAGGCCATTTATTCAGGAGCACAAGACCACCAAACAAGCTTAAGCTCTGTTCTTTGCTCTGCTGACTACTCAGTCACAGCTTAAATTCAAGGCTTTGCCCTTATTTTCAAAGCCCTTATGATGTTAACAAAAATTTATTTAAGGGCATCCACATTTCTGAGACATGACACTGTTGAAACCTAACAGTTATGTTGCTCTGTAACAAAATAAATACCTACTTTGGAGTGAGTGTGCACCACAAATAGAGATTTTCTTCTGCCTAGTACACAACTATGGCCTCCTGCCATTAGCAGGAGACTAACATACATCTTGAAAGTGCAGAAAAGAGAAGCTCCAGCTTTTCAACCCTGCCTTCCCATCTCTATTCCAAAACCGTCAGCATGAACAAGGAGTCCACGACTGACAGACAGGACGAAGTCTGATTTCCAAGGGCACACTCCAGTGGGAGCTCTCTGGAGCACAAACAGGCTCTCTTATGTACCCATCTGCCTCTCCCTTTCAACCTCACAGGAACTTAACTTTCAGATCTGTATTCTTTTGCCAACAGGCTCAAACGTTTGGGAAGGTGGGGAGGGAGGGTACGTGGAATCACATACACAGACAGACATACACACTCAGCATGAATTCAGAGGTATTGTTTTACTAGCAAAGAGTTATTGGCAAAAGTGCCCTATGTAAAAAATAGGAGAGGAAATGAGGGAGAGGAATGTCAAAGATGCCTTGTGTTCATTTTCATGAGCTCACAAAGTAATTGGAGGCAGATAGATAAAGGTATACAGGAACATCTGAGGAGTCATTGCTTTCCAACACACCAGTAAGAGCCAGGGACTCAGAACCTGGAGAGAATCAGACAAACATTTTCAAATGACAAATGAGTCACTAATGATAATTAGATCTAAAAGAAATTTATTTCCTCCTAAAACAAACCCAAAAGCTGCTTTTCAATTATGTGAGATCAAAACAAGACAAAAAGTCTAGAAGATACCATTGAAATACACCTGAATCTATGTCCATAACTCACTGTTACATAGGGAG
>JAWWLV010000088.1:66052007-66089090 GCA_035041135.1 Platyrinchus mystaceus | reverse complement strand
CCGGGGCCGATGGATGCCCTCCCTGCTTTGGCCCCCGGAGCTCCGCGGGGCCGGGTTTCCCGGCGGGGCGGGGCGGGGCGGGGCGGGGCGGAGGGCGCGGTCCCGCCCCCGCGGCGGCGCGCACGGCGCAGCGCCCTCTGGCGGCGAGCGGGGGCCGCGCGGGGCAGCACCTGCCGCGCCGGCCGAGGGGACGCCCGCGATTACCCTGAAACGGGTCTGAAAGCAGCGTCGTTCGCTTACCGTGCAGGTCGGGAGAGGCCCGTCCTTCCGCTGCAGAAAGACTCCCGCAGGGAGGCGGCTGGCACACCGGTTCTGCAAAGGCTGGTGGTGGCACGGCCGAGCATCTCTCTCTCTCTCTCTCTCTCTCTCTCTCTCTACTCCAAAGCCGTTCTCTGGCCAAAGATCCACCCTGCCACGAGAGGCTTGTCACAGAGCCTCCCGTACCTCCAGAAGACACAGTTAATGTATTTCCTTTCCATGGCGATGATCTAATCCAGCCTCTCACAAAGCGCACATCTGCAGCACGCTGTGTTCACAGGAAGGACTTCTCAGGAACAACTGCTCCTTAGTACCTACCAACCCCCTTTTATTCTGTCTTTGTGCTGGCACTGCATGGTGTAGAATGACTCTTTCTTGCCTGCAGCTCTTAAACAAAAAAACCCTTTAAATACTTTCTGAAAGTACCACCTGAAAACTTTCCATCATTCCATGCTTCCCCCCCTTGCCAAAGTGAAGTGAAAGGTGATACGACCAGCCACTCGATCAATCTCTGTCAGGGTCAGGGGCATCTGGCTCCCATAGGGTTTTTTATAGTAGGAGTCTGTTTCTAGGACCATTGGCTCTTCTGCAGCAGGATGCTGTTTTCCGGATCTGATTTAAGCTGGACTCCAAAAGACCACAGAGAAAGAAGAAGCAGGGAGTGTGCACTCAACTTCCTGGAAGAGACACCCAAGCTGTTCTTATAGCCTCCTGCAACCTCACTCCATCCTCCCCAGCTTTCCAGCAATTACCAGCACTATGGGCTCAGAGGGCATGGGAAGCAGCCTGCAGCTGGCCCGGGGAGCCTGCCTGGTTTGAGCAGTGTTTTCAATTAATAGCCTGCTCAGCAGCCGCATCATAGTCTGTGAGAAATGCTAAGTGTTACTAGCAGTCTCTTGGTCCAAAATGTTTGGAAGAGCCACTGTTCTGTGCTCAACCTCACAGAGTCTTTGCATCTGAGAGGAATGCCTGGGATGGAGAACACAAAAGGACAAGCTGGACTGGAGTACCCATTATGCCATTGAAAAAAAAATGAAAATAAGATGTCAACAACTTCTATGAGCCTAATTGTTTCTTCTCAAACAGATTGTTAGCTTATGTGAATCAGGGTAGCTCTACTGAGTAAACCAAAGAATGGAAGGGGGAGGGGAGAAAGCCTTGGGATCAGAAAGGCACAATATGCGTCTTTATCCACATTGATTGCTGGCTACTGAGTAACATTAACTTATTGCCACAACCCTTCCCACCACCAAGAGATAGTGGCACTGAGAGAGATGAAGAGACACAGGGTGGCAAATAGTGAGACTGCATAGTTTCTGCAAACACCACCATGCAAGGCCACCTGAAGGACTGGACCTTCACTCCCCCTCTCTGCAACTCCTGCTCTTGCCCTGCTGCTCAGCTCTACCATTAAACTGAAACACAGAAAACGTGGATGATCGAAAACCAGAAATGGTTACTTTCTGAGCCAGATTGCTTCCCTGATTTGTTCCACCTTACAGTCACATGCACTCTGGACCAGGTGTAAAGAAATACAATACAAGTGGTTCTTTCAGCATCAGTGCCAGCTTGCAAACTGCAAACTGCAGCCTGGTGAAACACTGGGAAATCCCACAGAAAGCAAAAGATAGGAAGCTGTACTTTAATTTGTGCAAAACACAGACAAAGATCAGGCAGTGAGTAAGTGATGCAAATGCTCCTAGTCAGATTTCTCCACTGGACCTTCAAGAGAAAAAGAGGTAAAACATCAAGCACAAAGGGCATCCTGACTTCTCCAAACACAAAATCAGGACAAGCTAAATCCTGTCCAATTGCACAACATTAAAGAGTGATTCTGTGCTCTCTTACTTTCTGCTAAGGGAACAACAATGTTCTGACCTGCAGTGATTTATATGTAGCAAATTAATGCCATAAACAAGTGAGAGGAACCAAAATCTCATGCCCTAATCCTTCAAAGCAAAACCAAATCAGCACAATTGCTGATGAAGGAGGTAATGTTTATCCTTATTTGAATCCAATAAAAACATCCAAAAGAGAACCAATGCTCAAAGAGCTCTTCTCCGTTACATTTGCAAATAATGTTTTAAAAAAATAATAATAATTACTTCACATGCTTTACAAATAGTAATTAATTTAGCCTGATGTCTCCCCAGCTGGACAGGTGTTACTACCTCCAGTGAACATATGAGCAAGCTGAGTAAGACAGATTTGGCTCTGCTTTTTTTAAGTAGCATCTAATTTTCAGTGCAATTCTGTGTACAGGCAGCTTCTGTTAATTTTGGCTAGAGCTGTAAGTGATTAATGTGCAAGACAGATTCTGGATATCTCAAGCTACAGGGCTAAAATTAAAGCCCATGCTTGAAAATGTGATCTTAAAGGACTTGCCCTTGGCTGGGCAAGACAAGGAATCTGTTGCAGGATCAGGAAAATAAGCCAAGTTTTCAGATTCCTTGGGGCTTGTCTCCACAAGAAATGTAGGGAAGCAACGCAAAATTGCAGCATGCCAGAAACATTCTCCTCAGGTGGACCCTTCAGTGTTCACTGCTTTCAAAGAACAAATTTTAACCCCACCATAAATTCATCCTTTCCCCCCCCGAACACAGAGAGACTCACTTCTCACTTAGTGCTGAATACTGTAGCTTGTTGCCACTTTCTAAACTGAAAGGTGATGGTGACAAGAGAAGGATGTGGTGATCCAGGGTAGCAATAAGAAAGCCAAGGGTAAAGTTTCACTTCGGTTTCAGCAGAAAGCTTCCCCATAAAGATGTTTTGGTTTGCAATCAGCGATGAAGTACCTACCTGCATTTCAAAGAGGAGTGAGCTTCCTCCCACTTAGCGTACTCAAGATCACGTCTACCGATTTTGAGCAGAGATACGGACAATCTGAATAGTTGCCCCCACTAGCTGGAGCATGATGCCAGCCCAAAGGAGGAGCTGTGTGGTTTCATGCTAGAAATAAGCAGCATTTCTCTCTGCAATAAACCCTCTAGAGACAGGCTAACTATGTCTACAAAGGAGACTGGACTACAGATGCACATCCTCCCAAGTTGAGATGCTGATGGAAAACTCTGTTGTCCCAGCCTGTGGCTAAAATCCATTCAGGTCTGCTTTGCTCAACTGTGTTTGAATGCTTCTCACATGTTTTCAGTCTGAATGAGGTAGGTTAGAGGTGGCTTCAGTGTTAAAAGCTACCACCCAATGCTAGACAGGAAGGGGCCAACCCACAGCTTACCTCCTGGATTTGAAGCAGTAGGAACCTACAATTCCAGGGAAGAGCTGGAGACAGAAACTTCTGCCACAGCCTATGTGAACACCTATGGCCTAAGTGAAGGGTGATGGTGTCGACAAGTTCATACTTTGGCTTGTCACATGCCAGCTTTCCATGGAAATGAACCTGGTGCTAATGCATTAAGTCTTGGCTAAGATTTAAAATGGTGTGGGCATAGCATTGCCATTATTTAAATTCTCAAATTGGTATGATGTAGTTTAACCAGCAAAAATTAGTGTAGGCTAGGTCTGCCAAAACTGGTGGGTTCAAAGGAAGTGCTGCAGTGGGTAGCCTGCTGTGAGGATGGCAGCCAGCCACAGAGCGACCAGCCGGGTCCCTTTATGGTCTTGGTGGACTTGAGAAGAGTAGGAACACCACAACAGATGTAACACTGGTTTTGCCACTTGGGGTTACAGATGTACAACTGTTTGGACTGAAGCAGAGCCCTTTGGTGTAACTCCCCATCATCCCTCACACAAACACAGATGCACACGCACTGACTTACACCTGCTGTCCCATGACACCAAGCCAAGTGTTTGTGTAGCTAAGCTCTAAAGATTTTTTTAAGGATCTTTGGGCTAAATAAACCCCACCGTGCATTCTCCCTGAAAAGCATGTATTTTCTTTTGAGTGGATCATTTCACAGAACTGGTTTAAAGGGCAGCTAGATAAACAGCTGTATCAGCACAGCCGATGAAGCAGTAACCTGGGGCAGCAGAGAAGGAGCTGACCAGAGCAGCCACTAGAGCAGGATGCCTGCTCTAGCAATACTTTCCAAAGAGTGTGTTTTGGTTAGAATTGGGTTTGTGGTGCTCTCGGCTTTTTTTCCTTATGTTTCCTAAGGAAATTAAGTATGTAATTGGTCTGTCCCTCAGTTTTCCTGTAATCTGTTTCAATTCTGCTGTGCATTCTCAGTCAAATCTGAAAGAGTTTCAAACTACCATGACCCTCGAAATCAGTCACTGTCTGAGTAAAAGCCCAAACTTGAGTCCCATGCAAGCAGAAAAACAGGCAGAACTCAGCTGTTAGCCAGTGCTGCTGGTTAGCTGACACACAGCTCTGGCCTATGGCTTCAAAGGGGCAGGCAGGGAGCTGAAGTGGTGAACTTGATGTTCATCATGCAAGGCCAGGCTTTGTCACTGTGATTGCTCGTGCACAGCCTGCCTAAATCCAGACTTTGAAACTTATGGCATGCAGACTTCAGTGTGCACTTGTGCTTTAAAATACAGTGTCCTGCCTGAAGTTCCTACTATAAGTCATTAAAATGTAGCTAGTACTTTTAAATCCATTCAGTGATTTCTGTATCAGGTTATTGTAATATTAATTGTCTTAACAACGCAAGTAGTACAGACATTTTCAGTGAAAGAGGTGATACTTACTTCTGTGCAGGGGCTCAATTGTACCACTTGAGCAATATGATGCCTGATACTGTATTTATATTACTAAAATGCATTTTCTGAGGGGAAGCTCAACACAGAGATGAATTGCATCTAACATGAAAGGAAAAAAAATAACTTGTCAGCCAGATAGGTTATTTGCTGATCTATAAATCCGAGAGAACAACAATGCATACTGTAGTCCCGCCTGTTCCCACACACTCCTTCTTGTCATCGCAAGAGGTCTTTAGTACCCTGAAATATAGCTTGACAATAAAAATTAATTGAAAGTGCGCTAGAATCATTAACTTTCAGAGCTTCACAGTTTGCCCATCCTTAAATAATTCTGGTTATAAAATCCTGTTTGCGCTACAATTCCTTGGCTCTCTGCCATGTAGCATGTACAGAAATCAGCAATATGTGCAGCAGGGACTTAGCTGGCTGTAATACGAATGCACATAATAGACTTTCTTCTTTAGCTCAGCAGCAAAACATTGACTCAGATCTTGAGACCAGTTATAGTCCCAGCGGTGTTTACTCTGTGTAATTAGCAGTATCAAGTGTGTTGTCTTTTGGGTAGCCTGATTGTTTCCATATGCACATGTACCTTCTGTGAACGCAGACAGGGCAAGAGGCAGACAGCATTCAAAGTGCATGCATTATGGGAAGCACATATGTTTTAAATACGTTATCTCTACAATTAGGAAGAGTTTAGAAACTGGTCATATAAATCTTAGAAAATGGGGCCAGCAGAGGAAGAAAAAGTCCTTCTTTCCAAGCAAGAATTTTGCCTGGGTAACTACTTGTACCCAGGTCTCCGAGATGGCGCAGACATCTCCCTGCTTGCTGATGGGAAAGCGGCATGAATCAGTAGCTCATGCATTGCTCCAGGAGGGAGAAGGCTGTTGACGCTGTGTTGGGGCCTGGAGGAAGATCGGGCTGGCATTCGAGGCGGGGCGTGCCTGGGAATGCTGCACAACATTCATCTTAGGGGCAGGTACTTGCTGAAATTCCAATTACTGAGAGAGATGGCTGAGGCAGAGTGAGGCCTTGCCTTTGCCTTGAAAAGAGGTGCAGTTTTTTTACCTCAGGCTAATGTTTCTGACCTGTCCCAAGGTAAAAAAGCAGTGAAACCAAGCAACCTCAGCCTCACTGCGAGGCAAACCAGGCAAGGTCAACTCCAAAGTGGGGGGCCACTGCTGGACTCACCTACTTTACCACATCAAAAGCAGTTACATCAGGGTTGAAAAATAAAAAAACATTTAAAAAATCCTTGAGAGCAGAAAAGACAGGCCCTAATGTCTGTTTTGAAATAAAGAGTACGAAAAAGGGTTTGTTTGGGGTTATTTATCTCTTGTTCTCCCTCTCCCTTCCACGCCCCCAACATTGCCACATGTGGCAGGCTCTCTCACCCCCAACACTCAAGCCTTTGCTCTGTGGCTGGCAGCATGGCTGGAGGCTGCAGGGAAGTGGGGAGAGACAAGGAGAGCCATTTCCACTGTGGCTTGGCTCTTCCTGCTCCACGCTGTCCTCGGGATCCTCCACACACCTCTCATAACAGCAGGGCCCCTCTTCACCTCACCCTTCATGACATTGCGCCTCCAGGCACACCTTGCTGGTTGGGAAAGGCTCTCCCTGGATATTACCTCGCACACCTATTTTTATGGCTGCAGTAGATGCCTGAATAAATGTCATCTTAACTAACTGTCTTGGGCTGCTCTCCAGCTCCCGGCCTTGATGCGCTCCCTTGTGCCATCCCAGCATCCCAGGACAGCCTCCCCATTACGCTTTTCTGCACCTCCCAAAACCTCCTACATATGCCTTTTATCACTTTGCTAACAATATTTCAGTATCTGTTTTGTAGCAAACCACTCTTTATCCATAACTTAAACTCACCAAAGGAGAGTGCCTGACCAGGGTATTACACCTTCTTTGTTGTCATCTCTGCTACTGCAGATATGCGAAAGATTTAACCTTAAAACTTGCCTTGCAGTAGAGAAAACACACCCTTGCAAAGCACCTTTAAATTTGAGCAAGTGCAGCTAGGGTCACTGGCTGTACAAATTTGCATCACATAATTTCACCTCCCATTTTCTGCTACCTCTAGGAACTATCAAAAAAAGCTCCCCAAACAAGCTCTTTAATTCATAGATCCTCACTTTAAAGTACTGCAAAGCAATATTTTATGCAAAAAATCCATACAATACATTCTTCTCTACAGACTTCTTGAAAATATCTTGCAGTTTATGATTTAGATAGAATTCTGCAAGCCTAGCAAGAAATAAAAATCTTTTACAGAAAAAGGCATATGTTGCTCATCGCCATTCATTCATTAAACAGCCTAGCACTTTGTTTCAATTGTGTCTTATGGCATTAGGATTGAGGATGCCACTATCTTAATAATAATCTATCAAACAGTATTGCAAATAGTCACTGCTCTTCAATTTCTTGAAAAGGTCTGAAGAAGTGAAAAATGCATTTGCAGCACAGCTACTGTTTTATCTCCACCACAAGATTTGGTTATCTCAGTGAAAAATACTGCACTCAAAATTAGTTTAGTAGTTTTTACATCTATCACTGTTGTCATTCTGCTTTTATTATTTTCTCAGTGGTTTCTGCCTTTTTTTTCTAATTTTTCTTTCTCATTTCCACTTAAACATCTGCCACAGACAAACGCACTTCACGGCATGCAGTTGCTGTCATGGTCACAACAGTTGCAGGGAAGCCCAGTGTAATCACTCGACCTAAAAACGTTTATTGGGCAGTGAAATAATCTGTGTGCAGTCTCATGTTCTCACAAACCCCACTACCCGTATGTAGCTCTTCCCTAGTACATGGCAACCTGAGGAAAGTTTAAAGATGCTTGAGGTACTGCTACCAGTTTTGTACTGGAAGCATACAGGACAGTCCATGCTACTTTAAAGCTTACGTAAATACTAAATATGTTTTATGGCCCTTTTATGTGTAAAACATTATGTTAGTTGAGAAGTACAAATGATTAGTTTAAATTTAATAATTAAAAATACAAATGTACTGCATACTCAGTACCTAGACCTTTGCTACATGCACATTTACATACAGAGAGAGAGTATCTGGAAAACCACCGTTTCCGCTGTGATGGCAATAATATACTGCTTATGTGTCATGTTATTTTGAGTCATTATTAATCTATTACTCAACTAGTTTAGTAAATGTAGTACAATATCTAGGGTGACATTGAAGATTCAAGCCCCAGACTACACCGATGTAAGCATATGTGTAACATGTGCTGAAATGCTTACAGGAACGGAGCAGAAATATGTATCAAGCCCAAACTTGAAAACAGGTGGTTTTAAGTTATACAAGGACAAAGAACAGCAAACAGTGTTTTAAGCAGCCAGTTTTTGAGTTCAGAAATTAAACAGCTCTTTATATTCCCTTTTCCACTACTCAAAAAAAAAAAAAGTGCCCAAAAAGGGGATTGAGAGAGCAACATGTGAAATCTAAGTCGTAATTTTAAAACTGAGGGTCCTTTTCACCAGGGGATGGGGGGGGGAGGAGAGGAAGAATCACATCTTTTTTGCTTTTCTTTTTCCTTTTCCTAAGGAATTCTGTCTAGCATCAGCCCATGTCCCCAGGCTGGCAGGTATCTAAAAATGTGGGGCAAGAGCACTTCCTTGGCATGAACTAGGTTGCCCTTGCAGGGTGGGCTTTGCAGCAAGGCTGCAGCAGGTCATAGCTGGTATTTTGAAATAACAGAACTGGGAAAAAAAAAAAAAAGCAAACAAGAAAAAACCCCACTAAAAACAAAAAACATTAAAAAAAAATTTAAAAAAGGCTTCAGTTAACATCTCTTGTGGCAACCATGGTGGGCTGGTGCATGTCCTAGCAGCAGGGCTCCCCTGTGTCCCAGGAGGTGCTCGTTCCCTCGGGCCCAACACATCTGCCTCCTTAGGAAGCTGCCCCCTTCCAGATCCTGCTGAGAAGGGAGCTCTGAAACCTGCCACCTGCTCAGGGACCCGGGAGTGCTGGGGGCCACCCTCCTCCCTCCTTGCCTCGGGCATGGCCCTGTTCTCTGCAGGGAGCCAGGTAAGGTGGATACCGGGAGCAGGCGGTGGCAGCCCCCCTCTTGGACCTTGTGAGCCCCCGTCACACCTCCAAACTCTGGTACCTCCAGGGTGGCACCTGTCCCTGGATTGCCTACACCCCCTTCCCAAGCAGCAGGGGCCTCCCACGGCCCGGAGAGGCCTCGGCTGCCCGTCGGCACAAGGCTGGGGATAAGTGAGCAGCCCGAGTGTCGAGGCGAGGTGGGGCACAGGGGTGAATTCCTGCCCCCAAAAGGGGGCGAAAGGCCTCTCGGCTGCCCTCGGGGGAAGGGAGTGTCCCTCGCAGGGGAACAGACGGAGCGCCTTCCTCTTACTCACCCACCTGCCCGCCACGTCGGGAGGCAGGAGGAGGTTTTGCAAGTATCTGGGGAAAGGGACGGGCCCCAGGAGCGTGAGAGTGGGAGAGGAATGGTGGAGTTACATAAAGGAGGGTGGGCGAGAAGGGGAGCGGGACAGGCAGGTATGCGCGCCCAGGCTAATCCGGAGGCAAGGGGATGGCGGAAGGGGTGCTGGGAGAGAAAACTAAACACAGCCCAAATGTGGCTGTGTGGCTGGGAAGCACAGAGAAGGGGGACAGCCTCACGCTGCAGCTGGTGTGGGTGCACGCATAGATGCGGGTGCGTGAACGAGCTGGACAAAGGACAAGAAGCACCGTAACTGCAACAGGCGAGAGGGTGGCGAGAGGGAAGACCTCCTTTCCAGGAGGTCTGCAGTTCCCCCTCCCGTTCCCCGCATGCTGCTGGGGAAACCTGCGCTTTCGCTGCTTGCTAGGAGACAGCACACAGCTCCGTGGGTGCGGGTGTGTGAGGCTTGCTAAATGGAGGCTCTTGCTGCCCTGCTGGTTGCTGCTGGGCTCGGGGAGGGAGGAGGAGAGGGAGGAGGAGGAGGGAGGGATGTGAAAGTGGGTCAGGAATGTAACTAGACTCTGCCCCCCTTGTTGCAGGCGCAGGCGGCGCTGCCTTAGCGATGGAAAGCAGGCATTTCACTGTTGATGTTCCCCAGTCCTGCCGGCTGACGGTTACTAGGGGATCCTAAAGGATGTGTTTCCCTGTGACCCTTTGAGAAGAAAAACTTAGTTGCCGCAGTAACCAAGTTTGGCTTGGATGCAATGATGCAGTAAATAGCATAGGTGAGCCTTGCTAAATGGAGGAGGAGGAAGCTGAAACCGTATAGGCTGGATAACTCTTGCAGTCAGGTCAGGAAACATTTTAAAAACTTCCCAACAAAGTGTATTAGTTAAGTACACGACTTTTACATTTCCTCATGCAATAAAACTCTCAGAATTTATCCCCTATGTATTGTAAACTACTAAGAAAACAGAGATAGAAATAAACTGCCTTAGTGATGTAGCATGAGGTACAGCGCTCATCCACAACACTGCAGTAGCCCTGTGCAGCCCTTTTCAATGCAAATAATTTTTGTTTGATGGCTTGAATTTTTGAAAGTTAAGGGATGTGAAAGAAGGTGAACGCTGACTCAAAAACTAAAGTTTGCATCCATCTTCTTTTCAGCAGTGTTACTTTAGGCTAACAATTTTCAATATTGTTACTTAGATTAAAATAGAGAACTCATCAACCCTGCTCCTATAGGATATCTGTAAACTAAATACTTTCAAAGTGGGAAGCAAACTAAAATAACAAGCAAAAACTTTTAACTAAAGGCCCGATTATGCATTATTTCTCCTTATTCCCTTCAGTTGTTATCATCTGATTTCTGTCATCCTCTAATAGAAAAAACAGACTTTTATTCACAAGGTTGGGGAATCACTTCTCAGAGTTAGAATGAAAAACTGAAAAGAAACACTGAAGACAGATGCTGTGATATATCCATTTCTTTTTTTGTTTTCTTCCAGAGTTGTGTCTTTTCTAAAACACTGGTACTCTGAAGAAAAAATGGGCTGCTGTACACGAGACTGATTCTGTTCCCAGCCTGAGGATCAACAGAGAACTGAGCTGTCAAGCTTACAGATGCATCAGGAGTGAGGGGACAGCGAGTGTGTCAGTGCAGGCCACGCAGCAGATAGGTATGCATCCAGTCGATGGATGAGGCTATGTGTATACATTTCATTAAGGGAACAAAAGTAACTGGAGCAAACTGTGCAGCTATTGCTTTTACTCCTTTGAATTACTGTCAAGGAGGTATTGGTATAAATAAACATCCCTTCGGCTTATTTCACCTCTGAAAGCTATTCACTGTTTAAAAGCATCCATGCCTTTTAATAAAAGGACATTCAAGGATGAATAATGAATGTTGCTATTTCTACATTTTCCATGAAATAATATGTCAAGCTGATTTCCCATATCATCTTCTACTAAAAGCTAAATGTAATAATAAAAGATACATGAATATAAGCAAATTGTGGTGAAATATAGCTATTATATATAGTACTGTTACTCTTGTTTTAAGAAAAAAAAAAAGTAGAAACCAATACTGGTTTAAGTGCTATGAACCAAACAAAGCTTTTCCTAAACAGAACTCAGTGGAGGGCCTAGGTGATACCTTATAGATGAATGTAGCCCATTGCCTCCAGTCATGGAAAATATTCAGACAGTCTTCATCCACAGTTTTAAGATCAGTAACTGCTTTGGTATGTCATGCTTATTTTTTTGTGGAACAACATTACTTGGTTTTGTCAACTTTCTTGGCCATGCAGAACAGTTAGTGGACAGTCTTTCATGCCACCTGCTTTCACAGGCCTATGCCTCTAAGCAGTCTTGCAGATCTGGACAGGGGGATCCCACAAGTCTCTCACATTATCAGTGAAAATGCCAGGTTAGAAGGCTTCCTCTTTGGGGACTGCCACAGACAGTTTTGATGGTCCCACCTATTACCAGCATATTTTCCTGTGTGTTGAGGCAACCCAGTGGGCTGGGAAAACTAAACATTACAGAGAAGAAAGATTTGTGTTAGCAACGATTCCTTCATTTACTGGCAGGGAGGGTCTGGTTTTGTTGTTACTCTGGGGCCCTTTTCATGCTCCTCTGGACAAGGAAAGGGCATGCTAAGCCTTATGGAAACAGTCACGAGAAAATCCTCCTGTGCTCGGTGTAGGAGCATGGTGTTTCCTATCTATTCCCTCCACCCCTTTCTGTGGGGATGATGTGAGGAAGGAGGTGTGGCCAGAAAGTTGCTGCTTTCTAATTTTTCTTGGCTCTGTCAAAGGCCTTTGTATTCAAGGGTAAACGGCAGGGACCTTGACGCTGCTCTAAATATGTGTGGATGTCTTAGAGGTCCCCAGAAGGACCAGATAACATGACAAAGCATGAAGCACAGCTTAGGTATAACAGAGAATTTGACCTTCAACCTGTGGCTGCTTTGAACAGGAGTTGATAATGGCATCTCAGACCAGGGCTTTACTGCCAACCTTTGGGCATGGGCTTAGTCTGCAGTGAAAGGCTAGTTAATGCACAGGTATGGAAAAAGAAAAATGGGAAAGCTCCAGGTTTGATACCTGAGTCCATCTACAAAAGTATTTTTGCTTTAACTTGTACACTGGAAAATTAGGAGGGGGAAACCCCCACTGTTTAAATAGGGCTTTTCTAGCTACGTTGAGTCCCCTGGTTATTAGAGAGAAAAAAGATGTATTAATTTTTACCAAATTATGTTAGCAGGCTAGTGTACGTTGTTTAGTAAAATACTTACTTTTTGAGTAATTGTAGCACATTTTGGTTTTTAAAACCATCATTTCCAAAATAGATACTAATATTTTTTTAAAATATATTAGCTCATCTTGTCTCCACCTAGCAGAGAAATTATTTTGCATCCTACTCAAGTGACTGTATGGCTTCAGGGGGAGGATAGCTTGGACCCTTCAGATAGAGTTAAAGATTTAGCCACATGCTATTTTTGAGCTTTATTTTCTTGGTTACTATCTTGTTCTTACCAGACTGAATTGCTAGAACTTCTCTGTAAACAAGATGAAACAATAGCAGCAAAGGTAGGATGCCATACCGAGCTGAATAAGGACCTCAAAGCCCATTACCATTTTAATGATGGCATTGTTAAGCAAAGTAGCCTCAAGATTAAATCCTTTTCTTCATTTAGAAAAACTAGCTATTTATCGAGTGTTTTACCTTTAGCAACCAAAATACAGTAGTGTTTGGCTTTCTTTTGAAACTCATGTGGTTTCAAAGCTGTTTGCAGCTGAAGACTGTCAGCCACTCACTGTACTTACTAAACAGGTTTAAAAGCAGACACGGTTAACAGGATGTGACATAGACTCTCTTCAGCACAGTATCTGACACATCCCTGTACTTTTCCAATAGCTTTGAAGAGCTCAAGCTTAGAATGCAACAGGTCTTCTTAAAGTTTGAATCCTACAAGAAAGCCTTAAGAAAGGTATATCCCACATGTATTTTATTGAGAATTATTTCAGTGAACTTTTGCTTATCAGTATTGAAAAGATGTGTTAAAACCAGTCTGACAACTTTTTTTCTTAACGCCATGTGCTGGAGGGCCTTGAGAAAACAGTTTTGAAACAATATCAGAGCTGAACTACTGAAATGCTTTGAACAAGGAGAATGTTCATTAAACACATTTCCCCGGTTTTTGTTGTGTCCCAAACAACGAAGGTCAGATATTTCATGATTTACAGCTCCTTTTCTAGTGAGATGCTTCAGAAAGAGCTTGAAAGATTTGCATCTTGCAAGTAAGAACACGGTGGACTTAAAATGCTTAACCTACTCTGGTGTTTTTTTCAAAATTTTACCTGTGAATTCACTGGATCCTGTTTCAAAATATGCATATAAAAGTGTTAATTACCCACCCAGCTCCCCTTATCTTAATTCACTGTAAGTCAGCCAACACCCACGGGAGAGGCTCTGCAGTGACTGGACCATGAGAGATGCAGACATTTCATACTCCTTTGGAAACAGTCTCTGTGGTATAATCCTGCTTTCTCCGAGTAGCTATTAACTACAACTCCTTGGAGTGAAATTAGGTTTCATTGCCCAAGGCTGTACTGTTTTCTCTCCTGCAAAAGGGCTGTGCTTCAGGTCACAGGTCTGTGCATGGGTCCTCCCACCCAAGCCCAGGGCACGGTTAGAGCGCCTGACAGATCAGCTCCTCTGCAGCCACCCGGCAGTGCTTGCTCTGCACTGAAGGTCTGAGGAGGAAAGACATGGATAAGGACTTTGCAAAGCACATTAGCTTCCTGTTTGATTCCCCCCTTTCCAACTGCAGATTTCTCAGTACTTCTCAGCACCCCTTTTTTTGATGTGTAGCAAAGCATTTCAGGTCAGAACGGGTTTTTCAGAACCTCTGGAAAATACAGTCTCATTGTATACAGCTTGCTCTGAAAAATCAGACCTGAGTGCCACAAAAACATAAAATAAGATTTAGAAGAAATTGTAGATATCATTTTTTGGGACATACTTCCTGACACAAAGGAAGATGCAAGCAAATAGTAGCATCATTCTACAGTGAGAGAGACTGGGTGAAGCACCCCAGCTCAGACTAGAAATGAAATTTTGCTAAAGGGTAAGGGCCTTCCAGTACAGCTGATCATCAGCAGAAGAATTTAAGAAAAATCAGCATAGTGAGAGAAATGTGTTACAAAAATGTTGGGCCTGACTCTGGAAATGTCTGTGAGTCATCAGGGATGCTACCCAGCAGGGAATTGTAAGGGAAGAATCTTCTTTACATCTAGGGCTGTTTTCAAGAGCTGCTGTTGATGCTACTTCCTCCTAGGCATTCCCAGGAGCTGTGTCTGTGTGTACTTTGGTAAATAGAGAGTGGATGGTGGATCCTGGTATTAGCAGGACCTTTTACACATCCGTCTTGGTATTTTCTTTGAAGTCTTGGGTAATGGCAAACTAGAGTCTCAGTAGAGATGACTTTTGCAACACAGGAAACACCTGTACACTCTCGTCAAATTATTTCTCCATGTGACAAATGCACACCAGCTCTGCTGTGTCACAACGCCTTTTCACCCTAAAAATTAAAGTCAGGAGCAAACTTACAAAAAAGCACTGGATGAGGCAAAATCCTTCCCCTAAACCTTCCCTCCTTTCGCCTTCTACTCTGTATTCTGCCTTTCTGCTTTTTTTCCCCTGTATTATTCAACCCACAGCTTGCCTTCCTAGAAGCATCAATCCATCATTCCCTGTATTTATTTTTGTGTCTGTTCCTGAGTTGTAAAGGACCAGCAGATTCTTTTTTATTACCAGTGTGCACAGTGCAGAGATCCAGCTACAGGCTGGTTTGCATTCAGAAGCTGTAGAAGTAGAAGTGATGAGATTTCTGCAATTTCTGAAACTTTTTCTTTAAACATGGTTATTCAGCTGACACCTCTCTTCCTCGTTTAATGAGAGCCTACTCTATTTCATGCACTGAAGTGTGCACTGTTCACATAAGCAGGCCCAGAGCTGGGAGAGAGGGCTCCTGTTCCCAGCCTTTCTACATCTTGCTGATTAGCCGCCCTCTCAGTGCCTCACTTCCTTCAGCTGTGCAACAGCACTCACAAAACTGTCCTTTTCATTATAAAGTGATTTAAGATTCTTGGTGAAGAACATGACATGAAATCAGACAGCCAAAGCTGTTGGAGAAGTATTATACACAACTTTCACTCTGTGGAGAATTCTCCAACATCATATTAAGTATACACAAAGCAGCAAAGTTTGTTCAAGGTTAGCATCTTCTACTCTTAAGCCTGGCTGGGATAGAATAGCATCTTAGATAAGAAAATATTTGTGCAGTGTAATATCATTACTGTGGTCTTCTTCAGATCTTGTCAAGATCCTGGCAGAAGTATTTGCAATAACGAAAAAAAAAAAGGCAAGGAGTTTTAACCATTTATTAACCTTGAGACAGTCTATACTTACATGGAGGTAGTAAATGTTGTACAAACAATATCTCTTCTTTTGTTCTCTGAAATCAGGATGGCTTCTAATCATTTAAGTGTTGCTATTTTATTAATAAGTGCTACTGTACATCTCTTAATATTTTACAGAAAACCAACAGTAGGTGAATTACACAGTTGCAGAATTCCTTACAGTTGGGTATATCAGCATTTCTGTAACTTCATCTTTTCTCAGAGCAAGCCTCAGAAACTAGTCTTGTAAGATGTAACAGATGTTGGATAATTCAGGAACAGATTTATAAGCACTTAGACCTGTCAGTTACACCATCTTATTTTCTTGCTGATGAATATGCCCAGGAAGACACTGAGGGTTTTTTTATGAGAAACTCAAAGTAACTTGGAATTGAAATCCTTCCAATTAAAAAAAAAACAACCCTGTAATTCATTGCACTGAATCACGTAAGCAACTTTGATACCAGAGGCACTGCTCCTTAATCTGGTATCTGAATTTACTAGCAGATAGTTTCAATTCTGTTTTTAAAGTAACTGCAGTGCACATGCAGATTTAGGGTTCTGGATCAGGGCGGAAAGCAACTGCATCTTCACTCTACTCCACCTCATCCTGTAAAAAAAAGTTTTCCACTAAAACAGCAGGCTATATAAGATGCACAATAGTTGTACATCTTGTACATTTTATTAATCTGAAGATGATCCTTTTCATCTTCACACCATTTTACCTCCAGGTCCTGTAACAGCCTTGCACTGGGTCAGACACATGTTTTCCAAAGAATGCCCCAGAAAGCACTGTGTGGGTGGTATTATAATTCTGTATATTCCTACAATGGAGCAGTGTGTCTGTGTAATGGGATTGGGAGTTTTGCTTGGGAGAGTTAATGTGAATGCCAAATGATAAATAAAATGCAGAAATGAAAAGAAAGCCCCGAAGAATGGAAAGCATCATAGTAAGTCAACATTTGTCTTTCTAACTGTGGGTCCTGTGAAGTCTGCAGAAAGGGTTTATGGATGAGACATGACCGGCAGAGAGCATGCAGCATTGTTGCTAAGAGCAGATCACCAGAACCCTGCAGAATTACAGAATGCATGGCTATTTAGTGTTGAAGTTAATAACTCATACAGCCTTGTGATATTCAGAAGCATTTGGAAAATATCTAATATTACTGGACTGTTTAAAGATGTTTGCAGGTCACATTTACAAGTGGATGTCTGTTATGCAGTACTATTAACACCTCTTTTTGCTGTTGTTGGCACACTAACCCCTTCCCACTGTACCAGGAAACTGTATTCCAGTCACAGATAGCTGACTCCATCCTCTAATTTTTCATGCATACAGGCTATAGCAGAATATGTCTTTAGGAGATCTTTTTGTTATCCTGTGTACAAAACATTATGGGTGCTTGATAAGCAAAGAAAACCTTACTAAACATACATTTTTTCAAATGATCTATATAAACAGCTATGTCACTCTTCTTTAAAGTTCAACCTATGTCTTCATCATATTGTTTGTATTACTGAAAGCCTTTTCTTTTGTGTTCATAGCTATCTTCCTATCTCCCTTTAATCACAGTAGCCTTCACCACTTTTTCCAGCTGTTTAGAATTCATTGGGAAGAATTTACCTTATTTTCTTAGTAGTAGTTTTGCAAATGCCTCAACATGCTGCAGCATATTTTACAAACAGTAGAGGATTTTAAAGGAATAATTCTTTCCAAGTTTCACTTTTAAACTAACTTCCTAGTATTATTCATAAAAAATGCTACTGGTAACTAGATTTGCTCTGAAATTTTTACACAAACTTGTGAAACTAAATTTTACTTTTACATCTGAATTTTTCACTTACATGCCTGAGTGCTGATTAAGCCCTTCTTGGGAGGGTTTATTGAGTCAAAGCCCAATATCTCAGTAGACTGGCCAGTTACCTGAGATGCAGGAAGATGTCTCCATTCATTTTCATCCTATTTTCATCAGAGCTCACACAACTAGTTATATGCATTATGCTATTAATTTTTAAAATGGGATGAGTGTAGTTCGGCATCTAATTCGTACTCACATGCTTAAGTTTCAGCGTTGCTCAGCAGCCATAGAAGCAAAGAATGTGCTCAACATGTATGAAAACCAGGCTATGTAGGTGCCTAGAAAATACAGAATCAAATAACTAAGTATAGGCATCCTAACTGGAAAAAAATAACCTTTTTTTTTTTTTTTAATTTATTGAACATGGGCGAAGTATTGGTTCTTAGCAGAAACAGAGCATATAACTTAACGGATCTCATGCTCATTCAGATGTGACAGATCTGACATGTACATTTATGATGTCTGGCAAATGTAATTATTTTTCTATTTAAAAACTAAAACGTAGTTACTAATCAGATAGTCCGATTTTACACATTTGTTTCACTTTTTAAATTCTATAAAAGGTAGTAATATGTTCCCTAAATTTTGGGGAGAAATAGCTTGTAGTGTGAATAGTGACATGATGTATTTTACTGATCCTGGAAGCTTAGTTTAGGCCCTCCTAATTACATGAAGTTCCCTCTTCTCACATAGCCCTGGGATAATTGGATTGTATGGCATTCCAAAGCCTTTGGGATGCTGAAATAATCATGCCTCAACCCTATAAACATAATTCTGCTTTGATGTTCTCACCACTAGCTGCTAGCTGAATAATTCCAATTCCCTTGTGATCAACTTTCATATGATAAGAGTGATAGCAATGATAAAAAGTTGCAAGACCCTTGACATGTGTTTTTAGTTCATACAAAGAAAGGACATCAATTTATAGGAACTGATATGGAGCAGGCCATGCAATTAAAAGCTTTTGGTCCCTGTTTCATTACTGGAGGAAAGTGGGGCTTGCATTGAATGGGGGAGGGGGGGGGAGCAGCCACAGGAACTGGTTGTGGCTCTGTGGCTGAGATAAGTTTATGCTGTTCCCTTTGGCAAATCATTGCTGTCTTATAAATTCCTCAACACTTTGTTCAAAGTACAGCTGTGTTTCAATAATAACTTATTTCTGTATAATTCCAGATCAGTGGTTTTTATTACATATGCTGCTAACATTTTCACACGAGTACTCCAGCTGTACAGCAGTTTTCTGCAGTCAGCACTGGCCTAAAATCATGCCAGGAACTATCTGTATTAGATTCCATGTTACCAAACTTTTGTATACTGAACTATGATACACCACTCCCATCTTACTTTCTCTTCATTCCACTATTGTCCCAGCCCTGGAAAACTCACCACTTTTATGCCAACTTAGCCTCAATTTATTGCCACAAGATTTTGCTGTTGTTCCTATTTACACACAATATTATACCAGTAGCAAGTTTTGCAAGAGCTGTCAGTTTCCAGATAGGAAGTCTGAGCTCACTCATTCTCTTCCAGTGTGGTTGGGTAATACGGTGTTCATCATAGGACAGGACTAATGATACCAGCTCTACTGAATCACCACATGCAAGCAGGCACAAGGAATATTTCCTCTCTTTTGCTGTGTCAGTACCCTGGAGTCCAGACCAGAAATATCACCTGGAGATCTGTCTTTGAGATTATCCCAGGAAAAGTATATGGACTGCAGTGAATTGCTTCAATTGGCTCGTGGGTCAGGGATCAACACAGAAACATCAAGCAGGGTTTTTACTGATTAAGTCCGTGCCCAGAGAACGACTGACTACATCTTGTGAGGTGAATCATTCCCACTTATAGCAGAAACCGCAGTTCAGAATTTAAGTCACTTAGGAGACTCTTTGCTACTCAGTTCTTGATTACATATAAGTATAGCCATAGCAAAACTCCTATAAATACCAGAAAAAAATAAACAGGAAACAAAAGCAAGCTTACTTTTCAGTCAGAGAGAACTCTCATGCAACTTTCTAGCCTTGTTTAGCATGTGTGTATGTGTGTGCAGGGGGATAAGCAATTGTGGAGGACATCAGCATCCTCCAACATGTGGACCACTGCTCAAGAGGCTCTAAGGTGAATTGATGACATTCGTTTTTATGTGTATTTTAAGTCAGGCTTTACATCCAGATCTCAGGAGGTAAGAAGACAGTGCTCCAATCCACTGTGCTACTGGGCACCTTAGCAGTGTTCTCCTGAGCCCTTCTCTTGGATTGTCTGCTGTATAACCCTTATTCTAGTGACAGTAGGCTCTACCCTCAGTCCTCTTCTTGTTTTTTTTGTTTGTTTCTTTGCTTTTAACCATTTTAAAAATCATTTTGCTGAACTCTTCAGACTGCTCATTTGCACTTTAAGAATTACCTTTAGCCACTTTTGTGAGGGAAAGGACATAGAAGAAAACAAACAACCTAATGAAACAAACTCCGAAGATGTATGTGAAATGAGTGTGTAAGACTGTTCAGGAAATCGAGAAAATCTTATTTGCAGTTGCCATTTAATCAAAATTCGTAGCTGGGAAGATTATTTCACTGGTGAGTTTAGAGAGCCACTGCAGTCTATTATCACTTCACTAGAGATTGCAGGAAAAATTTTGCGCGACTGTTAGGATTTCAGGATATTTTCATAGACGTTAATCCCAAGCAATTTAATCCTTTGCTGTAAACACTGACTGCAAGCTGAGTCTAAATGTCTTCTGCCCTTTCTAGTTACTTATAGTTCTTTTGAGGAGGAGGCTGATGTCTGTGCCCTGTTCTTAGAAATCATTTGTTTCAAGAGTTGAGATTTCCATTCAGCGAATCATTTCGGGTAACAGCTCTCTTGCGCTCATTTTGATAATAGTGGTTTAGGGTTTTTTCCTTTTCAAGTTTCATTTTAGTTAGAGCACAGTTCCATCTGACCACCAAAGTAATTGAAAACAAAACAAAAAAAGTTTAGTAGCACTTTTAACTTATCTACCAAATTTTTCCTCTATAGATGCTCACTAATAGAGTTTTCACCTTCTCTGTATTGCATAGAAGTAAAGAAGATGATGGAACATATTATCTATCATCCAAGTTGAAGACAGGAATGCAGAAAAATGTATCAAGAATATTTTCTTTTTGTAGAAGCAAAAACTTTCTTTTATGAAAGCTGTGATCCACAAAGCCTCTGGTCCACTTCTTCTGCCAGAAAAAACCTTCTGTTGACAGTTTTTGCGGTGGTTGTGGAAGTCACAATGTCAGTAGAAGAATTCCTTTTGCATCTCTTAATCGTGTCTCCATTATGGACCATCTGCTAATACAGAATGGCTGTTTTGACAAGCAAAGAGCTCTACTGATGTAGGTATGCCCCTATACGCTGCAGCAGAGTGTATCTACCCGATACAATTTACATCAGCAAAACTGTACTTTTGCCAGGGTGGCTTGTCTGAATAACACAAGCTGCACTGGTGAAACTATGGTTCTGACTGCATAACTCTGAATATGCACTGGTTTTGGTATCATAGCTCGGTTTTCACCTCAGTTGCAAAGCATATCCCTTTGTACATCTGACCAGTGTGAGTATGCCCGCACAACTTCATGGCATAGACCTGTTCCAACCCAATTTTTCTTCTGGTTTAGGGAGGAACAAAGCTCTATTTAAGCAGGTACAAAAGCATAAGCGACTCTCTTCATGCTCATTTACCTGAGCCCTACCATTTTCTTCTGCTTTCTCCTTGATTCTTTGCCTACTGCATCTACTGGCCATTTTTTTCCTGGTAGTTTGGTTCCTCTCTGCTCTTCCCCAAATCCTGTCACTGCAGCCTCCCCTGAGTAATGTTAATCTCTGCCCTTGAAAATTTTCCTGCTTTTTCCTTCCCTGCAGGGTAACTGCTTCCTTGCATACTTTCTTCATGACTGCTGCCTCACCTCCTATTTCTTCACTTCTCTGCTGCTTGCTGGTCCTCTCTGCCTATTTTCTGCTGCTTTGTGGGTGCATCTCAAAGCACTGTCTACCATATTTCGCCTGGGCTGGTTGGGGTTTCCTTCTTCCCACCCCCTTTTCTTGCACTCTTTAAGCTAAAATTAGCTGTGGCATGAAGTTAAGAAAAAAAACCACGTAGGCTGGAAAAATCATCCCAACAGCAAAACCTGCAAGAGTATGGACCAAGCTCCCAACAGTAGCTGTCAATTCCTTCGTAACTGAGGATACTTAAAACTGAACCAAGACAGTAGAGAACAGTAAACTGCATGGAGAAATACCGTGGCAGCCTCAGGGAATGAACAGCAGGCATTTTCCATTTCTAGCCTATAACACCAACAGATAGTAAATAATGCTTCAGCTTGATATTGCTGCCTTCCTTTAGCTGCTGAGGTCTCCGCTGGTGCAACTTCAGCCCTTTGAACAACTGAACATGAAGAAGCTGTTGTTAACATGAGCATTTATTTGTGAGAGGTTTCAGAATCCACTCTCCCTAGAAAATGGAACACGGGGAAGCATACAGCTGGCTTACTGCTTGCCTTCAGGAGGGAAAATAATCACATTTAAGCCAACAATCAATTAGGTGTGAGAGGCTGGGTTGTCAATAAGAATGAAACATGTCATGTTCAGTACCAAATCACAAGCTGGGCATTAAAAACTAACTTCTTTTTGCACACCTGTGTTTTTTGCATTACCTGGGCAACAATGCAGAGTTTTAAAACAAGTGAAAGTATTGCAGCGGGTGGTTTTGCTTACTTTTGTTCTTTTTCCTGCTCAGTTTCTACATAGACACACTTGCACATGGGTTATACAACCTGTTTCTGAGGTGCACATTAGTGATCACAGAACTGCTTGAGAATGTAAATGTCAAACATGTGCCCGCTAGTTTTTTCATGCTATGTTTTTAAACAGTCTGAGGAATAAGTAGGCTGTGCTGTTCCAAAATTCGCTAAGTAATTAAATCTGCAGGGGGGAATCTTACTTACTTGTATTCATTTAAAACATCCTATTTTTAAATCCTCCTCCTTTAAGAATTTTCATTACTAAAACTGTAATAACACACTTTTGTGCCTCTGGTGTTTCTTCTGGTTACAAGGCTGTTTATCAGTTGATTATCCCTTTAGCCATTCTCTACAGTTATGACTGTATATCTTGAAAGAATAGGTTTAGGTAGGTGAACTTCCCCAAAACGGATTTAAAAGCATTGGTTATTGCTACAATAGTACAGGGGAATAATTTATGCTACTTTTCACATCCTGAAAATCAGAGCTGGGGAAAGGGACTAGTTCATCAAGCTTGTCCAGTCCCAGCAGCAGAGCTGCTCTGCATTGCATCCATCGGCTGGAGACTCCCACAGTGAAAGGAGAGAAGGAGATAGGACCAGCAATTATTGGAGCCAGAGACTTTAAGCAGTTCTGCAACATGCCCTACAGACTGTGATCTGGGTGGGGAGGAAAAAGCGTTTTAGAAATACTGTCTCCTTATTTCCAGATGAGTTCTTAATCAAAAGATAGTCTTGGCTGGTTAGGTGAGTCAGTTCAAGGTCAGTTTTCCACTATTGAAATGTCTCAAACAGGGAGCAAATACTTATACTTGATCTTTTATTTTTGCTCTTTGTTATCACTAAATGTCTACTGAGAAGAGTCACACAGCAGAGTGGCTGACTTTGTGCCTGAAGAACTGCACTGGTATTTGGGGAGAAATACTTGTTTTAATCCCAACCTTGCCACTACCAGGCTGTTATGTGAAGGAAATTGCTTAAGCACGCTGGGATACCTCAGCTTTTCTTTCACTCTGTGAAGGCTAATGTTAAGATAAATTTGGACTGAAACTTTGGCCTTGACTTTCTGATCATCCAAAGCTGCCCTTGGATATAGTGGGTGGGGTTGCTGCAGGAGCAAGTTCCACCACTCCCTCGCTCCCCAGCGGCCCGATTTCCAGAGGCCAAGGTACTTGAGCACAATGGTGCATCACATTTCCCTATGTGGGGAAAATGGGAATGCTGTATGATGCTGTGTCATCAGACAAATGCTCTGAGAGAGAGCATTTGGTCTTATGTGATGTGCTTTTCTGTGTGGTTTTCCCATACACAGATTCACTAAGTTAAATTTTCCAAGAAATTTATAGGAAATACATTGAGTTGAACTTTTTCCCTTTTATTCTGTATAATCCCTGCCTCTATGGTGGTCACACTTGTCAGTTCTGCATTAGTGTTTAAGGGATTTTTGATCCAAGAAACCTGTGTCTCAGTTGAAGTTAAAAAACCCTCTAAAGCAAAGCAAAACCTCAACCAATGAGAAGACTCAGCAGTAGCATGTTTGTTCATTTAAAGAAATAACTGGTTGAAACATAAAGGAAATTCAAGCATTTCTTTAGGTCTTAGGTTTTATAAAGACTTATTTCTCAAAGCCCTCAGGGCTGTATTCTCTGATCCTCCAAGCAGGCTTTGCCCTGCATTAGTATGTCATCTGAGTTCTGCCCCTTGACACGAGTGAGGACATCAGGAAAAGGATGGCAGGAAGGGGACTCGCTGTATGCTGTGCAGGCAGGCATAAGCTCAGGCAGGGCATGGGGCCTCCGATGCCTCTGACATCCTCTGTGGCTGGACAGCCACACTGCAGGGTGAAGGAGCTGAGGCCTGTCAGCTGCCCTCACCCAGCAGTCATGAGGTGTTAAAAAGTCAGGGTCCAGCCCTGCCTCTTACAGCATATGAAATACTCCTGGTTAGTCAGAGAACTGCCTCACTCCAAACTGTTTTGACTGAAAGGGATGGGTAAGTTTACAAGAAATTAAAGTAACTTATAAATACCATGATCTAAGGCAGAGAACATTGATAATGTCAAATAAGATGGGGGAAGGGGGAAAGATTTTCTAGCTAACCTTTAATTCCTCTTTTAATGCCAATGTTAGCTTTAGTCTCCATGCTTTAAGACATCCTCAAATTGTGGCCTTCATATAAGCTACACATCCTGTTTTTCTTCTCTCCTTGAATACCTTTAAATCAGCATCTCTGATATTTGAATTGTGGGTGGGGGCCGAGTTGTCCTTTTCTTGGGATCACAGCAGGTGGCTTTTATGTCACCAACAAGGCTGTGTCACCCAGTGGTGTTAACGAATTTGATAACATACTAAACACCTTCACAAGACTATTGTTTTTATTTCTGCTATTGCTCATTGTATTTAACATCACAGTGTAGGATGAGAGAGCAATGCGAGGGTTATATAGAAGCTGGATAAAGTTTTGCCCCTTAGTGTGTTTACCATCACTATTAAGTATTGATATCACAATATCCAGAAACTGGATATTGTATAGAAACTGATTAGTCCTAGGAGAAAAAAGACTTATTAAACTGTCAAAGAATGGTCAGAGGAGATGGGATAAACCACAGTAATGCAGATGGTAGAAATTGCAGTGATGAGAATAGCTGTATCATGTAAGCCATATAGTAACATTCTGGGAGAGTAATTTTATTCATAAAAGTGGGTTTTATTATACAAAAAGTATCTCTACCTTCTCTTTCACTCTAATAAATAACAATAAAAAAAACCCATTTGCCCCAAATTTCACATTCAATATTAGACCACAATGGCTTTTTTACCTCCCTGATGCATTATAAAAGTTCAAATGACAGAAAGTTGGAAAACTGAGTTGTTTTAATTTCTCTTGCCTTGCAATAGCCCAATTATAATTAATTCCTAAACTATTAAAAGACATATTTTTTACTATTTCATAAACCATGGTAGTTAATCGGGTTTTTTAGTTATTATATTACCCTTTTGCATTGTTGGGGGATTTTGTGTGGGGTTTTTTTTTTTAATTTCTAGCATTAATGTAACACAGTACATAGTGGTTCACCCTTCATTACATCTTTCTGAAAGAACAGGGATGTTAAAAACATAAACACAATAAAAAATTATCTACATATTTTCTCCAAGTACTAAATCCTAATTTTTTTCCAATGTGAGCTTTACATTTCCACGTTTCTAGAGCAGATGCTGAATTGAAAAACACTTGTTCTTCTATTCCATCTATCTGCTTGCTAAACTTCGCACATCGAAGGCTCTTCAGCACCTCTGAAGTTAGAAAATAGATCAAGGGTGGACGAGAATCTTCGTGCAGGGGTGGTCTAAGATGCCTCCAAGACTACTCCAGAGATATTAGCCAGAGATCAATGACACATGCATTGCTAACCTCCAAACACGATTACCCATACAGGAATTTTCACCAGTTTCAATTGCAGCAACTTATGTAAATATGCAAACCAGGCCCAGTCTCCATAAGATGTATGTGCTATGCAGACTTAAATCACAGTAGTCTTCCAATGGGAATAATATGTTTTAAGGGCTCAGCCTGGGACAGACAAACTGCTCAGGTTTTTGTTTAATAGGATGCCTGACCACAAGAGATACTGAAGTAAAGATGTAAGCTGGCTATAAAGCTGTTGAATTTACCAGCAGTTCCGCCACTGCACGTTGGCAGGTACAATGGGGACAGAGACGAAAAGGTGATCAATTTATTTTTAATGGCTTCCCTTGACTGTTTTTGGTAAAATAAGAACCTTAGAACAATGAGAATGCGCTTTCTAATGTTTGTGGGGTAAAGTATGATATTGCTTTTCTGTCAGTTAGCAACAGAGTCCACTTAAACAGAGCTTAATGGTATTAAAATTTACCTACACAGCTCATGTGTAACACTGCACAAAACTCAGGTGACAAAAATTCAGCCTGAAGAAACCACCACAACAAATACAAGCAGGTTAAAGCTGCAGTTTTGTGTTCTGAATACACACGTGTGTGCCTTTTGGTTTTGCAGTTTTGGCTTTTCCAACTTCCAGCTCACCACACCTGCACGTGTTTTACATGGGAGTCCAGAAGGGAAGAGAGCTATTCCTGACATGAAGCACAGCTCATGTCTTTGAGACAGGACCTGTGTATTCCTGACTTGTATGCCTTTATCCAGTACTTGAAAAGAATGTTGTGAATGAAGTTAATCATGAAATTTTACAGGCAACAGTCTGTTTCTGAAATGAGTAGGTTGAGGGCTTACTGCCACATACCTGGAATTTAGCCTTCTTTTCCATGTGAATCCCTTTTCAATGAGGAGATAGGATACCATATAAGCTGATACAAGCCTTTTGCCCAGAGGTCATAACTTGATTTCTTTAAAAAAAAACAGGCAGTGACTTTAGGTTCCATCTCACCGATAGCAGCTTTAAAAGGCCTAGCTTTAGTAGCTTTAGACATAGCGTAAATAACCATTTCCGTGAAGTGTAAACTGGTAACTGGTTCCTGCTATACTCATTAGGACACTCCTCGGAAGCAGGGTTGGTTTACTTTTTTTTTTTTTCCCCCCATCGAGCTTTCAGGATGGAGTGCTGCCAAATATTTTGTTTTTACGTACTGTTATTATTTGTCACACACCTTTAAATCGGTATTGTCCTTAAAGTGAAATTCCCACGACTCTGAACACACCTCTCCATCACTTGTTGAGTCTTCTACACCTTTGAACTTCCACTGCAGGGAAAGTGGAGGAAGGACCGTGCATGCAGTGCCGTGCACAGCGCCTGTGCAGCATGTAACTACCTGTACTTGCAAGCAGCCGCATCTTGCCTTTGATTAGGAACAGCATTTGGACCTCCTGTTCCTATGCTGATGTTCAGGGTCCTCTTAAATTTCACGTCCTTTAGGTTTCGTCAGCTGGATGGATGACTGACCCCAGCTGAGACCCAAATCGCGCAAGGACGAAAGTTTCTGAGGAAACAAACAAACACAACCAGAAGCCGACTTCTGCCGGCGGAGCAGCGGGCTGCTGCCTGCGGACGCTGTACCTGGTGAGGCACCGGGCTGGGAAGAGGAGGAGGAGGACGCACAGGCATTTCCACGGGCAGTGGAGAGCCCCGATGAATTCCTTAAAGCCGGCAGCGCGACACCACCACCGGCGGCTCCGGATGCGCTCCAGCCCCGAGCCGGGGAGAGCCGCCGGCTGCGGGGGACACGCACGCCTGGCCCGGAGCGTGGCCGCCGGCCGGGCCGGGCCGGGCCGGTCCGGGCCGGGCAGGCCCGCCTGGGAGAGCCCCGGGAGAGCCCCGCGGGCGCGGCCGCCGGAGCAGCGGGAGGGCGCGGGGCGCCGCGTGGCACCTGGCCGCCCCCCCGCTCCCCCCGCGCCTGCCCGGGGCATCCCGCTGCCGCGCTGCCGGGCGCAGGAGGGAGGGAGAGAGGGAGGAAGGAGCGGGGGGGGGGGGAGGAAAGTTGTGCTCACTCCTCTCCTTGGAGGCGCCCCTCCCTCCCCGCGACGAGGGCGAGTTAGAGATGCTATTTGCAACAGGCTGCTGCCGCCGCGGTAGCGCGTCCCCGGGAGAGGAGCCGGAGCGACACGTGATGTGTCTCCTTATCAGGGTGCGCGGGGCAGCGCAGGGGCGGGCAGGGGGCGGGGGCGCCCGCGGAGCGCGGCGCGGCGGGGTCCCTAACCGTGCCCATCTCTCCCCTCCAGGGAGGCGCGGAGGACGGGAAGTTAGCGCGGAGTTGATGAACTTTGCACATCCACAGAAACGCCATTTTGATTCCTTTTTCCGGAACAAGTTTGCGGCTCCCTCCCGTGCGCGCTCCCCCCGGCGCGTCCCCGCGCCCCCCCGGCGGCCCATCCTCCCGGCATGTCGCGGCGCAAGCAGCCCAGCCCCAGCAAAGTCCGGCGTAAGTACCGCGGGGCTGCCCGGCCGCCGTGTTCCCTCACAAAGGGCAGGAGCGTGCCTTAACTCCGGAGGGATCTATATTTTTTTTTCCTCTTCTTTTCTTTTTCTTAAGGTGAGGGGGGGGAGAAAAAGGAGGAAAAATAAACTTCTGGGAGGGGGCAGGCGCGGGGGTCAGGACGTTGCAGCGTGTCGGCTGGTTGTGCGACTTATTTTTAAAAATGAAATGCTTGTTAGTGGGGGGAAAGTTTCCTTTAAAAAAAAAAAAAAGAGGAGGAAAAAAGTTTGGCTGGCAGCGGTGGAGATGATGATGAGTTCGTGCAGCCTCCCTCTTCCCGGCCCCCGCACCTCCCACTCCTCTCCCCCCTCCGCGGCACCTGTTTTTTTTTTTTTTTTTTTTTTTTTCCCCTTCCCTGTTGCAGACTTTCTACCAACCAGCGGCACCAGCCGCGGCGTTTTGCCTTCAGGACCTGATGCTCATCCATATTAAACCGTCTGAGCTCAGGAATCCGGCCAGATCATCCCCCCCCTCCTGCTGCAAAGTTTATTTTTAACCAGCCACCGCCACAATTTGGATGGGGCTGCGAGGAAGCAACATCTTCTAGCCCGGCTCGCCCTCGTCTCCCGAGATTGCCTTTTAACTTTTCCTTCGGGCTTACTTTCCTGCCGGCGGTGGCGGCGGGTCCCGTGGCGGCCCCTGCCCGCTGTTCCCGGCTGGGAGGGCCGCACCGGAGCTGGCAAGTTGGGATGAAGGCGCTCCTTCTTCGCAGGTAGAGTCGGCTTGCGCTGCGCATCTCTCCGCTGACTTTCCGCCCCCCTCGGCGGGGCTGGACGGCCCATGCCTGCCCTTCCTCGGCACCCTGGTACCCCTCCCCTCTCCTCTCTCCCCCTCTTCCTCACTTTATTTTATTTTTTCCCCTTTCCTCCACTTTCTCCACCCGCTCCCCCGTCCTCCCCCCCCGTCCCGGTAGGGACGTGCGTGTCCTTTCCCCTGCCGGCCTGCGCGGCGGAGGCGGAGGGGAGGCGTGCCCGGGTAGGGTGGGGGGCGCTGCCCCCCGCGGGTCCCCCCCGTCCCGCTGCCTTTGTGCGGTGCCAGGAACACATCCCTGCGCGTAGGGGCCATCGGCGGGCAGGGACGCCTGGGCGGCGTCACCACTACAGGAAGGAGCCGGGCAGCATCCGAGGCTTAGGAGGGGTGTCCGGGCCCTCGCCCCCCATCACACCCATCTTGACGGAGGGCAGGGGGGGGGCGGCGACGGACCGCGAGGCAGTGTTGACCCCCCCCTTCCTTAGTGTCGGTGTTTGGGGTGAAAACAAAGTTGGGGGCGGCGCGGCGGCCGCCCCCCCCGCCGCGGTGCCCGGTGCGGATGGGAGCCGGCCGAGACCCGTCTCTCGGGCGACTGCGCTCCCTCCCCATCGCCGTTGCTACGGGCCGGGCCCCCCCCCCCCCCCCCCCGCGGCTCCGCGGGGTGAGGATGCGAGGCAGTTCCTCCTGCCCAGTTTGTAACACACGGGTTCGGCATCCCCCCCGCCCCATCCGCTCAGGGTGAGGGGCCTCGGGGGTCGCGGGCCGAGCCGGGCCGTGGTGGGGAGCGCGGCGAGCCGAGATGCTGCAACTATTTTTTTCAGCAGAGGAGGGAGGGCGGTGGACTGAACTTTGTCATGTCGCAGATAAGTTTCCTCTGGCTTCTTCTCCCTGCACTTCTCCCCCGCCTCCCCTCTGCACGCACACTTGATTTTTTTTTTATCTCCTTTTTTTTTTTTCCTAAATAATTTTCCCCGTTTCACCTCTCGGCTGCGATATCTTCGTCTGCTCGGCATCTTCGCGGGGTTGCGCAGGAGGAGGAGAGCGCTTCTCCTGGCTCAGCATATTTCCCTGCCCGGCCCGCTCCGCTCGGCTGCGCACCCCGCGGAGGCCCGGGCGTCTCCGTGCCCCACCGCCCTCCCACGGCCGCGCCGGGGTGTCCGGCCCGCGGCTGATGCTCTGGTCCTGCCTGCCCAGGAGCCAGCATCCTGTCCGGGAGCCACTGAACTGATTTCTGGGGGGGAGACCAACCATCCAGTTTTAATCCCGACTCATTCTTTTGCCTGTCTTCTCTGGGAGATAAGATCAAGTGTATTTCGTTTACGTATTTGAGAAAGTAAACTTCTAGTTCAGTGCGATTTGGGGGCTGTATTTTGGAGATACAGCAAATGCAGTTGATGTTTCTTACCGTTCCAAGATCCAGTCCCGTGCCTTGGAAAAAAACTTGCCTATTAACAACTGGAGCAGTTGCTAAATAGTGCCGTGTTTCCACCCCTACAGTGCACAGTAGATAGCTGTTATGATGGCTGAAGATTTTTCGTTGAAGTCTGTCGTTTTGACACAAGCACCGAGTTTTGTTACCGCAGTTCCTGTTTTCCACAGGGTCAGCGTGCGTGAAAGGGATGCAGTGACTCAGGGTCAGGCCAGCCATATTTGTTTTAGGTTTTAATTTTCTCTTTGAAGACTTAAGGGTACATAGTCTTTTCTTGGTGTGCCTGCATAATGCCGATTAGCCTTAACGGGAGTTGGGTACATCCAGGAAAGAATAGGCCCTTTTGTTTGTTAGAAACCCAGAAACAGCATGAATCCATCATCCAATCAATCAGAGTACCAGGGCTTTCCCTCACCTGCCGGCAGGGACTCATCCAGCTTCTCTTGCTGCGGGGCAGCTGTTCTCGACCGAGTGTGGCTTCTTTTGCTCGCTCACCTTCCTCCTCCTGGCATCTGTATTTGGTACTGAATTCATATCATGTAGCTAGGAAAACACCATCCTTAAAGTACAGTTGAGTAAACTTTTATTCTGCTCTCATTTCACAGGCAGCTTCTAGTAGTCAGACTGTTGTTTGCCTGTCAGAAGTGACTATGTAGCCACTTTTACACATTTACTTTGATAACTAATGACTCTCTCTCTCTATATATATATGTATTTGGTGTGGTATTAAGACAGAATCTAGCAGGGAGTTTGCAGACTGTTTTTCTGGGGTTTTTGTTTGGTTGGTTTTTCACCTGGACCAGTGTTTGAAGCTTTAGTTGCAGATTTCAGTGTAATGAAGTATCTTATTCTGACTCAGCTCACTCAAGTTGTGTGTCCATTCTTAACTCTTCACAATACTCAGTGACCCTCTGGCCAAATGGCTTTTCTTTTGGACTCTGAGGCTTAGGAGATACTTGGAAGTTTCAAAACTGGGAAAACTTAATCTCTTTGTTATCTGTTAGTAATATCTGTAATCTCCTTTGGTACCAAAGACAAGTGCAGTGTTTCCCAAGGCATAGAAACTGACTCCTGTAGTGTTTTCCTCACTCCTTAAGGATTTTATCATTTTGCATGTGCTGAAGTCACGCTACAATCATACCAGTAGCTTGATTTTAGTTTGTGAAACCTTCTTCTTGAGAAGAAACAGTTTGAATTGCTCTCAGTTGGATTTTTCATTTAAATAAAAACTGATGATGTACTTAACATTGTATAGACTAAAAACATATAGATAAATCCCTTTGGTTATATTCATTATCCCTTTTAAAAGTAGGTGGTGCTTAGAAGGTCATAGGATAAGTGTTGCTAAGCAGCTAAACAGAAGGATGCTAAAATTAACCTGAGTGTTTTTGAAAGGGATTCACTTTTTACCTTGCAATTATTTTTTAATTGACTTAAAATACATGTTTTGATAGTAAGATGTAAAAAAAAAAACTTAGATGCATGAATAAAGCTTTCTAGGGTACTGTGTCAAGTGTGCAGGTTATCTACATACAGGAGTAATTCTACCCTCCCCCAGTATGCCTAAATTTTACTTGATTTGTACCCTTTGCAAATGTTCTTCTAGGGTTATCTGTTCCTCCAAGAGCATCTGATGTATGTTGGATAGCAGCCTGTAGGGACAGTCTTGGGAAAAAAACTGCACAGGTTCCCCAGGAACAGACAGAAAACAAGTAAATCCTGTTAGTCTGAAATCTATGCATGTGTGGAAAAAGCCCCTTTTAACTTTTTGATGAATGATGCCTAAGTTTGGAAATCTGTGTTTTAGGTGTACACTCTTTAAAACATGTGAAATCATGTCTTCTTTCAGCACAATAAAGGTTGTTTTGAAATGAGTGTATTATTGGACCGTGTTACTAGACCAGTTTGCAACGGCTGCCTTGTTGATGTGGTAGCTTCTTGCTTGGGAGATAATTGTAGAGGAGGATGGTAGTGCTGCTTTTCGTTCTCCTGAAGGCAGTGAGAATGCCTGTTGCTCTCTGTCTCTTTATTTTAACTCTTTTCTGAATACAAGCAAGATGGTCAGTCATAGGATTACAGCTTTAAAATGCACCTTGTCAAGAGTATTCTACAGCTTGGAAAGGGGCCAGGAACTGCTTCGTGTTCTTTTGAGTACAGCTTTATCGTGGCTGGAGTGCACAGGTACCCTGCAGCTTTGCTGGAAAGTGTCTTAAGGAGAGGATGTAAACTTTGAGGGTGAGAAGGAATTGTTTTGTGAGACGATGCAACAGCTCGTTTCTTGCTTTGGGGTGGGAGACTGGGCTTGTCTAGTTGGTGTTCAGCAGTTAAATCAGATTTTCATTGGGGAGGCATATGAGGAATCTTGTCTCTCTGTGGGTTGTTTTATTTCGTTTGGTTGGCTGTTGTTTTGTTTTAAATATCCTACATAAACCAGCACCTATGGGAGGTGTGGCTTCCCCCCCACCTGCACATTTAGAAGTATCTTTATGGGCAGTGATTTTAAAGGCAGGTCTTGGGTGTCTTTAGAAATGCCACTCTCTGGTGATACACTGAAAAGTTAGCTATTTGTGCGGAGCCAGGACAGGCTTGAAACCTGCAAAGCTGTGCCAGGCCAAGTTTGGCTATCAGCATTTGATTACAAATGAACATAGGTGAGGTTGGCTGAGGTGGGAAGTGCTGGCTCTGTTCTGGGGTACTTCTGAACAGGAATTTCAGGAGCATTGGCTCTTTGTTCTTCTTTGCTGCAAGAAATCTGATGATGGCTTATCTTTGATGTCTGCAAGTCATGATGTTTTTCCCACCTGAAGCTGTTCCCTCTACCTCACCCTACTGCTCTGTTTTGAATAGCAACACTTGAAGGCCAGTGACTTAGAAGAGTGCAAGCTTCTGAGACAGCAGCATCTCACTCCCCTTCCCTCAGCATTTTACTCTGAGCAGGGTGACAAAACTTATTTAGAGCTTGTGCTAATGCTTTATTATGAAACGTTGAAAGTAGAAATAATTGCCAGCTGGGGCATATGCTCTGGACTCCTGTTGGGTGGCTTGTTCCTATTGTGGTAGAAAAGGGGCAGAACAAGGAAAAGGGCCTGGACAAAAGGGAGAAGAGTCAGTGGGACACCTGGCTCGTGGCTGTGCTGGTATGAAACCTGTTAGAGCAGCCTCATGCAGTCAGAGAGGAATTGTCCTGATGTCACTGAGCAACGCCTGGACCTGTGCTTCCTTTAGAAACAACACAGGCCTTCAGGTGTATCCTGCTTTTTTTTTTTTTTTAATAAGGACATTTTAGCTTTCAGGTTGGCCAGCCTAGCAATCAATAAAGGTGGTTGCCTTTGAATAGGTGCCTTACCAAAATAAGTAGTTGATGGGTGGTGACTGTTTATTCAGAGTGATTCAACTAAGTAAGGCTAAGAGAATCTGAATACCTCTTTAAAGATGTAGAGAGAGGCAGCTGTTTCAACAACAGGATTCATCTGCAGAGTCCCAGCCATCCACAGAGGTGCTACAGCAAGGGAAAAGCAAAGCTGTCAAAATCCCCTAGGGCGTTGTTAGGCTTTTGAGCTAAAATAGGTATTCCAAGGACCATTAGAGAGGGAGACCTTTTAGGCCTTGATGGCTTCCCCTGTCTCCTTTGCAGATTTTCCCGTAGAAGCTTGTGGAATGCAACTTTTAAATTCGTTTTCCCGCACCTATCCTTACTGAGCAAAAATGTTTGGTGTTTAATCTTATTTAATTATTTACTTCTATAATCTCAGGATTTTGAGAGATCCTTTTCCTTTTGAAGAAGACATCCCTGCTATCTGAAATTTCTTTAGGAGATCCATTTGCTCGAAGGATGTTATTTGTGTAGAGCTGTCAAAAAGTGTGGGAATGGTGCTTGCACACAATGGCCAAGTGAATTACCAGTGTAATTTCTGTCAGCTTTGAAAAGTGGCATTTAGACTTTTAAGTTAGTCTCGGTAAAAAGTGTGTTAGGCATCGTGGGCATTTTATATGCTGATGTGCCTGAGTGACTTGTTAATTTGGTTCTAAAAGAGAAAGGTGTTTTGTGATTATTAGTGGAATTGCCTGCCTCTCATAAATGTGAGACTTCTCCACTTGCCAGCTCCTGGTAGATATTTTAACAAGTATTAGAATATGCTCTCTTGAAACACCACAAATGTAGGTGTTTCAGGAATGGGGGCTTGCATCATCTGTCCTTTGAACATGGAGGATGATCAGCCATTGACAAACCTTTTTTTTAGTTAATTTAGGTATGTGCTTCCTCCCTGAGGACAAGAGGAGCAAAATGTTCACATTGAAGTGTAGGTGGCCTTTGCTTTTATCATGTGTGATTAGCTGACTTTAACTCTAGCCCTTGTTAGTCCTGTTTCATACAGCCGGTGATGTCAGTGTTCAGGTGTATCGGTACCTGGGAGTGCTTTGCTCAGAGCACTTGCATCACAGCAATAAATTCCATTACTGTGTTCAGGCTGAACACCTTCGCACTGGTAACGTTAGGGCCTGGAAAAGGGAGAACTGCTTTGGAGTTTGCACCAGTAAGCTGCAGTACTTCCTTGTATTTCCTTTAGGGAGCAACATCACTTTCAGTTTGGACCACTCACAGATTTGGGTAGGGGAAAGAGCCTGGTTTAAGTTCCTCTTTTGTTACACAAAATGTATTTTCTTCATTAAAATAAGTTCACGTCTCAGTGCTCTTCGTGTTTTGAGAACGAGAAGCAGCCAGGACATGAGTATCTGTGTGCTGTTCGTCATTCCTGTGTGCATTTTTTTTCTGATATTGATGCAGTTGCCGGTGTATTGAGGAGACACACAAGGTGTCTGTGATGTCTTGTGCATGTGCTTGCCTGCTTCGTCCCCTCCTTCTCCCCATATACATTACGGTATCCTGAATTGGTCTTCAGCTGGGTAACTTGCAGCACAACTCACATATTTAGCTGTGTATACATCCTTATGCTTTTGGGTGGAAGGAAGGAGGGCTGCAGGAGAAGGGTTGCGTTTTAAGCAGACACTGAAGATTCAGGAAGGGGAAGCATGTGCCATAGAAGCCAGAGGTAGAAGAGCTGTAGCTGAGTTACTAAGCGCTTCCATTCGTGAGGTTTGACTGTATTTTCCAGGGGAAGTACTATGAGCACGATGGCAAGTGCTTCTCTGCAGAGATGCAACTTATGTCTTGTATTTAGTTGATTTGGAGAATATATTTCTTTTGGTCTGTTTTCCTAACCAATGCAGGTAGCGTTTGTTTTTCCGCTTTATCAGATGGCCCAGCCAGGTGTTGCTAAGTACATCTTACTACATTTCCAAGTAAGGTTCAAGATGGTGGTCCTTGGCAGGTTCTGGAACAAGTCTTGGAGCAGCTTCCCAGCTTTTACAGCAGATAGGTGGCCTTTCTGCTTGGTAAGGTCTCCTGTCAGTCTCTGAACTGTCAGGAGCCTGACTGTCCATGCTGCAAAAGGGTAAAGAGAGCTGTACCACAGTGCCCCTGTTTCTCTGTTGTAAACTTCCTTTATTGTTGGAAACTGTTTTTCTTCAAAAAGTAAAGAATTTATTTTCGTATCAGTGCTGCCTACACTTTATGGGAGAAATACTCTCCATCCTCTGTCTTTGTTCCTCCTTTTTGCAAAATGGCAGTGTCTTTTTGCTGAACGTGAAGTGGCTGCCGTGTTTGACCTAAGCAGGGGATGAATTTCTAGGGGTGAGTGAAATGATCTGTACCTCGGAGTGGATGCCAGTTACCTTGGGAGGAAGCCATGAAGATTATAAACTCTGCAGGAAGGAACTGGTGGATTCTGTAAACTCCACAGCCTCTGTAACTGCAGTTTCAAGCAGTTCCCAATCTCTACTTGCAAAGCTTTTGGAACTTGTAAGCTCTTTAAATCTAGTGACTGAGGATTTTCCATGGTTCCCTTTTTCCTCAGGAAAGAAAAAAAGTTAGAAATAAATGGCAAGGTTACTCATTTTATGTGCTCAAAAGGCAACAAATGAAAGTTAAGGTGTTCACAAAACAATTAAGTGGACCCAGCTGAACACAGATTATGCGTGCCCAGTTACAGTTGCTGTTACATGTTTAATAAATCAGTAGATGTGTAAATAGTATGTAGAAGTGGAAAACGTGGCTTTGTTTGAATCAACAGCAAAATTCTTTCAGGCTTCACTGGACTAAGATTTTATGCAGCGTATATGCAGCTGAAAGCTCTTGAGCATTCATAGCATAAAAGACGCCAGGAAACCTTGGAAAAACTGAAACACTCATAGTGTTATTCTGTTTTTTTGTGTTTGAAATTCCTACAGGTGTAGTTACAAAGTTAGTGCATCTGTTTTCAGTGCTTGTTTGATAAACAGCAAACTGAATTTGTGCTGTAATAGCCTATTTTGGCTAAATTCTCTTCCATCCAGATTTTGGGCGTCATTGAAAGTATGGCTAGTGCTGCATCCCTTTTCTAAATCCTAGAGGCTGTGCTTTAACTTTCTCAAGTGTATTCACTCTGGTGAGTGGGAGGAGGACTTGCCCTTCCCACACCCGTC
>JAWWLV010000088.1:65904537-66051907 GCA_035041135.1 Platyrinchus mystaceus | reverse complement strand
TAGAGGCTGTGCTTTAACTTTCTCAAGTGTATTCACTCTGGTGAGTGGGAGGAGGACTTGCCCTTCCCACACCCGTCCTTCCCTGCAGGAAAAGGGGAATGTAGAGAATTCTCTCTGAGGATGGATCTGGGACAGAGATGGCCCCTGTGTGTTTGGGGCCAGAGTTTTTATTTGCACCATTGCGTAACTTCTAATCTCCATAGGAAAAGATGTGGGTTAGTAGATTTGCAGTGCCACAGACTTGCATATGGTCGTGGTCTGCCTGATAGCCAGCGTGTGCTAGTACTGCATTGTAGATGTACTGATGCCTTCCTGGGATCATCCTAAAGATCCAGAACAGAAGGATCTGCTGTTGCCTGACTTTCGACCTCATGTGTTGGCAGCCTCTCTCGTGGTTGCACTGCCTGAGTCGACTGACTTGCAGTAAATGTTTCTGTTTGTGTGCTCACTGTCTTTTCAAAATGATTGCTAAAAAATATTTGGGCCAAAAATAATCTACACTGGACAAGAAGATACCAGCAGCATGTGAAAATTGCATGCTGTAGTTACTGTCCTAGCTACTAATTCAAGCAGAGCTGCACAGATGTGGATTAGGAAAGTCCAGACTGCCGATTTAAAAATTTCCACTATTTCTGGTAATGGATGTTTATATGAGCTGCCTAGTCCAAAGACCCAGGAAATGAACTGGTGGTGGTCTTTGTTTAATTCCTGGTATACAGATGCCAAGTGTTACGCTTTGATTTCCCACTCTGTAAACTCTTCAGGGCAGGGATCAGCATTCAATTACTGAGTTTTGAAAAGCCACCTAACACACTCTGGAACCGACCTGCTCGGCACTGCCTCAGTATAAATGTTTAATTATAACTATCTTCTTACCCCGTAGTGGAGCCTTTCCAGATACCAAGGTAAAGGCATGCTGGGAACCTGCACTGCTGCTGCTGCTGAGGTGTCTCCTTATAAACAGACAGCTTTGGTTGCAAGGTAGCATTTGGGCAGCTCTCATAAATGCCTGTTTTGCACATGAGGGAGAGATTATTTATTTCTCTTCTAGGTAGTATAGGTGGAAGTATATACACATATTCAGGGATCTGTGTCTGGTTGTTTGGTTTAGAGGCAAATAAGCTCCAGGATTAATACATGTTTTAAACCATGATAGTCAGATCATGTCCTCTCTCCATTTTGCTCTAAGTCTGTATGTAAAAGTGGCAAATGTTAAGGTTTTGAAATTAAGAAATTAGACGAAGAAGCTGGCAATAGAAAGATGTCATCCCCTCAGTACATCACCTTCCCAAGACTGAAATGAAATGTAGTTTCTGGCTCTTACCGTTCACAGAGTAATCTGATTCTGTTGCCTTGAATGACTTGTGTTGTAGTTTTAAACTGAATTCCTAAATCATCTCAAAAGTGATGGACATATCATTTGTTATGTTTAGACAGCATGAAAGCATATGGAATAATGGAAACATCTAGAAATTAGACCTCCAGAGAAGACTCCCATTTTAATCAGGTTACTCACTTGGATTAAACCAACCCAAATTTAAAACACATGGGCTCAAGTACTAAACTAGTTGCATTTTCAGCACTCCAGGAGTCCGTCTGGGAGTTTATCGGTGTGTTGTGGTAGTCTGCCAGCTTTGTAGAAGCAGTTTGGTGTTACTAAGGTTGGAATAAGCTGATGTCAGATTTTTGTCTACAGTGCATAGCAAGTAGAGGTCAAACACTTGTACAGCCGGTGATACTATGACTTGTTAAGAATGTACGCAGCAGGTCGCTTTTCAAAACGTCTTTTGAAAAGCAGCCTGGGAGAGCAGTGCCATGAAGAAGAGACACACATCTTCCTCTGGCATCAGCAAATGGATGCATCCTATCACACTGGAGTGCTGAGCATGTTTAGTCATGTTATTGTAATAAGCTCTGGGAACAGGAATGGGTTCTGCCCTGTTGTGCTTCAGGAAGATTTGAATGAATCTGACTGGTTTGTTCCAGGGAAACTCGTGTTTCTATCTGCTGCTTTTATGCTCAATACAGAGAAGGAAGGAATTGAGTTTGTTTCTTGGCTGTAGGGGGGTTTCTTTGCAGTTTAGGATTGCTAACATTACTTTACTTAAATTCTTATTCCTTAGAAGAGGTAAAACTAAAAGCGTGACTCCTAGAATTATCAGTGTCACTGGTTCTGACAGTGCACAGACCTGCTTGGTTTTGAGACTCTCCTTTGCCCAGATAAACTGAGTAGTAGGGATCTTTCTTGTACCTCCAGCCTTCAGGCATCCCTATTTCTTCTGCCCCGGTGAATCATCCTCCAGCATACACTGATGTAAATTTTAAATATGCCATGGTGGGGGTTACAATCTTTATCCTTTTCTTTTTTGACTTAACGCAGTTTATCCTGATAGCTCTCGAGGTATTTTCTAAATTTGCTGGTGTGTGTGTGTGTGAGTGTATGTCAGTGGCAAGTCTAGATCAAGCCAAGCACTGATCCTGCAGACACTTTAAACACAGATATAATTCTACTTAAGTAGATTGTTCCATTTAAGTAAAAATGCTGGCATGGGCAAAGTTAGGGGAAGTGTTTCAGGACTGGGGCCTGCATTTTACTTTCAGGAAAAGTATTCCTGACTCAAACCAGAATCTTTAACCTATGTGAGCCACAGCTCCAAGTTCATTTCACTGACTTGAGTTCCTGACCTGTGTGAGGAGGCATTGCTCAGCTGAAGGAAATGTCACAGGTTTTGCAGCCTGAGGAGAGTTGGTTTTGAAGAAAGCCAGCAAGAAACGTGGCCATGAAGTCAAACTTCTTCAACATACGGTGTGTGCAAGAGTTAAATCAAAGTACTCCAGCAGCTCATGTGCTCTCTGTGTGCGCATACTTTCCTAATCTTGACATGGGGTCTGAGCTGCAGGCTCCAAGGGTGTATGTGAAGTTGGCTTGGCTGTCACCTTTTCACTCCCCGGATCTGGCTGCGGCTCAGCTCGGGGACGCACCCTGCCGCTGGGATTACCAGCTGCGGATAGCCAGCTGCCTAAAACCTGCCCTCGTGAGACTTGCTGGGCTGAAGGGTGCCCTGGCACACCTCACCTGCCCTTGCAGTGTTTCTTGCCCTTGTGGGGAGCAGTAGAGGGAAGAAGTGCTGCAGTGGCCCCTCTCCTGTGCCTAGAAGATGTCTTGCACCCACCTTGTGCACTTGGGTTGATCTGGATGCGCTTTCTGCTGCTCTGCTGTCATCGTTTGGCTGGAGAACAGCTGCCTCCATGGATGGATCTGCTTTAAAGCAGGGGAACAGCTGTGCAGAGTGGTCTCTGGTGCTGGCGGGCTATCTCTGCACATGGGGGAGAGGAAGGGCAGAGCACATGTTTTTCTCCTCTAGGTGACAAAGTCCTAAGGGCAACTTGTGCTTTGGCTTTCTGGGAAGAAAGGCTGCAGTTCCTTCAATCCACATTATGCTGTCAAAAATTGCTGGGCATTTCTGACCAGAGGCTGGAAATGAAAGCTGCCTTTTTTTTTCCACTTAGGTTTCTTTGGAAAGGCTGCCAGTGGCCACCTCACCCCACCCTGCAGACGTGTGGGCGGGAGTGGGGGTAGCCGGCAGGAGGGAACATCACCAAAAAGGCAGAGTGACTTGGCTCGTGGCCACACACAGGAGCAGGAACAGCTGCCTAGATGGCCCCCGGAGCCTCACTGATGTCAGCATAACCAGCGCTCCTTAAAACACAGCACTGTGTGTGGGGGGTGAGGGGGAGCAAGGCTAGGAGCAGCTTTAGGGGGTTAAGCAGTACATAAAACAACCTCCATGAATCTTCCCCCCCATTGCCCTGCTTTAAAACAGACCTCTACTTTCTATAAGGAGTGGAAAGGTTTTGAATGAATGAGTGAGAGTTGCGAGAAATTCGTAAAACAAGTTATGGAAAGCAAAGAGCAGAAAGAATACACATTGTAAAGTTTGTGTGTGGCTGCAGCGTGTCTGTTTGCTTGGGTTTTTTCCCTTTAAGAAAACTGCGGCTAGGAACAGTATGGCACTGTTGGATAAATCTGTCAGTGCTGTTCCCTTCCCTCTCCCCTATGTTGTCTCTGAGAACCTGTCACACTGTGACAGATCATACTGTCAAACATCATACCGTGATTGAAAAGTAACTGGCTTGCCTTGGGATGCTGTATGAAAGATGGCAGGATGTGGCATCCTGCAGGGAGCATGTCATGTGTGCTTGCCTGGCTGCCTGCGCGTGCTTGAGCAGAGGAAGGGAATGCACATCAGAAGAAAACAGTTGTTCACAGCTTCCTTCAGCTGCCCTTGGTTGTTCCAGGGAGACAACACTTGGCATTATCCATGAGGTTTACCGATGCTGCCTTTCCTTGTACGTGGATAACCAGGTTCCCTGACGGTGATGTCTCTGCGTGGTTAAGGGGGCGGGGGGGGTGCTGTCTGTCTGACCTCTGTGGTGTGGGGTCAAAATTACCCCTGTCACAGGTACCATACAGGATGAATGTGAGTTCCTCTTGGGCCTGAGATAGCTTCTTCCAGTGTAATAGCTAATACAGCAGTTCCCAAAAGTCACAAGAGAAGCTGACATGTAGCTGGAAGTGCTGAGGGAAGAGGATACCAGCTTTTCCAGAACTGTGCAGCTCAATCACAGAACGAGGTTGGGCTGGACATGGAACTGGATTCCAGGGTGACGTGGTGATTGCAGCCTCTGCCGGCTTTGCTTCTTCCCACAGCTGGGGAGTTGATTTTCCCAGTAAGCCTGTGCCAGCACAGTGCTGCTCCGAGTCTTGTGGTGTTATCCCAACACAGAAGTTGTGCTTGAATTGCTTGCAAAGTGGTATGCAGCACGCAAATCTAGGCGACAGGGGTGAGCCAGCCTACCCAGGCTTGTTGCAAAGCTGAATTTGCAAAATGCTGTCTCCATCAAGGGCAATGTAATAATAAGTTGCAGAGATTCTGTCTTGAAAAACAAGCAGTGTAACACAGGCGTTCGGGGAGGAAGGTGTTGTGCTCTTTTATAAGGTTTATGCTTTTTTTTAAAGCAGATTAACTTTACCAGTTGGATTAACATTTCCTATATCAATCCAGAATTCTTGTAATAATTAGGAAAGATGACAGAGGGTCACGGCCCTCATATGGGACTGAGTAAGCATCTGGTCACATTCTTTTCAACTGGGACAGTGGCATGGAGAATTTCTTTACTGAAGGTCACAAAGGGAGACAGTAAAAGAGGCAGAAAAAGAGCTCAAGTGCTCTAAATCTAGTCTTGTGTCTCCACCATTAGCTCATGCTTCCCGTCTAGGTAGATGAACCCACGTAAAAACCTTGGTTCACAAAGAGATGACATTCAAGTACTACCAGCATTGTAAAATAAGGCTAGGACTAACATATTTGCTCTGACTTTCATCTTGAGTGCCTGGTGGAACACCTGTAAGTATTTACATTTTAACATGAGCTTTTGTGCTTGTGAAAGCAGACAGTTTGACAGCACTGACCTCTCACACAAAAGCCTGAATAAGTGATGAACTTCCAACAAATCCATGACCTGAACTCTGCTGGATGCATATTGAAGGCGACAAGTTAATATGGCCTGTGGCAATACCACAAGAGGACTTGCTCTGTGCTGGGCTTTTCTGCTAGAGGTGGTCCACAGGCGAGCCTCTAAGCCACTATCCCTACTCAAAGGCCTGGAAGTAAGTGTGCCTGTACTCACTGGCTAGGTGAGGGCCTCAGGCAAATGTCTGATGCAGAAAAGACTTAATTTTTTTTCTTGAGGTTTTTCATCCTGCTGCTCTGCTCTGACCCTGTGTGATGGGCTTGGTTGGTATTGCAGAGAAGGCAGAGGAGTGGATATGTCTCCTCCCTCCCAAGTGGCGCACTTCAGAGTTTGCTGTGCTTAAATTGAATTGAGTGTTAGTTAAAACTTCAATTATGGGCAGCTCTGGAGTTGGACGTGTCTCTGCTGCAAGTGTGGTAACCACTGGCCATCAGACAGGGATGACAGCCCTGGTATAGTAACCTTTGAAATCACCCTGACCTGAATCACATTGAAGCTGTGGCTCTGGCGATGTTTCCTCAGGACCGCCCTGCCCTGGAATGAGTAGTTCCTGGTACCTGCTTCTCCAGTGAAACTTGGGTCCAGAGTGGAGGATGCCTCCTCAAGCTGACAGAAATGCCTCTGGATCTGTGGTGGAAGGTTTTTTAGTTCTGTGCTAAACTCTGTGGAGTAAGTCATGCTGCATTTTTCACCTGCAAAATTGAAAACCAGAGGGAGTCCTGCTTGTGACTAGTACCAAGTCAGACTAAAAGCCTAGCTCAAGATGCTGATCGATGTGGATTTATCAGAACAGAGTATGGCAAGAGGCCCCCTTTAATGATGCTTTCGTGATGCAGTCTACGAGCAAAATGCAACTTCTGGAATCTCTTGAGCCAAGGGGTTTCAGTATTCAGGTTCAAAAATCCTTTTTTGTGAGGTTGTCCAGTGGCTTTTTAAACCTGTACTGACACCTGGCATGTTGTGGTGCTGAGTTTTGCTGTTTACCTGTGTGCTCCATTGGAAAGGAGGTGAAAAATCGATTTTTTAAACCTGCCATTTTATGCTTCCACTTAATACCATTTAGGACTTAAATTAAGGGAAATAGGAAGTATTCATTCACTACCAGCCTTCTCCACACCTTTCAGGATTTTGTGGCACTTTGCTGTATCACTCTGTGGCCTATCCTCCCAGGCTGGAGTCCTGATCTGAGTAGCCATTATTATACAGTTGTTCCATACTTTTAATTACGTTGTTCACAAACACTTGTTAAAGCTTTGGTTTGCCTTGTTAACATCTATCACAGTCACATGCCAGAAGTACTTTATTTGCCTACATATTTATTGCTGTAAGACATATACTTGGACAGGCTTAAAGATTTCCATGTGCTGCTATGATTCTCCATCAGCTTTTTTGGGAAACTTTCTCAATGTTGAAAAGTTGTAGTCAGAAGGTGCTGGTTGGTGAGGTTGTTTGCAGGTCTGGCTCAGTTACTATTATCCTGATGTCTTGAGAACTGCTTGTTTACATGGTGCTTTGCTTGCTGCTTTCCTTCCCAAATGCACTGCTGGTTTCTAAGAGTAATGTCCCTGTATCTCTCCACTTAATATGCCCCTTCCCCTCCCTCCCAGTCCCTCCCCTGCTTCCTCCCTACAGAAGGTAGCCCGAAGCATGCCTAGTGTATCTAAACCTTGAAGAATGCAACTTGTCCAGAGACAAGGGACATTTGTCCTTGCCAGTTCTGGGGGTTTTTCTTTAGGATCCACTCAAACCAAGAGATATTACCCCCAATAAGGTTTGCCTGCTTTCCAATACTTGACTGCTGATTTGGGATGATGACTAGGGTTCATCCATCCGTTTAGTCTCATCTGGTATCAGAGGAATTGTTTTGACATCACGGAATTAAAATGTTTATTGATGTAACTCTTCTATGTTTCCATCCTTTCTTCTTTTTTTTCAGTAGTCTGCCAACCCACTTGTCCACCTGTAGGATTGGCCCATGTTGGTAGACTTCGAGATTTTAATTTTTGCAACCAAGACAATTTTGTTTCAGTACTGACCTTAGCATTACTATTTACTTACATTAGATTGTTCCCAGGGTGCTTTACAAATTGGTGCCTACAAGGCTAATGAAATGCAGTCCCTTCTGAAGTGGGGAGTGAGAAAGGAGAGGTTTAGATCAGGTCATGCTAACCCCTTTCTCTATGTAAAGTGCTGTGCATTCTTCACTACTGACATGGCCTAAAAAGGAACCTTTGCTTTTAAAGTCCTACCTTAACGTGCCTATCAAATGATATGTACTACTTGATTTGTGTTTAGCTGATGAAAACTTTATTCCAACTTGCCAGAACTGGGAACTTAGTTGCAAGGGAGACACTAGCAATTTCAAACCTTCTGGAACAAAAGCCTTTCACAGTGAGGACTCAGCTTTATCAAGGTTACTTACTTCCTTTATTAAGCCTCTCAGGATTGATGGAATGTAGTGGTCTTAGGAGAAAAAAGCCTTGTTCATCATGAAGTACTGATTTATAAGTATAATCTTTGAAGGTTGCTGTGTGTAAAGCCTTTCCAATAAGCTGTTCATCATTTAATGCTGAGTTCTTTAGTGTTTGGAAGTAGCATACATATGTGTTTGGAGAAAGGCAGGGCCTGTCCTTTTAAACTATCAGGTTGTGGTTGTATTCCTCATTGTTGAATTTAGAGCTCTTCTTTTATTGCTCTGCTGCTTCTCTACGCATTTAGTATCTTAAATTTAAATTTAGTTTCCTAAAGGCCATGTGAGGAACAAATAATGGAACCCTAGTATGGAATATGCTTTGCAGGTGTCTTTCTGCTCTTGGGTGTTAGATCAGGAAAACCAAAAAAATAAACATAAAATTAAATCATTGTATATATGTAAGCAGGAGGGCATGTTTATGTTGCTTTAATTAGAACTATTTTCTCAACTGCTTGTTTTCTTAGGGTACGTATTCTAAATAATAAAGATTTTAAATGTCTTAAAGGTATGCCTTAAAGTGCTAGGCCAAAAAGCTGATAAGGACTCATTGTATTTGTCCCTCTGTCTTCTGAAAGTTCAGTTTTGGCTCGATCAGTTCTCTTCTCTGACTTGCTGTGCAGCTGATTCAGTTGTGCTGGCACAAGGAGGCAGGAGAATACACAGCAGAGGAGGACAGGACTTCTGACTGCAGTGCAGGTAGAACAGATTTTAAAAGCCTGTGAAAGCATCATTAAAAAGGCTGGTGGTCAAACCATCAGAACCATCATGTTTTTCGACTGAAACAGGGGCCAGCGTAAAAAGTGGAAGCAATCAAGTGGAATACCTTTTTGTCAGTTTATCTTTGAAGGGGCCTTGAGCCAACCTTGGATGAAACAAGATGCATTGCCTCCTAGGATGGATCCTTGAATCCATGCAGCAGTGTTGCTGGGTTGATGGATTTCTGTACACAGAGCCTAATCCAAGCTCTGCTCCATGGGTGGGGGGTGATTAGCAATGTCTGTTTTTATCTGTCCTTCTGTATAGGAACTGCATCTGCTGTGTTGTTGGGCTTAGGATCTTTGCTGGCTTGGAGCTGTGGTGTTGTTGAAAAACCAGCACAACCATTTTGGATTTTTTTTTAAAGATTTTTAACATGTAGATTCTTACCTTCATTCTGGCTTCCAGCTTCATTGAAGGGAAGAGTGAGCATCCACTCCATGGCTACTGTCAGTTCATGAGTATCTCTATACTGTGATTCCAGTACCTGTAAGAGTGGTAGGCTTATGTTAATAGAGTCACTTTCCCCTGCCCCTCACCTTTTGCTTTTCCCAGTTGCCCCTGTCAAACTTGCCCCCCTCAAACATTGTGGTGTTTACATTTAAAGATTGTATTTAACACCACTTGTATTCAAGCTTTTTCCCTCCACCACTTCAAGGCAAGTATTCTTCCAGGTATGTGACTGCAAACAATGCAAAGGGAAAAATCTCAGTGGAGATCTGTGCATGATGTTTTTTAACTCTGAAGCTGCAATTTTTTTAAGAGTCTTTTGATATTCAGGTATTTCCTCTAAGCCTTCCCCTTTGTGGTGTGTCTTTGCCTTGATAACTAAAAAAAGTCATAACGATGTTGAATTAGTGACTTCAGAATGGTGTCCTTGGCAACCTAAATGGCATTTGACATCACAGGATGAAGAAGCAGCAAAACCAGTTTAAGGAAGGGTGTTTGGGTTTTTTGTTTTGGTAATTTGTTTACCCCCTCACCTCTGCCAGTTCATTCCTGCTGTTGTAATCTTCCAAGACGCTGATACAAGGGTTTGTGGGGTGTCTCTGCAAGCCTTATCTCTAAAATGTTATGAGTAGACAGTCCTCTTTCATTTTTACTGTCTTTCAAGAATCCTACCTCACCAACTTTTGTTTTGGTCAATAAAGGAGAGGCAAACCATAGGCTTTCCCTGGCAAGGGAATGAGCAGCTTTCCTTTCCTCCAGGAAAGGAAAGAGCTTCTGGAGAGGTGCTGACCCTCAGTGCAAGTGGCACAAAGCTACGTGCTGTTTGTATCAAGAAGCTTGAGAGTTTTGGCTGTGAATATAGTCTCGTCTTCCCACCTTACCACACATTCTTTGTTTGCCCTCTTGATGCAAATCTTGTTATTGCATTAGCTGTGCAAAAAATTCTAGAAACCAGGTCTCCTTTAGCTTTTCTTTCTGTTTGCAAATAGATTTCCATCTTTAGAGAGTATCTTTCTTAATCATGCTTAATATTGTGTAAGGAGATCATGTTTCATCATGTAAAATAGTGGTCCAGGTTTTGTTCTGACTGGAGTGGTTGAAGTCTGGTGCAGCCTTGCCAGTGACAGCACAGCATCTTTTGTGGAAGAAGTAGCCAGTATCAATCACAGCCAGAGACACCTGCTTAAAGAAAACAGGAGTGAAAACTAATGTAGGTTTTGTTGGAATGCCCAAGATAGGGAACTAAACATATGCTAAAAGCCAAGTAGGTAAAAAAAACTTCAATGGCCCATTTCCAAGAAAATTGTCTTGTTGCAAAGGAACATGGACTGTAAAGGGTCCTGATGGCATCTGCACACTTAATACAGGCTCTATCAGTAATTATCATCAGTCAAAATAGTCCCATTTTTTTTTAGATTTTTGCACTTTTTTTTTTTTTTAGTTGTTTGGGGGAGTAGCATGTAAAACAGGACAGCATGCAGAAATCTAAAACTCCAGCCAAAAGACACCTCCTTTTTGTGTCTACGTGTTGCAGCTGTCTATCTGTTGGCACCAGACAGCCTGTGTAGACTGTGAGGTTTTAGCACTGAAGCGTGGAAGAGTGAATTAAGGGGTTCTGAACTTAAAACATTCTTCTCTTCTAGGGAATTTCAGTCCTCACCATTGCTTAGTTATTTATTTGGAGACTGTGTGTAGGGTTGTTTTTCTTTCTTTCAGTGACTCCTTATATTCACAATATGGTGAACTGAGACAGGTTGGCAACTTCATTTTTCTCAGTTATGCTGCAGTTTAGTAATCAAATGAATTGGAGTCAGTTGCATGCATACCCAGCTGGGAAGAAATGCAAAAAAAGAACATGCATCTCTTTTGTTATGGGAAGGAGAGGAGGAAAGGGGGGATTTCAGTTCTTCACTGTGGAACAGACTTTTGTATAAGCAAAATAAATGCTTTGTCATAGAGATGTCAGCATGGGATGTTTTGTTTCTGCATAAATTATGGATAGCATCATAACACCTAGGGCATTGTTACACCTTTTACTCTCCCCTTGTTACACCTGGAAAGGCAGAGGATTTTGTGAAATGAGCCAGTGTAGCAGTGTCACTCCAGCAACTCAGTCTTTGCATTTTGGAGGAAGCAGAGGCACAGGTTTGTACCACGCAAGCAAACTGACAAGGGCAAAGTGTAACAACTCATTGTGAGACTTTACTTTGTGCATTCAGTTACGCAGGTGTTGTCAGAATAGAGAGTGGAAACTGTGTCCGTGATGCTCTGAGAAACAGGATTTGGGTGATCATCTCCATCTTTCTTGCAGGCTTTGAATCCGTGCCTTTTGCCCAGGATTTTCATTATTCCAGCCTGGCCTGATATACGGTTTTCCTTTCAGCCGAGACATTTGTACTGCTGTAGTTGTTACATCTCTACTGGGCAGGCAGAGAAGGGCGGCATGGGCAGTTCCATGCGCTGATGGTACTGATGCCTTGCTGGCGAGGGCTGGGTTTCTTCTCTGACTTAAAAAGGTACGGTTAAAGTCGTTCAGCTTTTCTGTGCGTGGATGAAAGCAGACTTTTCGCTTCGTAGAAAAGGTTGAACCGTGCAAGCATGTAAGTTTTAGTGTGCAAAGGCTGTGTGGTGGTGCTACAGCAGGTTTCAGCTTTCCTTTTGTTGTTGCTCATAACTTTTTCCCCGTAACTTTAAAGCCCTTGCTCTTCGTGAGGCTGGTATTGAAGGGAGTGGAAATCATCCCGGGGAGAGGAAAAGGACAAGCTAACCTTGGCACCTGGGGCCTGGCTATTATGTTGCACTTCCTCTGCGGGGCGGCGCGGGGCGCGGGGCCGCCGGAGTGATGTTCTCACAGCAAATGGAGGAAGTTCCTCCAGCAGCAGCAGCAGCAGCGCTTCTGGATCTCCTCTCGCCTGGGGGATGGGGCAGGGTGGTGAAAGAGGGTTATACAAAGCACCGAGGGGAGGGGGAGGAGGGAAAAAAAAAAAACAAACCCAAACCAAAAAAACCAACAAAAAAAAACCCCAACAACCCGGATCCGTCAGCTACGTGCAAAGCTCGACCAAACTTTTCGGAAGTGTAAATACTTTGGGAATCCACCGTTTGGCGAGGGGCTGGGGAGCAAGAAGGGAGTGTTTCCCCGGCGCTGCTGGCGGCGGGGAGGTACCACGGGAAGGAGCCGGGGAAGGATGGAGGAGGGCGGCCGCTCCTCTCCCTGGTTGCTGACTAAACAGTTATGTCAGCTGGCAGTCGGCGCGGCCTGGGGATTTGCGATAGAGCTCCTGGAGGGTGGGGGCGGCTGCGCGGGGGAAGGGAGGGGAAGGGCTGGCCCTGCTGCAGTCACTGCTGTGCTCCTGCCTCTCCGTCGCCCTCGTGGCAGGGAGGCCTGCTGGGTGCTCTGCCCTGCGGTGTGACCCCGGGAAGTTTCTGCGGGGATGCGCCTGCGCCCGTGTTTGTTTGGACACTGGTGCGGTGCCTGGAATAGCAACCCCAGCCCGCTGGAAGGCTGTCCTGTGCCGGGAGCGCGTTCCCGACAGACTGGTACCCGCGCCTTCCTCGCCTGCTGCGTCAGAGCCCTCCGGAGCACGTGCCTATGCCAAAATTGCCAGAGCCTGTTGCTGGGGCGCGAGCAGCACGCTCCCATCCGAACTCGGTGCTGCTTGTGGATGCTGGGTTGCTGGGTGTGTTTGCCCCTCTGCCGGGCTCTGGCTGGTGCTCACAGCGACAGTGCGAAGTGCGGAGCTGCAGCAAGGCTTGGGCAGTGCCCTGCCTGTGGTCTGCCGCAGGTAGAGACCGCCCCGCCTAAACATGGCCCGGCATTGTTAGGAAGTAGACAGGGAATTCTGGCTGCTGTTCAAGTTTAATGTTTCCTTTCTTGGCCTCAGAGGCAGATGGAGCCCAGGGTAGCCCTTGAACAGAACAGGAGGTATTTATAATGATTCTCTCAAGTCAGTAATGTTCAAATCCTATTTTTCTGTTCCTCCTGTTTTGTTTTCCATAAATCGTGTGCTATAAAGTTGAAACAGCCTTAGAACAGCTGTGGCTTTTCACCCATATGCTTCCCTCCCCTCCACCCCCTATCAGGTGTAAGTGAAGGATGGGTTGAATGTGAATCACCTCCATACCTATTTCACTTCTCCTGTCCCAGCAGTGCAAGACAGAGAAGGACCCTGTCCTGACAGGCAAAAAGGGTGTGTGTCTCAACTGTTTGAGGTCAACTGAGTTAGCCAAACACAATTAAAAAAAAAAAAAAAAAGCTCTCTTGATGCTCCTTAAGGTACAGCCTACCATGTCCAAAGCCATGTTTGTGGCTCTGCTAAACTAGTTAGTGTGTTAATCTGCATCTTAATGAACATTAAGGTAGACTTTTAGTAATGTTAATCTGACTCAACTGAGCTACCATGGTTGTAAGTCATGAGTGAACCTGTCTGGTCCACATGGACAAGCTTGCTGGAGGCTTTAGTTATCAGGACAGCATGTCAGTGTTTCTGACAGTCTGAAAGTGATTTTGCTTTTTTTTTTCCCCCTTTTTATTTTGCCAACACTGAGAGTGCTGTGAAGGTGAGTGAAGGCTGTAGAAAAATGTTTATATTGTGATGTGGAAATCTACAGATCTCGCCCAAGAGCTGCTTTGTTGTACCTTTGTACGGCTCTCATCACCTCAGTGCAGTTCTCAGCTGGGTGTGTTGTGCCTGGCACTCCTTCACAGCACACCTGGGTGCCCTTTTGTGCACAAGTCAAGCAGCAGCGTAGTTTCATAGGGCCTTGCAATCCTTTGCCAGGTGGCCTTACTGATGAGCTGGGCAGCTGGATTGCTGTCAGTTCTCAGCATAGGTGTCTGCAAGCTGGTGTGGGAAGGTTATAAAGCACTAAAGTATCCGAGTGACACCTCAGTCTCCATTCTGCTTTAAACACTCCACTTGTGACAGGCCACAAGAGCGAGCACTTCATGAGAGTGTGTTCAAATTGATAAAACTTGAATCCTTAAACACCTAGTTTCCGCTTCTGCTTATTGTAGGTAAAAAGGCTTTTTTTTTTTTTTTTTTTTTTTGAGCAGAGAAAAAAGTCTCCAGGAGACAGGAAGCCACTCAGAAGTTACTGTTGAGCCAGATGTACGTCATCTGTATTTTAAAGCAGTCAGATTGCCCACGACTCTATGAAATGGAATTATTTTGAAAGGAGAAGGGTATATAACTGTTTGAGTGCTTAGACATACGGTCTGAAATGCTGAATAACCGCAGTTCTCACTAACTTCACAAGGAATGGTTCTGGAAGCGGCTCTTGATGCATTGGGTACAAAGCACTACAAGTGCGGGTAAACAGTTCTTTAAAATATTTTGGCACACTGAGAGAACTTCAGAGAGTGCTACTTGGAAGCTGAACACTTGACTTTTTGTGGATAAGATCAGTTTAAATAGGTGTGTTTTTCTTCCTTCTGTGTGTATGAGAGAGGGGAACAGGAGGGCACATAAAAAAATCAGAGGAAAAGACCTCGTTGCTGACTGGGGAGACTTGTTTGACCTTCTGAGCCCTGTGCACTTGTCTGTGGTTTCCAGCCAAAGGCTCTCACTTTGAGAGCGCCTTGCTCCTCGTGCTGAACTATTTTTTGACGCACTGAATGAATGCAATATGTTAACACTCCTGTAAGTCCCAGAATTGCTGGGCTGCCCCTTGCCCTGCCTGCCTTGTGCTGGCTGAAAAGGTACCATTGTTTGTTCTGCAAACAGTGGGTGATGGTTGTTTCCAAGGTGACTATGGCACTGTTGCTGCCCTCTAGTACAAAAAAATTGGCATTAAACACCTGAGAGCATCCCACTGTCACAAGAGATGGTGGGAGGGAGGGAGGAAGGAAGGAGGAGTTTGTTAAAGCTCTCTGGGCTGGATATTAGAATACAGATGGAGAAAATGCCAGCAAGCTAAGAAGGGGCGATGTATACATTGATTTTATGCTACTAAACATTTCTCCTAAATAGTGCACGGATGCCGCTATTGGAACCTGGGTGTTTCTAAGGATATGTTTCTGCTGAGAAGAATTTATAATAAATTTAAGGTCTTTTGATCAACTGTTGTAGTTTGAATTCACAGTAGTAATATTGTACTTTTTCACTTGATTGATAGGATGCTTTCAAGTCTACTCAAGCAAGGGTGCGTAGACTTCCTATAAGGAAAGCTAGAAGGAAATGCTCAGCAGTTCCACTTGACCTGTAGATTTTCAGACTGTTTTGGAAAGCAGTTATTAGGGGATAAAGTACGCATCCCCCAGAAAAAGAACCACAGCAGTCAGTTCTTTCATTGGTTTTGTGTATTCTTGAAAGGCCTGTGGTACTCAGAACAGGGACTTATTTTGAAGTGTCTAGGTGGATGGATTAGAAGCATTTTTTTCAGTCTTCTCCCTATGCTGCCTTCCCATCTACTCATGCAGCTGTTTAGTTGGGGGGGGGAGAGGAATGAGTTTAAGAAACAAAACAAACCAGCACTTCTTTTTAATTGGTCATGGATGCTGCTGGCAGAACTTTGCCTCCCCCTGCATCAGGTTTAGTACAGTTCATACGCAGGTTTCAGTAAACATTAACTACTTTTATCAGGGCTCGCAGCATGCTGAATGGTTAGCAAAGAGCATGCACTGAGAGAGACAGAAAGAATGAACAAGTCCAAGGTCAAAAGGATGGTAGGTTTCCCTTTATTAAAATAAGGGGTGGAGAAGTTCGACAACAGTTTGTGGAAAAAGTAGGCTTGTGTGACAAACTTGGTTCTTGTCCTTAGGCTTTTGTCTGGGTGAGAGTTTGTGGGGGTACTGTGCATTTTGAATTTTTCTTCCGCTCTAATGAGATGACCAGAACACATCAGCCCTCCTCACAGTCTTGCTGACTGACAGCTTGAGCTCCTCGTGACTCAGATCAATTCAGAGCAGAGTATGAGCTTTGCTATCGCTTGTTGCATCTTTATAGGGGCCTGATCCTACCCAGCATCCACAAAGATCCCACTGACTTGAGCAGTGCATAGCTAAACAGAGATCACAATTTCCTCCCTTCCGTGCCTGCAATTACACAAAGCCATCCTGGTTAGGGAGGGTGATTAAGGAACTGTGGTCTAGCATTTTGCCTCGCCTTTCTTTCTCTTTGGATGTTTCTTTATTGCTTTTGAGGGGTGCAGTGCTGCTAATTTTTCTGCAGAATGAATTCTGTAGTGATTAAAAAATAGTTGATCAGCTTAGCAAGGAAAATGGGGTAATTTGTGGGTAAATTAATGAAACGGTTTTGAAGTGTGGAAAAAAAGGCATTTTGAAAAGAACATGTGACCTGCCCTAATGAAATTTGTTGAAGCATCTGATGCTGCAGTTCAAATTGTAAGTTATTTTTAATTGTGCAAATCAGCATATCCTGCCCCTCCTAGCTCCATTCAAATAATACTTTGCAAAAGAAGGAAGCAGCAGCATTCGCCTGCATATTTCCTAGAAAATAGCATCATTGAGAAGTTGTACCTCATTGGGAAAACACAGGTTTACTTAAATGATACATCAAACACAGAAGAGATCCAAACCGTCTGTGGCTGGTCTGACAGTAGTTTGAGAAACACCCTCTGCTGCATGCCCCTCAAATAAGAAACGTGTGCGCACAGTTAAAAATCTCATCTTTGTGGTGACACAAATGATTCGGTGCAGGAAACGAGAGGAATCTCATTCAGCAGTTAAGCATTTGTGGGGCGGGGGTGTGAGGAGGTCATGGTGTTCAACACACCCGGTTAGAAACCTTCAGGCTCCTTTCCCTACTGCATTTTATATTGATTTAAATCAGGGCTGATACTAGACACATCAGCACAAGAGGCAAATCCCATCCTATTCGATCCACCTGGATCAGATGGGAAAGAAAAGAAAGACAAGAAGAGACTTTCTTTGTTCGTTTTAAATTTTAACTACAGGCATTAACCATCCTACTCAAAACGGTCCCTTGTCATGGGAGGTATAATGCTCAGCTCTCACATCCTGCTGGAACTGAGCTGTGGGGTGGCTGGGCCAGCGCATGGAAGAGGGCCACCACCAGGGCTGCAGTGGTGACCCATGTTCTTTCTCCTGTGGTGGCCGCATGGTCTCAGGGCAGGCAGAAGGAGAGCTTGCAATTATAGCTTCTTGAAAGATGCCATAGTTCATCTAAATATAAAATATGGACTGTGGTTTTGGTCTGAAATATTTGTGGGATTTTACCAAACCACTACAAACAAAGTAAACAGCAGTGAAAAGTGACACAGTTCAGGCAGGATTTATTTTTTATTTTTATTTTGCAAGGTGATGTGGAGACTTGTGTTCTGTGATTCAGTGTTCAAAGAAAAGACATTCCTTAAACGGAGTACTTCTTATTTCATCTCTTACTCACAAACATCCCAGAGTGCTTTATATTAAAGTGTTTCAGGGGGCTGGGATGTAATTTCCTTTTTAATTCTGTTGATGTTCTCCCAGGACTTCCCAGGTGTTTTTGCCACCTTCTCCAAATTTAAAACAATTTCCTAATATGTTGATCATGTGTTGTATTAGAAGCCTTTGTACAGCCTGTAGAGGGAAACCAAATCATGCATGCCACTTGAATTCTAAAATACATTCACTTAGTACTAAGGGCAGGTTTAATGGGAGCAAGTACCAAACATTAAGCATATGTGTAAACTTTTGCCTTGCTTGGAAACTGACCAAGGAATAAAGTCAGGTTTTAGATTGCTTTGATGCCTCTGCAAAAGCATTTGCAGCTTTGTATTTGCTTTACGTCTCCAACTGATAAGTGGCACTAATGAAGTGGCTTTTTAAACAGTTTTATTGAAATCCTTTGTGCAACTACAGCATAAACTTTCTTGCAAAAGCAATCATTTACAGTGTGCAGCTGGTAAACAAAAGCATTACCATTCTTTCTCCAGTCCCCCAATAGCTACTGCTCAGTTCTCACCACTGTAGCTTGCTGTGCATGCTCCTAGTGTTGTGCATGCTCCTAGTGTTGTGCATGCTCCTAGTGTTTATTCCTCGACTCCAGCAGACATGCAGGTTTTGTCTGCTCATAGCACTGAGGTGCAGGAATGGCTCACTTTCTCTCTCTCTGGAAGAACCGCTCATCCATTTTTTCTGTATGTTTGTTTGGGTTTTTTTAATCTCTTTTACTATCAGTCTGTGGGACCACAGTCCTGTTCCCCTCTGAATCATAAAAGGCTCTCAAAGGACTGTAAGGTGCACTGGAGGTAGCCAGGAGTGGTTGGGGAGACTTGTTTTTTATTTCCTGTCAGTGCGCAGGTGGGCTTCAATTTCTTTGGTCTCTTATGGAAACTTTCACTGACTCTCCCACTGAACTTTAGTTACAGTGTATGATTTCGGGTTTTTTTTGTTTTATTACTGAGCTCAATAGAACAGAGGAGGTGATAGGTATTCATTAATAAGCCGTGCTGCTTAGCTCCAAAATAAGCACTTTTGAGTTGACTTGTGTGGGTGTCTCATGGATCTTAGGGGCAAGCCAGGTTCAGTTTCAGAGATGCAGATGGCAGGTGTGTTTGAGGCAGGCTGCGGTACCCAGCATTTCAGCTTCAGGCGACAGAGCTCCCTAGGCCAAGGGCAGACTGCATAGCGTGCTCCCATCCTGCAGCAAAGACCTGGGCATTCACAGGCCCGTCTGGGCTTCCCAGTGCAGGGTGCTGACCAGATGAACTGTCCAGATGGGCTGCACATAGGCCACTGGTCATGAACCGAGCATCCCCTATGCAAGGTAGCTTGGGGCTTGGAGAGGTGGCTTAGTGCACAATAAAGTCACTGCTTTGCACAGCTTAAAAACCTGGATTGTTTCAGTCTTTCAGCTCTCATAGAGGGTCTTACATTCAAAGCACTAATGATTTCCTCGTTGAGACCCAGACTCTTTAAATTTTTATTAAAGGGATTGTCTGTGCTGACATTTAGCTAGCACCAGATGTTGGCTTTTAGTTACCAGTGTGGAGGTGGCATAACTAATAAAGGCAAGGATAAGAAACTTGTGAGAAACTGACTGTCAGATGTGGCTTTGTGTACTGCAGCCTGCGTGATGTCTGTCGCCTCTTCATGGGCCAGAGTTCTACAAGAAAGCTTTTTTCTTTCCTTCTTCTTTTTCTTCTATACTCTTGACTGGCCAAGTGTTTTCCAAGCACATGTCTTTTTCAGGTGGCCTTGCTCTTTTGTTAGAGACTAGCTAATGGAGGGAGAGTGCAAACAGAGCTCGGTGGCAGATTTGGGTTTTTTTCTCTTATATTTTGGTATTTCTTTTGAACATAGCTTTCCTGTAGATCATACTTCTCCCCCTCAACCTCTTTTGGCCATACCCTCCCTCAGAAAATGTCAGCAAGCGATTGTTTCCTTTGCAGAGCTGCAATCCCCTAGACAGAGGCTTTTCCAGTTTTATGAATGCACCATTTGTTGCTGAGGGCACAACTGTTCGATATAACTGGCTGCATCCCACTCTGCTTGGGACCAGCATGCACTACAGCCAGGCTATGCATAAACCAGATTTTTGTATTAAATGGCACCATTTTGTTCACAGCAGCAGTCTGTCTGTCTTTTGTGTGCACGCGTGTGAGACTTGCAGTTTTCAGATGCAAAATACATAAAGAACAGCAGTTTTGCAGAAATACGTGTTACTCAGTGAGCCTACCGTGCTATTTTAAGGTTTATTTTTCTTAGGGAGTTCCTGACAAGTGATATTTCTTCATTATTTTGTGTAGGCGGGCCGAGGCAAAAGCACATTTTGAAATATTTTATAAAATGGATTCATGGTATAATATTACAAATGTAGTTGTTTTCTTGAGGACATACTCAATTATAACTTAACTGAAAATACATGTAGCACTTTGTATGTGCTCATTTGTGTTTTATTGTATGTCATCAACCACATCTCCACCCCCCTCCTTCCTTAAGCGCCACAGGGCTGGAGACTGTGTAGATACAACCACTTAAAGATACGCTGTGCTTTATATTTTTAATTATGTCTAGGAAATGTCATCTGATGTCAAACCCGACATTTTTTCTCACTGCCTGCCCTGCTTACCCCCCTTCTAAGGTCAGCACAATTTACTGTTTTTGGAGGGGCTGCTGTGCTGGGTCAGGATGTGTCGGGGAAAGCTGGAGAGGCTGTATGTCCGTCAAGTGCAGCTTCCATCCTAGTTGAGTTGCAGTCTTTAGTTTTGCCCAGCCCAGGTTTCTGCAGTGCAGGAGTTGGCAGATGCACAGTTGGGTGTTAGTGGGTACCATGCTGGTTGCATGCCATTTCTCTGTCATTTCCCTCTCGGTCCTGAAAAGCTGCTTTTGGAAAGTGCCATCTCTATTCTTAGTTATGTATAGCAGGGATGCTGCATGAGGCTCTGGTCCCAGCAGCTGAATCACAGCTTAGGGTTTTAGTTCATGCTGCCTGTCTCATTTGTCTGAGTGCCAAGAGTTTCTCCTCAGAAGCATAGTGGGCTCCTTTCCCTATCTCTGTTCTCTCATACCTGTTGAGTCCCCTCCAACAAATAAGAAATCTTCAAAGCAAGCCCACCAGTTTAGAAATTGCTCACTCGTGCTTCAGTAAAAATACTTTTTGTGTTCCATCATCGTGTTTAAGAAATGGGGAAAATTGCAAACCTCTGATTTCCCCTCTTTAATGAAAGTGGTACTGATTGGAGATGAAGATTCCCCATCTCACCCTCCTTTGGGTGCCTGAACATGTCTGGGCATTGGTCAGGCTTGCCTGAAATGTCCCTAATTTGTCCACCAAAAAGAAAATATAATTAAAAAAATACAGCTGTTGCAGTCTTTCTGTGGAGGTTTCCACACACATCCCCGCCTCACCATGTTTCTTCATATATTCACTGCCCACATAATGTTACCCGCAGGATGAGGGTGGGAGAGGGAAGCTTGTTCTCTCTCATGTGACTGCAGCACAGTTAATAATTGTACCAGCCTTCAGGGGCTCTCGTGACCAAAGGGATTGATCAGATTCAGAACCGGACAGAAGTTTTTCAGGGACATCTTTGTGCCTCAGCATCCCAGCAGATTCAGAGAAGGAGCCAGATTTGCTTACGCTGTGATTGCTCATTTGTTATGAGCTGGCTAGCATATAGCACATAGAGACAAAGGCTGCTCTGGCCTGAAAAGCCCCTAAAGAGAAGCAGTATAGTAAATACATCTGTAAAACTGTGTTCAAGTTACAGACTGTGTGTGTCTCATATGCTTTTGCTCACTTGCTCCATCTCCCTGCCCGCCCCACCCCCACCCCGCTGCATTAAAAAAGGGATGGCAAAATATTTTGAGAAAATGCATCAACTGCTAAACTGTTGATATGATTTTAAAAAAAAAAAAAAAGGAGTCTTCGTTCAAGCATATGTTTCCAACACTTTAATCTTTTATGGACTGCATACTTGCTGTGGGAGTGGAAGGGGATGTTGCAGGCTTACTTTCAGTGTACTTGGAAGTCTTTCCCACAGCACGAAAACTCCTCAGAAGACGTGAAACAACAGCCTGGAAACCAGGAAGTTTCTGATGCCTAGCACTTACTGCTCTGAGGGATTTTCTGTACTCTGGAGGTCATGGAATCGTCTTTCTTCTTTGTTGGCTTCTCCAAGTTTATTTTACACATGATGGAGGGGGGTATGTGTGCTGCTGAGCTCTTCAGGGTCCTCATTTCTGTAGCATGTTTTTGCCCCTGGTTCTTCTGTTACTTCACTCCCACGATTAATATGTCTGCTGCTTAAAATGGCTACTGAACCACCACCAATTTCTTGCCACTGGTTACTAACCACTTAACTTCTGTCAAAAACCATCCAGCACAGCTTTGAGTTGATGCTTTTATTGCTTAACAGGTATATTTCTGATCTTTGGGCGATCCATTAACCCTGTGAATACTGTACACAGTGAAGACATAAATCTGCTGTGGTATGATGGTACATCCTGGTGCTGTGATGCCTGCTGCTGCTTCTGCACTGTGCTCTGGTTAGATTTGTGTGACATGCAGTCTTCTGGGTGTGTGGTTTGAGGGTTATTTTTTTTTTTTTTGCTTTGTTTTCCCACCCCTTACCACTTTGTATAGTTTTGGGGTTTTTTTGAGGAGTTGCTAATGTCAAAAAGCAGCAATTAAGGTGAGAAGTCTGGCACTTGAGGGCTTATGGTCCTGGTGAGTTGATCCAGTTCCTTCCAGTAAAGAAACTGTGCGTCCAGTTTCAGTCTGTGATGAACTCAGTGTTTTGTTTTCTGGCGTCTCCTTCTCCTGTGCCTGTGTTTGTGCTGGAGTGTGATGGAGCATGAAAGGAGTCAGAGGAGAGAAGGGGCTGCAACTTGGCTTTGGCTGCCAAGAAACCAAAAACATCGAACAACCTCGACCACAAGGAGAGTTAACCGGAACATACCACAGAACAGGTTAGGCAGGACACTGAAGCCAGGTACGAACCTTCTCCCGTGCTTTAAGGCATCTTCAGTACACCCTCCTCCCCTCTGCCCTTACAGGATTTTCCCCCTTCCCCCCCCCCCGTTGTGAAATAGCCCTGTGCCGACTGGGTTTGAACGTGGGGCAGGCGGATGGTTGCAGCGCTGGCTCGCCTGCTGCCAGCTGTTTCTTAGGAAATAGAGGGTGCACTTGTCCGTACCCGTCATCCCGTCGCAGAGGCAGCGCAGCATGTGCCTGTGTGTGTGCCTTCCTGCCCTCCGCAGGGCTGCCTGCCGAACAGTCCCAGCCGAAAAGTAGCGGGGGAGGAAGAGCAGCAAGGAGACAGGGAATGCTGGCGGGCGGAGCTTGGTGGGCTGATCCTCCACGTAGTTAATCATTACATGCAGCATAACCTGTTCCTGTTTTCTAGAGGTTTCACTGGCACCCGCAGCCAGAAGTGTATGAGGAATATACGACAGACTGCTTTCCGAGCAAGATGGTTTGCCTTGCAGCAGGAAGCCCAGCATCTAATACAAGACATCATTTCTTCTGTAACATCTTTATGCCTAATCGTTCAGTAAACATACCATATATAGTCCGGTTCGTGCTTGCTCAGATACCCTGCTGCAAGGCAACTTTGCTAGTACCACACAGATTCCTAAGCTCCTGGCAACTGGCTGACAAATAGGATGTTGCCATATGTAATGTAAATATTTCACACAACTGGGGTTTTTTACACTCCTGCTCATACTGCATAGAGCATGTGTTTCTAAAGAAGACAGTCTTAAGTCTGGCACTTAAAATGAAGAGGATTATACAAAAAAAGGTGCCTTATCAAAGGATAGATCAGGTCCCACTTGCACAGGTTTGTTGCAGAGTAAAGATTCCACTCTTTCGATAAACATCATATGAATTTTGTATTTATGAATCAATGTTTGGTGGGCTTTTTTTTTCTTTCTTTTTTTCTCCTGTCTCCACTTTAAATGCTTGCTGCCTCGTAGGTGATGGATCCCAAACTAGAGCTGTGGTTCACTGAGAACTTTCTCTTTTCATTCTAGCATCTTTTGTAGAATTTCTTCCCTTCCTGTTTCTCTGTGCCCTCCTTCTGTTTCTACTGGCAGGATACTAAGCATGCCAGAGGACATGAAGAACAGCAGTGTGGCTGGATTCACAGCTTTCCTAATCAGCTCTTACATAGTGTTTGCCTTCAGGTTTATTTGTTTGTTTGTTTTTAACATTGTCAAATCAGTAACATTCTGCCTATTTCTGTGCTAGCAGAAGAGACTCAGAAGAATGACATGAAGCCTGCCTACATACACCCTACAAGGCAGGGTTTTTTTTCCTTTTTGTGCCTTCTACATCTTGCCCCATTCATTGATGTGTGAGAAGACAGCACAGTGGTATGGACCCTGGATAACCTTGCACAGGGCTTTCTGGCTGGCTGCTTGGTGATGGCTGTTAGTGCCTGAGTTCAGCAGTTTAGTGACTGGCAATGTCTCCTTTACCACTGAGATGGTTGCTTAATCAGAGAGGGTGCTGGTTTGGATGCAGTATGATATAGGTAGATTTTCCTGTGCTGGCTTGCTCCTTAGTTAGGTAACACTTCCAGAGGGGGAGACTTTGCAGGGGGGAATGTTTGGGTGTTACATAAATGGACAGGACATGCATTTCTGGGACTTGTCTCTCATTGGCCTGGTCAGAGTGAATTATGTCTGACTGCTTGGCAGTTAATTGGACCATCCTTACCATTTCCTAAGCTGATAAGCCCCTCACTGTCTGCCTCAATCAGGCTTCTTTGTTTGAGAAGTTACTAATGCCGCAGAAGAACAGAATAACTACTTTCCTGTAACCAAGTGAGGTGCTCTGATAAATCTATGAAGATTCACTGTATTTCTTCAGCAAAATCCTTTCACAAGGCTTACTTGTACCGTAACACCAGTAGCAGTTGGCAGGTACTGAAAAGTAGGTATAGCTGATGTATTTAATACATTCCTTGTCCCTTTCTGAAAGAATGGTATTTATTCTGGCAGATCCTAGTAGCTGTGTCGAGTACCACGGGGGTCTGTAGGTGCCTGTCCATCAGGATTGGGTCTCAGAAATGGCTCTATTTTACCACAAGTCTTCAGACTGGGAATGTCTTGATGTGTCTGGATGGTGCCTAGCTTAGAGTGGGCGTTGCCAGAAGGTGAGTAATAAATGGTGATTAATCGTCTCTGAGCTATGGATGTTTGTATGAAAAAGCACATTGCTAAAGGCTGTGCTTCAACGAGATTATCAAAATTAACCACACAAGAGACAGTAGTGTAGCATCCCAAAGGCTTGATTTTTTTGTCTCTTGACTGGTTTCGTTTTGACTTCTACTAAATCTGATTGATGGAGAAGCATGGGTCCCTTTGTCTCCAAAATATCAGTAAATATCAATTAAGTGATATCAGTATTGCAGATTGCAAATGGGCTGAGTGATACAGAATCAGGGTGCACTAAAAGTAAACACCCTTTTGTTAGATTACTCACTAATCTTAATGCAGAAGTGTGGTTAGGAACCTTACAGGTATGCATCCTTGTGTTTGTACCATTGAGTCTTTGATACAAATGCATAGGAAAGATGCAAAGCTACCAATTCCTATGTTAATTTTATCTTGAAGATGAAAAATAATTTTAATTTACAGGAGACCATTTATCCTTTGCAGTCAAAATATAAGAAAAGAAATATAAATAGAGATATGTAAAGAAATATAAGTAGAAAACCTAAAGCCGTAGTGATTTTAAAAAAAGTTTTCATTCTAAGCTTACATACTGATTTCAGCAATGCATTGCATCTATTTGATTGTACAGTTATTTCTAAAACTTTCTGAAAAGAGGGATTCATCACAAAAATCTTCCATCTCCCTCCATCCTTCAGCTGTTTCTGGCAGCTTTCAGGACCCCTAGCACACAACATGGGTATTCGAGGATTTGCTGTACAAAAATTGTACAAAAATTGGAAGGACTGGGCCACTTTCTTCTTAAAATGTGGGGTTTGTCTTGACTTAGTCATAGAGGAATGTAACGTATACAAAGAAAATAAATGCATAGTAAATGCGAGTTGACATTTGTAGATACGCTCTGAGCTTGGGAAGCGACCACGTGTTTATTTTTCATAGTACCTTGGAGCGTCAGTAGCGTTGAGTCTCGGTATGGCTGTAGCGTCACCGGAGGATGACGAGAGGATGTAGTTGCTGTTGAGTTCAGGAGGCCGTTGGTGGCCCCTCAAACGTTGTTGTGTCCGAGAAACATAGAAACGGGGGAGCTGAACGTGGGGCCTGGTCCGTAGGGTAGGATCTGCTGGAGGGGCTTTGGGAGGCAACTACCATCAAGTGGCTGGATCGTGTCTGTTCCTCACAAGGGTTTGTCTGCAGTCATCAGACCCCAGGCAGGTAGCTGGTGATTTCTCCTGCTGTGACTTCTTGTATTAGCGTTTCTATTGCCTGACAACATTCAAGGTGATGGGCAGAGAATTTGCATCTGGATTTTAAAGTTTCTGGAAGAGAGTTTGTGTTCTGTGTCTTGTCCGAACCTCACCCAGGCTGGTTCCAGACCAGCCAGCAGCCACCGATTCAAAGACCTTGCTGTCTACCATGCGATCAGTGAGCCTCAGGCTTTCTGAGTGGAGGTGACGAGGAATGAGGGGGTGGGAGGCATCCATGTCTTAAAAAAAGAGTTGAAAAGGAAAAACTGGAAAGCAAGCAGCCGCTGGCTGTGAATTTCTCAGAAAGAAAGATGCTGTGTGTGAAGGGGTTGCTGTTATGACACCCTGCCATGCAGCGGGCACACCGGTGTGCCTTGGGGGAGGCAGCGCGGGTAGGCCCTGCTGCAGTCCTGGCAACCGGGAATGAAGAGGAAGCAGGAGGCTGCCCGCCTTCCCTCAGAGAGCCAGGAAAGCATCAGGGATGGAGGTTAGGAAGTGTTCAGCCTCAAAATGAGGGCAGCTTGAAGGTGAATTAAATCCCGGGCCTGTAATGATCTGCGTGTTCATGTATGTATAGGGCCTTAAGCACAGAAAGGTTTGGGGTGAGTCTGGAAAGGGTCCATGTTTAAGGAATGTAGTTCTTCTGGCTTCTGAGATAGTTTTTTTGTGTAGACAGCATGGAAAACTATTACAAAAACAAGTATTGCAAGACACTTAATGAGATGGGAAACTGGCAGTGCTAAGTCTGTGGCTCTTGTACTCGAGTGATTGTGAGAGAATGTCAGCTTTTTTCTGCTTTCTTTTCCCAAGCATTTTCTGATTTTGAACTACCACTAGTGGAGTTTATCCTGTGGGCTTAAAGTCAGCAACCCCAAAAATGCATTGAAAATACCTCGTGACTTTTGGAATGAGAGTCTGTGACAGCAACTGGACTCGAGGAAAAAGAGGTACTCCTAATGTTTGCTGCCAGTTCCATCAGTGTCGTCTGAGATGTTACACTGTGCTTTCACTGTTTTGGAGCAGGGGCGACTGGGACTGACCAGACCAGTTTTTAGGGAGCTTAGTCAGCTTCCTAATTTCCAGGTGTAGTGAGAGAGTCATCAAGGACAAGAATGGAGAGGGAATGTCAGTAAGTTCCTCTTCATGAAAGGAGATGGGCTGCCAGGAGGATTTCCAATTGGAGATCACTAGGCAGCTTTTATTATGGGCCCTGTTTTCTCTTGCATGTGGCTCTACTGGGCTTTAACCATTTGTGCTGAAACACTACATGTCAGGTGTTTAGCTTCAGGTCACATTTGTTTCTGAAAGAAAAATAAGTAGTAAAGGAAATTCTTTGGCCATTTCTGAGAGTGAATCTGAGGGAAAAGTGAATTCAGGTTTTGAATTACTTTCATGTCTTCTCTTTTCTTATTCGAAATAGAACAAAACCCACAACAAACATAGAATCCCTACAAAGGGGGAGAAAGTCTGACCTGTTCTTCTAGTCCTCAGAGCTGTAATGCAGGGACACTGAGAATTGGGAAGGGTGAAGCGGGTGGGAGATCACAGTTACAGCTATCAATTGAATGAGCTAGCTCTTATCATAGCTGATAATAGCTGGCAGTGGCAATTTCTCCAGTGCATTCTGTTCTTAATGTCTGTTGCAATTTGGAGGTAAAAAGGACTGTGAATGACCCGATGAAAGCCAGGCATTATCATGTCTATCTTACTCCAGACCAGAGTAAGTCAGTTCAGCTCTGTGAAGACTGAAGTTGGTAACCTAGTCCTACATCTTCAGGAAGCAATTTAGCAATCTTTTATACCTCTGTATTTGTCTGCTTTTTGAGGTGCAAAACACGCATGGGGAATGCATGATTGTTCCTCTTGCACTGTGATGTACAGGTGTAGGTATAGAATTTCTGGTTGAAGGGTTTGTCAGTGTAAGATGAAAATGCTGTTCTCATGGATGTGCTTTACTCTGCAGGCACTTCGGTTCCATATGGAGTAAGGGTAGCTTGAAAGTTGTCAGACAAGATTTGTACTCCTTACCAAACACCCTAGTCTCCTAAATAAAAACAAAGGCCCAGAAGTTCGTAAATACCTGTGCATGTGATGTAAACAAACTTCCTGATTCAGTGACCATTGAAGCTAATGTGTCCGTTCCATAGAATGGGCCTGTTAGTATCAGTTCATTAGCAAGACTGAGGCCTTGATTTGTAATGACCCCTTAAGTGTAACTTGCAATAGCCTGCTTACTGTATCTTACTAAGCTGCTGTGGGGGCAAGAGGGAAACAGATTGAGCCTGGAATAATATTTACCTTCTCTTCTAGTCAGGAGTATCTGGAGCAAAAAAGAAATGTGGCCACACCTCTAGGATCTCCAGAGTTGGCTTTCCTGAGAAATGAAATACCCCCGATGTTGTGTACGCAGGGCAAAGGCATCTGCTGTATTTAAAAATATGCATATGAAAATGGAACTGGAAGTTACTGCAAAACTGCATTTGCAGTTATCATAACAAGGAAATTTTTAGAAACCAGACCTGAAAGACTTTACAACTGAGAGTTTCTCAGGATACTCCCTGTCATTTCTCATTTGCTTTGGTGAAGTATTAAAAGAACCCCTCGTTTCTGTAGTTATAGCCAGCAATTAATAAATTACTTTCTGATTTTGTTTTGATTTTATACAGTGTGTATGTGTAATACATATTTTAATGTGCATTTGAAAACTGCTTTTTTGCCTGATCATGGAAGGGGAGACTGTGGAAAGAGAATTTTAAGTTCTGCAACAAAATATTTGATTTAAGTAATTTATTCATGTTAAACACCCCAGAGCAGTATTGATACAGTTCTGTCCTCCTCTATTTCGAGGAACTCTTTAAAATGGAAGAAAAATCCCTTTTTTGTTTGTTTTCTAAGAGGGGGAAAAATAATATCAAAATGGGTTAAACAGTTTAGTGATTCTTATTCCATTTCTTGCAAACTTCCCCCCACCCAGAGCCCAACCAGTCTTCCCTTCTGCACCTGCCTGCAGAATTACCGTGCAACAAATTTAGAGGTGGGTTTACACATTTGTTTTAAAAACACAGCAGTCTCCATCTCTGGTAATCCACCAGGTGGAAGCAGATGTGTAGAATGTCTGTACATGTATTTGTAAATCTGGGTTTGAGCAGAGGGTGTTTCTGAGAGGGCAGAAGGCAAAGGCAAGGGAACCCTTGGCAGTGTAATACCATCAGTAAAGCAAAAAATTGCAGTTAACCAATAGCTGGATTCATTGGTGGGTTTTGTTCACATGGTGGGCTGGGTGACATTGTATTAGTCAATTTTTGTAATGTGTAGTTGGACGTCAGTTGCCTTGCTGTTCTGAATTACAGTAGGAAAAAGAGTGCCAGGGAGGGCATGAGGAGAGTAAGATAGGGTGTGTTTTTTTAGAGGTGGATGCTCTTCTTGTGCTAACAGAAGTTGTGGTCTTTTAGCCTCAAGTGTGCTTTTCTGACCTGCTAACTCGTTCATAGCTTACTGATGTCTTCCTTCTGCTCATCTTCCTGCTAACCACCTGACATCCCTGTGCCTCTCTGCTCTTGCAAAAAATGGTGTCTTTGAAGTTTGGGCAATATCCCTGTAGTGTTCGGCCCTCAAAATGATTTTGCTTAGAGCACATCTTTGTCTGGAATATGCTAAAAGTGCTTAGATTTTTATTTTGTTTGGTTGAGGGGTAGGTGGGAGGCCAGAGGGGAGTCCAAGAAGTGTCAAACAGGACGCTTGAAGTTGAGGTGTAGCTCTAAGTGACCTGAAAGCATCCCTTCTGATCTGTGAGTCTGCTAAAGGCAGTCATTTGGAAAGGAGCTGCGCTATCCAGATTTACAGGGCCTGCTGCGTTTCATATAACAGAAGTGCTGTGGCTGTGTACTGTTGCAGGTTTTTGTTGTCCTCCTACAGTTTTTGTTATTGTTTCTCTCTTGATCTCTTGCACTAAAATTCATGTCACTGCCTGACAAACTGTATTCTTAATAAGTTAAGGTTTACCTATAGAGCAAATCCTGGACAGTGATACATGTTGAATATATATTGGCTTAAATAATTTCCTTACTGACTTGTACTCTTTGAGTATTTCTGAGCCTGTTGCAGAAACAATCAGATTACCTAAAAGTTCCTTTCCAGCTATACTAGTGAAGATATTTGCATTTTAAGTCCAGAGTTGCAAAACTGAGTCCTGTACTTTGTGCATGTTAGGACAAAAATAAAATGGAGGAAGAGCTGAAAGAAGCAGTTTGCAATCACTTGAAGCCCAGTGCAAGCTGAGGGTCAAAATTGCTCTGAGAATCAGTTCAGTAGAGAATATGATAATACAAAGAAATTATGATATTGCAATAAGGTTTTCAGGTTTTTTTATTAGTAGCAGACACTTTAGAAATAAAAAGAGAGAAAGCCTGGGAGCAGAAGTGGCCTGAAGGAAAAATGACAAGACCAGCTTAGAATTTCAGAGAATGATGGTTCAGGAGTGCTGCTTCACTGCATCTTCATATGAAACTCCTTTCTGTCATATGAAGGGGGGTGAGACAGATCATAGTCTTGTGAAATCTCACTTCTTAATGCTGTTTCAAATAACGTGAAATAGTTCTGCGCCTTATGCTTTTCTTGCGGATTGAGGATTTTAAACAGGGAATACCGGGTCTGCAGAAAAGTGACTGTAATCATAAATCTGAAAGCAGCATGTGGCCTTCCTTGTCGTTTTTAACAAGCCAGAACTTTGCAGAAATCTGCCCAGGCAAACTTTTGGTCCTGCTGTGCCCCAGTGTAGTAATTATAATGCAGAAACAGCTGATGGGTCACGTCTCCAGGCCTGCACAGCGTTATGACTTGCTACCTACATTCCATGTTTAGCTTTGAGTGATCAGATGGTGTAAGCAACGTGAGATAGTAGCGCCTGAGGACATGCAGCCAAGCAACACGTCCTGTCCCTCTGCAGCTTTGGTTTCTTTTCTCAACTTATGTCCCATCCTGTCCCCTTAAGGTGATGCGTTTTACAATAAATACCACTCTGTAGGAGGTCAGCTGCCCGTGTGGAAGCATGTGTGCCATTCCCACTGTGCTGTATGTTAAATCCAAGGGCCCAAGGTTTGTAAATATTGTTTCTAAAGTACTTGAGGGCTCCAGGTGAGCTACATGCTGGTGGCTCTGGAGCTGTTGTTGGTACATGTGGCACACGGTGGCAGGCTGTATCAGCATTGTTACTGATGTGATTTAATGAAGCATGAGTGGTATTGGAGGGGGTAAATTTTGTCTTTCTGTCTGGGGAAAAGGTCACTGACAAATGTTTACAAACAGACAAACAAATGAGTTGAAAATTATGCTTAGTTCAGCCATGTAAAGACTTAGGGAGGCAGGGAGGGAGATGAATATTTTCAAGTTATGTTTGTTTTGTGCTTAGCACTGTGCAAAAGGTACACCCAGCTCTTGATGTAGGAAAAATTGGATAGGTAAGCAGAAAATTACTAACTTGTTGCCTGAGACTGCTTTTGCTCTCTTGCTCCCCTCATCCAGGGATGCCGTGGGAGAAGTGCAGTGCAGATATTTTAGTTGTGGTAGTTTATTCTATTCTGAACTTATTTTCACAGAGGTTAATCAGAGAACTGAACTTCAGGTAGACCTTTAAATAATAGAGTGTTTTCTGTGGCAGAGGGGTTGCAAATGAGCTCTGAGCTGGAGAGAAGGGAGCGAGCAGGAGCAGGAGGGGGAGAGTCTGGAGATGGAGCCGGTTGTGGGTTCATTCCACTACATCTTTTCATCTTTCCCCAGTACTGCAGCACTGCAGGGAGTAGTGTTACCAACAACATTCTTGCTCAGGTCTCTCATCCCTCACTCAAATAGAGGGTGTAATTTGACAATGTCTCAGTTCCCCCGTGTGAAGGTTGTTGATGAAACCGTGTGTATGTACATTTTTAAGTGCAAACAAAAAACAACCCAAACAAACACAAATCCCAAATCAGGTCAGTTCCATGATCCTGGATCGCTGTGTGGTTGTTCAAACCTTAGGACTGGCACAAGGCTGGAGGGAGAATACGTGGCCAGAGCTGTGGGGTAAAGTGAGGACTGGCAGCCTGTCCTTCCGAATGACAGCCGTGGCTTACATCAGGTTAAATCAGTCTGTACACTGCGGGCTGGAGTGAAGCAGAATGGATTAAAAACAGGTTTTCACTTCTAGCCTTGAGTTTCCTGCAATTCTACATCAGCTTGTGGGGGTGCATGTATTTCTGCATCCCAGCTGCCGTGGAATATGAGAGACGTTTTCTTACAGGACAGGTCTCGCAGTCAGTATTCACTGAAGTTTTGCTTTTTTGAACAGTTGTGTCCACAACTTTCACAAATAGATTGTGAATCTGGATTTTTATCTCCTCCTCCATCCTATCAGCTGTTATCAGCTGCAAACAGGTTAACAGTGAGGCCTGCTGGGCTGCTTAATGGGTGGCCTGGCGCTGCCTTTGGGCTGATGCAGATCATTTCTATTGGCCAAGGTTATCTCCTCCTGACCTTGTAACCAGAACTCAGCCTCCCGGTGGCACGGTAATTGTGAATAGAAGGGCTTCTGAAAGAATTCCTAAAGGCTGGAATATCCTCTCTGGTTTTGTGAAAGCCATGTTTTGTCTTCATCACTGCTCTGAATGGGAAAGTGCCTTGATGTTAAGTTTGCAAACTCAGAGAAGGTTGTATTTTAAGATTCTTGTCTTCTGAAATCCACTGTGGAGACTTTATACATTTACTATGACAGGAGGGTGCTGTACCACAAGCCAAGCCATTTTGCTACTGGGATTTCTTGGTAGCTTGCTCACTGAGCATTGATAGCTTCCTATCTGTAGCTTTTCATACCAAAATGTCTTTTACCTTGGTTGCAGTTGGTTTGGTTTACAGGACTAAATATGTTTGCATGCTTTTGGGTTGAAGAGGGACTTCTGTTAGCTGTGTAACAGAATGAAGCACGGGGATTAACGAGGGAAATGGGGAGAGAGGGAGGAGTTTGGTGGGTTTTCTTTTTTTGCTGGAGGCATCAGGCTTCTCCTGTAGTGAGAGAGCATAGTACATGGAACCTAAAGACCTTTAAAGTACATGCTGAAATGGATGCTGGGAAGATACAGTACAGTGCTTGGGCACAACTCCAAGGCTCCCAAGGCAAGTAATATTTAAACAAGCTGAACAGCCCCTTTCGGCAAGCAGCAGGAAATCCAGCACTGAGCTTTGTGTTGTTGCATGGTCAGCAGAAGATAAAAGCTCAGGCTATGCAGCTGGGGTTCCCTCCTATCACTGAATGGCAAACTGTTAAGGAAAGATAAAAGGACAGAAAAGAACAGGGGGTCGTCTTATTGAAAAAAGCATTCCTTCCTACTTTAAGCCATCGGGGTACTTTGAAATACACTGAGCCTGATGTAAGTCAGGAACAGCACCATCGGCAGCTATTTGGGTGTGTGGGAGCTTTTACATCAGTCGGCAGGCAAAAGGTGACTTCGTCCCTCTGCTTCATCAGAGATAAATGTTTAACATGGGCAGGGTAGTGATACACGTAAGTGCTTCACTGTGAGGCTCACAGCTGGCAGGAGCTTCCCAGACCATTTTTTAGGGGCAGGGTGTGTAACGGTGGGACTGCTGTTGACTGGGGATTTCGTTCTGAAATGCAACCAGCATTCAGCCATATATAGCCTTTCCAGGGCCTGCTTTGTGCAGCTGATCCTTGGTAAGGGACAATTTTAACAATGAGGAAGAGAATTTAAATGAATGAGATTGCTAGCTCAAGTTAGTATTTACTCTATTTCTCCTCTCTGTCCCTCCTCCTTTTTCCTGCATCACAGCACTAGTGTCTTGGGAAAGAAAATGCTTCAGAGCATTTGGTACCAATTTAGCAGCAAGTACGTGCTCAAATTTGGGATTTCTGAGATCTGTGTTTGCCATATGTAGGCAAAATGTAGTATTTGCTAGTTCCAGTAGAAGGGAACAGACACAAATTTGCTGTTCTGCAGATAGTGTTTCTTTAATCTAATGAGACTTACATTTGTGCAGCCTTTTTGTTTTGGTATGACGGTTAACCGTCCTCCCTAGGGTGCCTAATTGCTTATCATGAACTAATCAGTCCCCTGGGTATATGAAGGGATGAAACACTGCCAAGATAGAGCCTGTGACTTCCCCCAGAGGTGTGATAACCCTCCCAATTACCCCACCCTTCAGGGAGCTTGCTTACTGCTATTTTGAAGAGCTCGTTACTTCAGAAATTATCCATGTTTGGAGATTGTAGGAAGTTTTAGAGGAGTGTATTTGCTGAGAAACCCTTGAACTTGTCAGCTTTCATGGGTTTTTTTGTCAACTCTGTGTTGAATAATATTTCAAGTTTGGTGTGAAAATGCTGAACACATTTGTACTGCCACTTCTGTTTATGAAAGTGCCTACCTGCATAGCCTTTGTGTTGTGGCAGACCCGAAGAGATGAGGAAAGGGTCAGTTTCTGTCTTCAGTTGCCAGTAACTAGAGATTGTGAAATCTTCAGAAACTCCATTTGAAGTTCAGATGAAGGGATAAATGAGACAAATCTGGTGGTGACTTGTTTCTGATTTTTGGTAGAATGATACTTACACATTACCGTATGTGAAATAAGTGGGTAGATTAAGAAAAGTTTTTCACCTTACAGTAAAAAATAATTTATTTAGTGTTTTTTCTTTCTCCTTATAGTTTCTTGTTTTAACTCATTCAAATACATGGTTGTCTGCTCTACAGGTTGAGATGGCTAACAATTTCTTGAATCCTTCTCTTGTATCTTTCTCTGTTGAATGGTTGAGTTCATTGAGGCATATAAAACTTACTATAAAACAATAATGTCTAAGCTGGAAGCAGAAAACAGCTGCCACTATTTTGTTTCTGAGGGAAAACAGGAGTTCTGGTGTTGAGGTTTTCTTTGTCCTTTACTTTTGCTTGTGAAAATGAACATAATTTTTATATGAAGTTTGGAGAATGGAATGTGTCATTCAGGTAGAAATACAGTTTGGTCCTTTAAAGAGTTGTAACCTAATCAGTGAATAATATCAGATTTATTTATTTTTCTTTGTGGTTCTTTTAAAACACTTAAGGTCTACTTCACCTCTGGTTGTAGAGTAGATTCTAAGTGACCTTAGCAAGATGAATGTAAATATAAATATTTTCATAGTATGTACTGGCTTAAAACTAAAAAAAGCAAAGTGATTTCATGCTTAGAATTAAAAGATGGTGGCTGTGTGGGTGTGCATGTTTGCATGACCAAGAAAATGTTAATGTGGAAGCATCACTCCTCAAAAGAAGTGTGACTTTCAGTCTCGTAGGTCTGATTCTGATACTTCAATGTTGCTTCACTATGTGTGCCTGTAGGAAAGTGATGAGTCAAGTTTCCACTGGCTATCCTACTGTGGAAATTGGGGTGGATGTGAGTGGGCACACAGGCCTCTTGATCAACTTTTTTGTTGTCATCATTCATTTTTCTCTACTTGCAGCTACTACTTTACCCAGAACTGGGTTGAGCCTATGCATAGTTCATATTGGTTTGTTTCAGGCTAATGTTTTGGTTTATTATATGTCAATATATGGGAGTCAGCAGGAGGAAATTAATTTCCATTTTCATACGTGAATTGTTTCAAGAATTGTCTGTATCATCTGCTTGATGGCAGTGTGTGAAGCACTAGCCGTAGAATTGGTGTTTTGGAAGAAGAGGGTGGTTTTGGACTAGCAGCAGACGTTTTTGGCTGGAAGAATAGCAACTTGAAACTTCACTTACTGAAGAAACCTGTTCACAATTTTGTCTGTTTTGTTTTTTTTTTTTTCCCCAGCGTTCCTGAAATAAACTTCCTGCAATTCTTTGCAGTGTGCAGGTGTCCAGACTCCCCTTTACTCATGGTCGCCTGTGAAACCCGTCAGGCTACTGAAGGCTGTACCTAAAATTCTGCTGGCAGTGCAGCACACAGCAGTGGCCTTAAGATAGTTACGGTGGACACCTTGTGCAGCTACAGGCTGTAGCATCCCCTCGTAGTCCGAACAACTGAGTGTTGCGGTCCAGGAGCCTACACGTGTGGAGGACTGCCTGGAATAGAAAAAGGAAAGCTGCAGAGATTGTGAGCTGCTGCTTGATCCGTGTGGCTGTTGTGCCGAGGAGCATCAAAACATTGCTGGATGGATCCGACAGCTCGTTGCAAAGTAGAGGGTCAGTCTCGCTGGTTATTTGCAGTTATTAACCTCAGTGGATTTTAAATTTTTTTGTTTCCTTTGTTTTTATATTTTTCTCTGTATGTGTAAGAGGATTGGGGCCTTGCAACCAGAATGCTCATGTTCAGGAAACTTAAGGCTGTTCCTACTGAAGGGCTTTGAAGATCAGCAGGCATTTCCTCCAGGGTTCACGGCATTGTTGGAGGAAACAGTCACTGCAGAAGTCTTCAGGCCTATCCCCCCGACTCTGGTCATTTCTTACCTCACCAGCACGTGGATTATGCTGTTTGCAGACTGTCTAAGCTGCACGATGACCTCCGTGGATTCCTCATGAGCTTTTACAAGGCCAGGACAGTGTACTTTGTAAAATCCTTTAGAAATGCCTGCTAGGCCTTTAAAGTCCCAGAGCAAAGGCTACCCTGCAAGGAACTTGGAAAGTCAGCAGCTGGATATGATTGTGGATGAAGGGGAATATTTGTGTGTGTGTGTGTGTCTATGCAGTTCTTGTTTTGAAAATACATATTTTTTCAGGTCAGATAGAGATATATTGTTTCTGAGAAGGCTTCTTTTACTCTCTGACAAAATTGAGGGACTTCTGAATTCCATAAGAAATTGTTGAACAGGATCCCTCTGCCCTTTTTTTACATCCATATTGCAGTTTGTGATAATTAACAGATGCTGTTGCACTTTGTCAGTGTGCTGGAAGCACCTCCCACAGGTTAGTTTCACTGTGTGTACTTCAGAATAGAAAGCAATCTCCTGCTGAAGAGTGCCATTGGCAGGTAGTACTGCTGTTTAAAATTTTCCTAGTGGCTTTCCTGTGCGGATCTCAATTTGGAGAGGCTTGCCAGCGCTGTCTGTTGCTGTAATTAATTTACTTAACTAAACCAAGAAAGAAACTTTGTATTTCAGAATTTAGAGCTCTGCAAACAACCCCAAAGGTTATTGGCCCAGCTGGTATAAGGCAGTGGGTGTGCTCACAAAAGTGTGGCTACTTGTTCATCAGTGGTAGGAGAGATGTTTTTCTGAAGGCTGGGTTTCTCCTTCAACTGGAGGGAGCAATAAATCTCAGTTTGAGTGATCTGTGGTTCTCTAGCATCTGTGGCAAATATATATCTAGAACAACTCCACATAAAATTAAAACAGGTAGTTTCTATCTTTTAACTTGGGTTCACAATAACAGGAGAATGGCAGCTGATGGTTGTCTGTGCTTAATATCTCATGGAGATTATGTAGATGGTATATATCTGTTCCTGGTCCTTAGCAGACTATAGGAGGTGGTTGACTTGAGACCTGTTTGTGCCTTGTACAGTGCAGGGCAGATGTTGTTTTGGCTTGTAGGTCTCCAGAGCGTTTGCCTGGTGTGGAGATACAAGCTAGGAAGGAGTGCTACCGGTTGTCTGGCTCATGTAAAAGCTGTGTGGCCACTCGGGATACTGCAATCGGAGGCTGAGGTTACAAGGGCCTCCCAGGGTGGATGGGAGAACAAGGGCTGTACAGCATGCTTCTGAGTCCCTTGGCTTCAGCACACCTCTCTCCTCCCTATGGCATGTGATTTCCCCTCTGAAAATTTCAAGCTAAAACCTTCTAATTTAAAAATCTATTTTGGGGGTGTGGGGGAGGTAGGAATATGATGTGTTTCTAAACTTTTTTAATTATCTTGATTATATATTTTTTTGTTGTCGTTTGGAGAATGTGATTGGGGAAATAGTTTCTGTGTGGACCAGAAACAGAAGACAGGAAGATAATGATGTTAACAAGGTGGGGGAGAAAAGGAGGTGTTTGTTTAGAAAAAGCCTAGTCACTAAAGCCTGTGGGGCAGAGGAACCCTGCTGATAACACAGATGAAACAGTCTGCCTCTTTCCTAACTTTAGAGGAGCGGAGCTTTGTAATAAATGGCTGCCATGTGGCAGCTGTCTCCCAGCTTCGTGAGCCTTGCAGTAGTTAATCCTGTCAGCAAGTCATGCTCCCTGGAAAAGAGCAGTGAGAAGAGCCACAAACTCTTGAATCATTCTCTCTTCAAAATATTTTCATGTTGAATCTCTTTCTGCTTAAAATGAGTTTGGTAATTTGGTGGAGGTTCCCATCTTTAAGTAGCATTAAAGTGCAGTGATGTTGGCTTTGAAGTAAAACGTTAGAAACGTGATGAGATGTTGCGATTCTTTTCTCTCTTTAAAAAAGCCAATTTAGTTTTGGAAGGTATATTTTCCAGGGTAAAAAATGTGCTGTGTAGAGAAGGGGCACTCTGTGTTGCTATCCCTGCATGTTAAGAAATTACAGGTTGAGCATTTGAGATCACGATTATCCTTGAAAGCTTGAGGCTTTAAAATTAATCTGTTCACTTCAATTTAATTTTTGTATTTTGCTGAGCATGTAATGTCTCTGTCCTTCTTCTGCAACCCAGAAAACTAGAATTTTGACTTAAAAATTTTGAGATTGTTGTGCAGTAACATGGCAGCATCAGATTTTACAGGCTCATGATGAAATCACAATGGTTGACAATACTGCCACCAGAAAATGGGGCTAAATCCCTGTAATTTCTACTTTTTCTTTTCTCATTTTACTGTGTTATCTCATGAGGTGTAAAATGTTTTGCCATGCTACCTGGTACAGTGCTCCAAGCAAAGAGTGTGGTGGCATCTCCTGCAAAGACAGTGTGGTTGGACTGCAAAGGATGAGTTGGGGGCTCTTCAGTAAGTGAACTGCTGCTCTTTCCCTTGGGCTTGCCTGTGTAAGGATGTTTGCTAGCATATGGATGCACTTACCATGTGAAATGCCGTGTGGGACATAGCTACTCCAAAGGGAGTCTTTTCCTGGTTTAGCTTACCCTGTTTTCAGAATGTTTTTTGTAAAATTACCTGTGCATTCAATCCCTTTTATGAAGCTCTCTTTAAATCCTCATCCTGGAGGAAGAGGATTGCAATCAGAGCACCGCACAAGAAGCAGGGCACTAGCACAGGACATTTTCTGTATCTTCCTCAGCATGATTCATCCTGCCTCTCTAATCGCTGTTGAACCCGTCCTGCGCACATGCAGCTCTGGCTACATGTGAAGAGCAAGTTTGAGGGGGTGAAATATACGCTTGTTTCTTCCTCCAGAGACTTGCTCTAAACCTTCACCTCAAGTCCTGAGTCCGATGCTGCCCTTGGCTGAGCTGCTGGCTGTCAGGATGAGGGACAGAGATTGGGAGGGGGACTGGCCCTCCCTTCTTCCCCCCTCCCTCCCCAACAGCTGCAGGCAGCAATTGCCAGGGAGCAGCCCCGGCCGCATGGTTTCGTGGCTTTTCTTCCTCTTGTTACTAATGTGCCTTCTTGTTTCCGTGATGCTGCGCAGAGGAACAACCGGACAGATTGTCTCCTCTCGGGGTGGGTGCCCGGGCATCTGCACGGCCAGTTGGTGTGGCACAGGAGCCCCTTCTTTTTTCAGTGACACCAGGGGCTATTGATGGCAGGCTGGGGCTGTGCTGCTGCTGCTGCTGCACAGATGCTTGCTCTTGGCCCACCTTAAAAGGACAAGATATCCCATGGTTTAGACTGGCCATATATTGTCGGGGATGTCAGCATCTCCGTCACAGCTACCCAGCTGAGCCCTGCGTCCTGCTTTGCCTGCCCTGCGTGCCTACAGCCTCTCCTCAGTCAGAGCTGAGGGGTGCTGGAACTCGGACTGTTTGAAAAGGAGGTTGCTTTTCTTCTCTGTTACTCAGAAATGTTTTCCATCTGGCTCTCCCTAATGCAATGCATCTAGCTCACCCCTTGTGCTCTTGGACAAGTTTCTCATTCCCTCAGCACAGCGCTTGCTTAGCAATGTAAGTAAGTGATGGGACATCAAACTATGGCTCCCCCCTCACTCCCCTCCAGGGATTTAAATTAACAGGGTTTGTCAGGACAAAGCAAAAATGAAAAAAAAACAAACAAACAAACAAAAAAACCCCAAAAAGAAACAAACACAAACCAAGCAACAAACCCACAAAGTTACATTTTGACTGTTTCCTCGTTTTGCATCCCTCATCCCCTTTTGCGTGTCTCAGATGGCAGCAGCAGCAGATGAGGTTTGATGCCCTGGGGCTGTGCTGCCCCAGGGTTTCTGGGGCTCCCCTCGGGCAGGTGCATCTTTCCTTCCTTGCCCAGTTTGGCAGGGAGAGCTGTGTGATAGGGTTGCCCACTGGTCCTCACTTTGGCTTCCCCCTGCCCCTCGGCTCTCTTGCCCTGTCCTCAGCTCCTTCGGGGCTGTGTGGGAAGTGGTGGTTTTGGCAGGCAGTGTGACACCACCTGCCTGACCCGTTCCTGCTTTTGCAAGATACCTCCATCCTGCCTGCTGAGGGAAAGCGCATTCAGGGCCACTCTCTCCAGTCTCTGACTGTGCTCTGGACTCCCACCCTCTCCCACACCATGTCCTAAGGCCATCCCCTTGCCCAGTAGGATGTGAACCAGCCCTGACCCAAGGGAGAGATGCGGTAACTGGAGTGGGGAAGGCTGATTGGTGTGGGGAGAGACCCTGGGCCATGTCCCAAGGAGTGCTGCCCTGCTGCAGCCAGTGCCAGCCCAGGAGAGACTTGAAGGGACTTTCTCGGGTCGCCACTTCATCTAAGGCAAATAAACTGGAGTTAAAGCCAAGAAACACATCGACTTCCTGGAACTCTGCAAGCCGTCCGCACAGCTGTCCCCACTCCCCGAACACATGCAAAGCAGAGCTTATAAGGACAGACAGTATTGCTTTTGTGTCCCTCCTTAGCCAGTGGGGAGGGCGCAGGGGAGGGGATGGGCTGGGTAAAGCCCAAGGCCTGCCTTGTTCCGTGTTCCCCCTGCATTGCTTTGGTTCCCAGTGACTAAGGGAAGCCAGGCTCCCTTCCCACTGGCATCCTGACAGCTGTGCAGGCAGGCAAGGATGAGGATGGAGTGGTGTTTGCAGTTGTCTATGTGGGAAGGAGTGGAGGGATGTCTGCTGACAGCCATTTGTTTTACTCTGATGTTGCCCTGACTTTATTTTTGTGCCTCAAAATGATGCTTGTTGTCCCAGGTTTGTTAAGCTGTCTTCAAATTTCAGTATCCTTTTTGCTTGAACAAACTCCTGAAGCTGACTCAGTATGGGGACAAAGGCTTCTGGAGGGCCAGGTGCTCACCAATAAGCTGTTATGGACAGTGAAGATGAGAAACAGACCATGTCTTTGGTCGGGGGGAAAAAGTGCTAAGGTGTTAGAAAAGTCTCAAACTGCATCAGCAGCTGTTGGTCCTAAATACAGCCACAGGTTATTGCAGTTATTGCTGTGCATTTTGTGTGGTGCTGCCATCCCTGAAAATGGCAGGAATGGTGGTGCAGGCTCGGATCAGAACCTCTGAGGTGCTGACCAAATGCGCTGTGCTTTCCTATTGGGAGCCAGGGGTCCGTCAGGTTTTGCTTTCGCTCTCGGTGCCAAGCAGCTTATGCTTTGGTTCTCTTTTCTAGCCTAGCAAGACCACAAGCTCCCACACGAGGGCTGTTCCCACAGCACACAGCGCTTGCAAAAGGTGCATATGTGGGTTCCCTGTTCAAGTTAGCTAATGGAGGGCAGGGCCAAGATGATAGGCATGAATGCATTTTATATTAAGGCTGCCTCGTACCTCTGTGCATTGCTGTGAACTGGTTGGACCATAGGGGCGAATTTCATCCAGGAAACCCCTGCTTTGCCAGTGCAATGTCTCACTGTTATATTAGCACAGCTTCCTTGTTTTCAGTGGATTGCATCAATGTAATACTAGAGTATCCTGGTGATTCAGAGTTGTCATTCACTTCAGGCATTAGCTAAGTTAAAATTCTGGTGTGCTTTATGGAGAGAAGCTTTTGATCATCTGCACCAAAGTCCTCAGGAGCAGTACTGGTCCATAAGTCACCAGAAAGTGATTCTCCAAAGCTACATAAAAAGTAAATGCACACTTGTATCGCTTCATGCTTGCAAGAAGATAAAACAGGAGGAGTAAATATGTTGGAGTATTTAAAATTTAACCCAACTGTTAGGTCTTGTCACAAGAGCATACAAAATAATCTGGAACTACGGGGGTCATCTTGTTCTTATTTGGTGCTTCTTGCCCTGCCCCATTCCCACACCAGAATGTGGTCCCTAACTGAGTTTTAAGGCAAGGCCATGTTTATTCCATGTCTGGGTATATCTGTCTGTGTACAAGTTAGGTAAGAAAAGGCATATGGATGTTGTAGACTCATGGGATTATTTTAGGAACATTCATTAACACAGGTAAAACAATTGTATTGCTAATACTCAGATAGTTCACAGAAAGAGGAGCATTCCATCTTTCAGTATTCAGAGCGTACCCCTCAAGAGATGTTACTCCTTTTAGTTGTTGTGTTTTAGGGGTTTTTTTGATTGGTTTTGTTTTACCCTGGAGGAAAATGTTACTTATAGGTACAAGTTCAAAACCTTTAGGGTAACATACTTAATTTTTTAGGGAATGGTAAATGAAAGAGCAGCCACTAGTTACTTCCATGCCACTGTGTTTCTCTGCTTGTGTTCCTTTCCCCATAGAGTCCTCTGTACTGGTGCTCTGGCAGTGGTGACAGTGAGGCGATGCTCCCAGTGAATTCTTTACCCACTGGGGTGCCCAGTCAGCACCAATACTTCAGTAGCAAGAGCAGAGTTTGGTTTTCCTTTGCCCCGAGGCAGTGCCTTGAATAGTGTTAACCTTTTTTCTTCCCACACAATGCCTTCTCACCCTCTTTCCTTCCTGCCAGCTTTGATGCAAAATCATGTTCAAAAAGTAGTGCGGGTGATAGTGCACATCTCTTTTGGGCTGGGATCAACCATTTGTGCTTGGGATTGTTGCCATGTGCTCTGGGAGCAAAATTTGCTCTTCTGTGTAGAAGCTTAGTAGAAGACCAGTGCATCAGAAACAGTTTGTAGTGTAGTGTGGCGATTCTCAGGTATTACAATCTCGAGGGTAAACGGTAAATGGTAAACTTTGTTTATTCAAATGCGATATACCTCTTTGAAGTTCTGTTCTTGTCTAAATTTGTATACTAGCAGGTCTGGCCTTCATTTAAATGATCCTTGGGTTTTTTTCCTGCCACTTAGAAAAAAAAAAAAAAACAGTGGGAAAGCCTTGACTAAGCTCATAGTGTTGCTAAGATGGAAATGATGAAGAAGGCTCAGGATTCCTGTTTGGGCCTCATGGGAAAAAGTGGTTTGAAATGCATGTGTGTGGGGGTGCACATTCCTAAATCTGTCATTTCTTTTCCCTGTTTCTCCTCCCCCACCGTGCTCTGAAAGAGTACTATGGCATGTTTAGTGAAACCAATAAAAGTATTTGGCCGAGAGTGTTAATCTTTCCCTGGCCCAATTAGTGCATGGCTTCTACTTTAACGTTAATGTGGATTTTTTTCGGAAGGCAGAACAATGAGCAGCTTTGTGCTACGTACCAGGTTTTCCCCCTTCTTGCCTGTATTGTGCATTTCTTCCTATCTATTCCAAAGGGAGAGCTCATGTGCAAAGACAGTGGAGCAATCTGGAGCAGAGACTTGTACCAGCTCCCAGGGGCCGGGACGTGCTGCTCTGTGCTTGTGTAGCTGCCTCTCAATGGCAAGTCAAGTGACTGTGACTCTGAAGACTCATCATTTCTTCTCCTTTTTTCTTCCTTCTCCTGGGGCCTGTGTTCTTCTTTCCACTTCATCTGTGATGCTCTTCATCAGAAGGAGAAGCAGCTGTAAGTCTTTAGAGTGGTCTTCAAACAAACAAACAAACAAACACAAATAAATACACATAAGCAAAGGGGGGGGAAGTAACTGTTGATGGGCTCAGCTTTAACATACATTGGAGTCACACTTTATCCCAAAGGAGGAAATAGGTCTAGCAAGTGTCTTCCTGTACAGACTGAATGGGAAGCAACAGGTTTTTTTTCTTTTTTTTTTTTTTAAGCTTTGCTTTCACAGTGACTCTCCCGTTAGCTGGTTGTGTGGGGCATCAGGGGTGGGCCTTCGTCAGGAGCAGGAACTAAAGGCCCCTCAAGTCTCTCTGTGGGGTAGAAGTTGCCCCAGTTTCATGTTCTCAGCAACATCATCAAGTGGAGGGAACATGTTCCTGCAGAAGACACCAGTCTCGGTGTGGCTGTGCAAAGAGGGCTGCTGCATTTTTCTGTTTGGTCCTGTCCCCCCTACCATGTGTTAGCGCTCTTGCTTAGTTGCTTGCTCTCTTCTTTTCCTCCTTTTCACAGAGGATGAATGTGGCACTGGGGGGTTTCTTCAAAGTAGAAGATGACTTGAATGCCTGTGACCACTTCCCTGTTTCTTAGAGGCTTTGGTCCAGTGTTGAATGTAACCTGAGGCTGTGCTGTTTGCCAGCTTATTTCCTGTTTGTCCTTTTTCCTGAAGGTCTTTGTTTTCTTTTGGGGAGAGGGAGGAAGGAGGCTCCATCAGCACAACATCCAAGCAGGGACATTTGGTGTGAGCTGGGAAGGTTTACAGTCCTAAAGGCAGTATGACATAGGGCATCCATGCTCGTTGCTGCCTGCCTGATTCCGAGTTTCATAGATACTGTGGAAAAAACCCCTGACACTTCCCCATCCTCAGTGATGCATTTTTTTAAGGGGGGGGGGATGGGAAAACCCAAACCAAAAAAAACACAAGGCTGCAAGCAAAATCTCTCAGTTCCTGCCTAAAGGCGCTCTGCCATCAGTTTTCCCACAGGAAGGAGTGATTTGGCCCAGTATTCTTATTGTTTCTATATCCTATTGCAAATAGAAAGTAATGCTTCTGAAATTGATGTGTGCTGCTCATACAGTTGTCTTTGTTTCAGTGGTGCATTTTTGCCACATGCAAGAGAGTGGAAAATACATAAGTAAATAAAAATATGCAGCAGCAGTTCGGTTTCAATATTTACACTGCTTTGAAAATCGGAAGTTTTTTTAAGGTGCGGAAAACGGTTTTAAAAACAAGATCTGTGACTTCATATATCGGTTTACCTTAGCAGGAAAATATTTAGATTTGGAAATAAAAAAATAACAATTGGTTCACAGAAATTATAAAATGCTGTAATAGTATAATACATAGTTTTCCTCCTGAAAAAGGAATAGAGAGCAAGCTGGCAGGTTTTCTAAACCGATGGATAGGTTTTCTTAATGTGCATGTATGCTTTCCTCTTATGCAGGCTCTCTCTGAGCATTTCCCATTTTCACTGTTGCTGAAAGCAACACTAGGAATTCCGACTCTAGTTCTCTGGGAAGCTACTCAGCTATCTGAAAGTTACCTTGGCAAACAAGGGAGTCTTCACAGTTACACAATAGATTTTTTTTCCAGGATGTATCAGTGGTGACATTAATGTCTTAGGTATTAGCTGAAAGAGGAATGAATATGTGTATTTTGGAAGGAAAAGTTGTTTTGTTTTTTTGAGGACTAAAGCACTTATTTGTTTTAACAGAAATCTCTCCAAATGATTTAAACTGATCCTTATTTTTGGTGGTGCTAAGCAGATAGACCAAGCAACTTTAGATTTAGGCCAGTCTCAAAAACAATTCTGATGTTTTTTCTATTCAAAATTAAGTCAGCTACCACATAAGTGGTTACAAAAAGGGCGGGAGGGGGGACAGAGGGGAGAAATTACTCTGTTGCTCTTCGATGAGATGGACTTTTTTTTAAAAACAAACAAAATAACAGTAAAGTTACAACAGTTAAGGACAAACAAAATAAAGACAAATAAATGGCTCCCATAATTACTGGAGAAAATATAGAAGGATGGGTGCTTGACCTCACCTTGGAGCAGGAAATCCCTGTGTCAGAGGGACCATTAGTATTTCCTTAACAGAAAAGTTCAGAAATTATTAGAGAAAAGCTACCTTGAGTTGTTCAGAATAATATTTTGTCTGTTTTTGAAGATGCAAATTGAAAGCAGTGTTTGTTAAGAGGTTGATGGTATCCTGAGCCTTAAATGCTGGGCTTAGTCAGGTCCCCGGTTTTGCCTCTAGACTGCACTGGCTTGCTATGTCAGATCATCTGTGTGCTGCTACTAAGAGGGTTGGCAGCGAAATGTGGGAAAGTTGAATCCATTGCTTTATCTGGCATGGTATGAAATGAGGAACTGCTTGACACAAGGTGGGCCCTTTCTTTTTGTCTGTCTCTTCCTGGGCGCTCTAAAATGTTAGTAGTTGGGATAATGTAGTGATTTATTGTTTTCAAATGCTATCCAAACAGCATTTGAAGATGTGTTGCGTGACTGATTTGCATGACATCCTTGAGAATGTCTTTTTTTTTAAAGGAAGAAACCCTGTTGAGTTAACAGTGGGTTGAAGGCAATTGTCTCTGCTCTTTGATAAAAGGAAAACTTGCATTAAGTTTACTGGAGGTGATTTGTAAATCTGAGATGATGAAATGTCCACAGAGTATTTCCTTTCGTAACGAAATAACTATTTTGCTTGTAAGGTTAAAAAGGTGTATTTCTCCATTAAAAATGTATAAGTAGTTTTCGATATTACAAATAACCTTTTCCAGAGGCTATAGCCATGAGTGCCACGGGCAGAGAACTCCTCTGTTTCTCATGTGTTGATCGTCCCCCATCACCTCTAAAAAAGATGTTTAACTGCCCTGTCATTCTCTAGACAGAACAGGTATCCTTCCTGAAGCCCCAATGATACCATGATAAGTTTGTGGTTTCAGAAAGGGGTGTGGAGGAATTCTCTTGGTGCATACAATGGTTGGTTATGGTTCAACTCATCTGGAAACCTTGGGCAGTGGCTGTGAAGGATGTGCCAAATGGTCCCAGAAACCTCAGTAGTCATGTCACCACTGCTAGAAGGAAGGAGGTGGTCACAGTGAATTCATGTATTGGAGTAAAGGTTAATCTTCCAAGGGGAGAAGAGGGGAGCAGTGCACGTATGAAATTGAATTATGTAAATTCTCTAGCTGCAGAATATTCTTCCAACTTCTTAATCAAATATCGCTACTGTCAGTGATATGCTAGCTTGCTCTCCCTCCTCCTTTTTTCGCTGACTGAATACCAGCAAAACGGGGACAAAGCTGGTAAGGGTTTTCTTTCTTTGTTTGCCCAGGTTTTGCCACTTGTAGAAGCAACAGCATCTCCCAGCTCAATGCCTGGAGTGGATGCTTGGCTGTGCTGGAACTGTTTACAAGCTTCTGTCACCAGGCCTATGTGCCGGTCAGGGGAGCCCTCAAACTAGAGGCCTGTAGTCTTATTTTGCTGAAACAGCTTCCAGAAAAATTTAAGCCTTTCCTTTTTTTTCCCTTCTCCCTCATGTAGTGCTAGAGGGTGCTGCTGAAGAAGAGGCTGAAGAGCCAGACGCTACTACACGTACTACACTAAGTGAGGAGACCAGCAACCAAGAAGAGAGCCACAGTCAGTCGGGGGATAAGGATGAAGGTAACTGGTTCGACTAGCTCTGTAACTCTGTAAATTAGGGCATTGATTAAGAATGTGGAAACATTTCTTACCCATCCATACACCTTATCTGTGTGAAGAGTGTAGGATACATTGAGCAGAAGCACCGGTGCATATGTTTCTTTCCCCATCCCTAACTTTTATCTGTCTGAAAAGTATAAAACAGTTTGAACAGAAGCATGGGCACATAAATACTTGACTACCACTGCAGACTTCCAAACTAAGATTTTCTTGGCTCCCAGTAACTTGGCACCACATAACTTAGCCTCGGAAAAACCACCTGTTTATAATCCTCAAACTTATGTTCCAAAGACAGTATTATGCAGAGATCAAATGTTCACAGACAAACGTGTTCCTCCTTGTTCACCTTCACATACGCTTCTGTTACAGTGACTTTCTCACAACACACATTAAAGTTCTGTGCTTTCCACCAGAGGTGACAGAGCAGTAGGTTTGCAGGGTGTTCCTGGTTGTTTGGGAGACTTCTTTTGGGGGAAAGGAGTGCTTAATTTGAAAGCATTTTCCTTTTCAAAATTGTAAAGAGCAAAGTGAAAGGCCTTACCTGTGTGTTTGACACGTCTGTATGTTGGGAAAGCAGAGATAAGATTTTAGGTGTGTTTTGAATTTGGTATCTGAGATAGGAGCATCCATGCTACATACAGTATGTGATGGACTAGTCTGAATCTCAACAGCTTTAGCTGTGACATTAGTCACGGATGTAACACATATGCTTCATGCCTTGTATGGCTTGGTAGACCAAAAGAGAAAAAAAAAAATTACATAGATGCCAGCTGTGGCAGTAGAGAGGCTACTGGGGGGATATGGGGTTTTGTTTTGGTTAGATTTTTGCTAATTTAGCTTATTCCATATACAGAGCTGGCTTAAACTATGCTAAAAAGAGAACCCAGTACCCTACACTGTTATTGATGCCGTAATTGTGGAGTTCTGCTCAAAACACATGCTTACTTGAATGATTGTGCTTGCCAGAGCGTGCATTCATCAGTACTGCTCTACTAGTTCATGGTGATCACAAGGTACCACAAACGATACCATTTTACAGCACGCGAGTATGAGGTAAATCACTATAAGCTGAATACAGAATTAAGTTTGAAAGTTAAGATGAAGGGAATGTCCTGTGAGAAGAAATGTGCACCTTGTCTTGTGCGTTCCAATATGAGAAACTTGTCCTCTTACAAGAACTCTGGTTATTATGGGCTGTGGCCTGTGATCTGTGATGATTCAGTAGAGTGTGATGTGAGTTACAGACAGCTGAAAATAGTATGAGTTGGGGTTTTTTTCAAGGTGGTCTAAGAACTCATGTGTGCTTTTTCTTGTAATTCCAGAGAAGCAGCTGGAAAGCTTAAACACCTACAAGGTATCCCCAAGTTCACCAAACAGTTTGGACGGAGCAGACTTGTCCTCCATTGACGCCATGATGTCAGCAGTGATGAATGTGGGGAAGATTGCTGAAAACGGCGGGAACTCTCAAAATGTCAAATCCCCCTCAAAGTCTCCTGCACCAAATCGAATTGGCAGGAGGAACCAGGTGTGTGAACCCAGATGCAGGGAGGGAGAAAGGGAGACAAGCAGCTGCATGGGAAGTGATAAGATGCAATTATGTTTCTTTGATTATTTTGCCTGTTTTCCCTCAGTGGATCTCTCTTGCCTCTTCCGTTGTTCCTCTGTGTATGTTTTCTGGTGTCTCCCTAGAACATAAGTTAGAAAACTGATTGTCAGAGGGGTCCACTTGCTTGGATTCACACATAAATACTTGAGCACGAGCTCCAGTGTCATGCAGTGGTGAACTGGTCTAGCAGATGCCCCTAGCAGTGACAAAGTCACCAAGAATTGCTGTTTCAGTCCCACTGCATCCTTTGTCCAGTCTCTTTCATTTGCATAATCTGTTGGGGGACCAGCTCAATTCACGAAACTAGGAGAAAAGAATGACCTCAGAGAAGAGCAGAGCAGTCTGGCAGGAGACTTGGCCCAGCCATCATGTAGGACCCCTCATGGGGTGTGCAGCTGTCCCTCAGGAAGATACAAGTGATTTAAGGTTAAAGGTGGTGCTAGAACAAAACATCCATCAGGATATGCAGTTTACATGTGTAGTGTAAGGTGCCCTTTTTTCCTTGTTAATAAAACCGTGAAGAGCTATTGCAGAATGCTTTATATGAATTTTGCAGGGCAAATATATTTAGCTTTTATCAGTTTTTTTCCGTTTACCAGTTGATGGCACCAGTTGATAGCAATATTGATCTAAACAAGTGAAAGGAGAGAGTCGTATCAGTTAAAGCTGTGGTTATTTATATCCATGTTTTTCTTCTTCTGGGCCAAGCTCTCTAAGGAAGGTGCTGCAGAATATTAAGAAATACCCCAAATCCCGGTGTCCATTTGACTTTAGAGCTTACTGTGAAGCACGGAGACTTTGAAATGAATCAAGATGTAACAGGGACCAGAAAGGTTGAGAGGCATGACTCATGTGATGTTCCTATAGTAGTTTATTAATAGCTTGACAAGTAGCTGGCCACTTGACAGACTAATGACTTGTCTTGGATTTTTAGCATGAAAGGAGTTAAAAGCCATTAATTGTAAATGGAAATTCTTACATGAAGAGTCTGGGCTGTATACGGACAACTGTGTTTGTGGGATTGTATTGCCTAGCACTTGGCTTTAAGGTTTATTTGCAGCCCTTACTTGGGGGCTGCCCTGGTTCCTTGATTTCATCATGTGAAAGGAGGCACTGGAGTCCAGACTAGTCTCAGTGGCAGTGCTATTACACAGCTGTCCACCGGTACACCATGTGGTTTGGCTTCAGGGAAGTTTATTAGTGTTGGTGACCTTTATTCCACCTGATAGTTCTATGGGCATCGAATCAAAGGAAGCTCGAGAGTAAATGTGACAGGATTAAGAGGGATTCTTACAGCATAAAAATAAACAAATAGATTGAAAACATAGTAAATAGCCTATTTGTTTTTAGGCTGAAGGATCGTTAAGGCCAGAGGGGCAAATAGCTACATTACTGAGAAAATACAAGTGAGATATGAAATATTAAGCAGGTATCAGTCTGGTTAGCAACTTCTAATACAGCGAATTTCCACTTTCAGCATAGCAGAATGAAAGCACTGAATTGTTCTAGTGTGTGGCAGCGCACAGAACTCAGATTCTGCTCATAATGTTCCCCTTATTATAACTTCAAGGATAATAACAGTTAGCTAGTTTTCTGGGTCTGACTGCTGTTTCCCATGAGTTGGCAGTGAAACATTTTGCCCTGAACCTTTGTCCCAAAGTCTGTGGTTCTCTTTATAATGCTGACTTTATCTTGGCTGTCGTCTGCCCATAGTCTAATAAACATGTTCTCGCATCGACCTGCATCCATTTTAACTTCTCATTTGCTTTGCTCTTGATGAAAATGAAAAGTGTGACAGAGGTAGTTTTTTGAGCTGGAGAAAAACAAATGGACCTAATACACAACTGCAAAAACCCTCCCCATCACTTGAATGCAGAACAGTTGTGCCAGGTTGACTTACTAAAGGGAGAGTAGCTAACAAATGAGCTGTTAATTTTATCTGTCAGTTTAGGAACCCTGTTTTCGAAAATGCAGCTCTGGTGGGATAGCTGAGTGCTATGTTCCAAATTTGTGGATGAGGGTGCTTTTACAGTAGGGATGCTAAGGTTTTTTTTGGTCTGGATTGGGTCAGTCAACAGCATTCCTTTTGTAGATACCCTGGATTTGCTTGAGCTGTGTTACGGTATGCAGCATGTACCCTGTCTGACCACTGGAGAAAGTTTGGGTTTTAGTTAATAATAAACCCCAGATTCAATACTAATCAGCTCTGGCTGAGCTATAGTGTGTTTCTGATCTTTGCTTCAAGGTGAACCAGTAGTTACTCTATCTTCTGTTAATTTGCTGATTCAAAGAGAAGGCAGTCTGGAAATCTTAAACAGACTTTGAAACAGTCAAGTGCATCATGCAGAACTGCGGCACTCATTTAAAGTGGAGGGGGACAAAAAACAGTAGTGGGCTGATAATTTCACAGAAATACCCTGGGGATTAAACACCATCTAAACTGTCAGCACAGCTGCAGGGATTTTCCTCACGGCACAGTGTGCTTGTTCTCTGTCCTGAGCCAGCTTTAACACGGTTGCAGTATATTTGGAGCTGAACATTACTCCACGGACAGGTTGCTGAAGTAGGATGGAATGAACATTTGTGAATTACATGTTTGTATATAAAAATGGGGGAGGGGCACTGGGATAATGCAATTCAGTTTTCTTTGGGTGTTCATACTTCATAGTGGCAACTTTTCTTGCTTTCTTTCTAATGTTTTGCAAGTGCTAATACATTAGGCCATGGCCTGTATCCGTGGCCTGCAGTGGGATGTAGAGCCCTGAAATACAGTTAGAAAATTGTATACAAGCAAAAGAGTGGAGAGGAGTGGGAGAACCTAATTGTTGTAGTCCCAATCCTCTTAGAAGTGAAGTCACAAGTTTTGTTTACTTCAGACAAAATGGGAAAATGGCTCTTCATCCATGTCCACAGGTCACTAAAGTTAATAGAAAATCATCATGACCCTGTTTTTGAAAACACACTGTAATATTATAACAGGGGGCTCTCTAAAATGGTCCCCTAAATCGTGCAGGAGGTGATACTGCTTTTTTGAGATATAGAAAGAACTTTCTCTAACACTGTGTCAGCATCTTCCCTCCTAACATGCGAGAGAATTTGTCACAGAGACTTGTGTTAGTCATTCTCAATGTTCTTTATGAATGCTTGTGTCTGACAACCTGTAAATGGTTGCTTCTGAGTTGATGACCTTTGGGATGGCATTGAGGGAAGAGAATTATATGGAGAGAGGAAATGCATAAACACAATCGTACCCACCAACTTTCTCCCAGCTAAAGAGCTACTGAGGATGGGTTTTTCTCTTTGCTTGTTTTCATGCTTTTACTAATGATACTTAAAATATCTAGCAAAGAACTTCATTAGAAACTGGCATTTTGACATAAATATGATATTTTCCTATTGGTCATGCAGAGATGGTTTTTGTACTGTTGCCATTAGAAGTGTAGGTAACAAGCAGTGGATCTATCCGGTGAAGATTTGCATCATTCTGACAAAAATTGAGGTTTAATTTTCAGTGCTAGACCATCTTCTTTTTAATATACAGGCGTTGGTGCAGAAGCCACACCTGGGCTTCTTAGTGAGGCAGTGAAAATACCCTTTACATCATCCAGTAGCCATCCTTGCGAACAAATTCAGGCAAACGCCTTTGGTTCCTGCAAGAGTGCCATTTCATCCTTGGCTGAAAGAGTGGTGGCTTTGCTCAGTGTCTCAAGGGCATACTTAAATCAGGTTGAGCCCTCTGGTCAGCTTCATTGTTTGTACTCGTGGTTTGACCATGGTTACTCCTGATTCTCACCTGGGTGGAGAATAACCGGGTTCATAATGTGTTCTTTTGGAGTCACGTACACTCCTGCATTGTCACCTCTTTCTCAGTATGATCTCATCAGATCTTGCAAGCTTCAGAAGGGTTGGGCCTGGCCTGTGTGCCTGAATGGGATGCTTCCAGGAGAAACACAGGATACTAAAGGAAATGGTGCTGGTGATTCAGTGAATGTGGCTCTTCCTTCTGAGTCAGCCATGGAACAGAACATAGAAAAGTGCACCAAGATAGTACTTTGCCACAAGATGGGGTGGAAAATCTGAAGTTCTGACAACTTGGCTATTAGAAATCCTTAGGGAAGATTAATGACATTTTCCCACATATTCTGGTGGTGTTCCAGGCATTATTTTCTGCTCACCTAAATTCCTCCTGGCACTTTGAGCTCATCACAATAATTGCCTTCTCTTCCTGTCCTAAACTGGTACTGCTGTGTATCCATGTGCTGTTAAAACAGCTGCTGTACTTCTGTGGTAGTTGAAATAGCCCCTAATTATAAATTCAGAAAGTTTCTGAAGCTTCCTTGAGGAATCTATCAGATGATGAAGTTACTCTGTTAGCAGTGGCCTTTTGTACTTAGGATCAATTATATTTTTCCACCCTCAGCAGTAACGGCTTTTGAATTCTTTTGTATTGATACTCCTTCTAATTGTTTTGTTCTGTTTTGTTCACAGGAAACAAAAGAGGAGAAGTCTTCCTATACCTGTCCTCTGTGTGAAAAGATTTGCACTACACAGCACCAGCTAACTATGCACATTCGTCAGGTATGTAGAGTTACCAGCTCTTGATTTCTTACTTTTATTGAATGTCTGGTTTGCCAGGGTGCAGTTTGTACTGGTGAAAAACAATTCCATGTGCAAGTCAGAAATGCTTCCATTATAACTTTATTCAATTGTTTTATTTTAGTCTTCCTTTAGTCTTCATTTTCTTCAAAAAAACACACCTCACAAACCTAACTCTGAAGTGGACAATTGTCCTCCCTTCCTTACCCAGCATTCTGCCCCTCCTCCCCGCCCCCAGCGGCTCAAACAAGGATGTATGTCCTGTTCTGTGTAGCTTAAGGTGTCCTAAGGATCCGGAAAGCTGCTTCCATCATGAGGCAGTAAGTCCTGTTTTGTTATTCTGTTTGACTACAGATCTTTTTACTGGTCATGCAAATTAAGGAGGAGGAAGAGACAATTTTTAAATCAACTCAGTGTAGAAGAGCCTCTCAGTCCTTCCCAGGATATAAGCAATTTTGGGAGGCAGAATTAAGAATATATTTTTTTAATGGATAATGCACTTTTTTGTCAGCTACAGGCCTGTTCTTGCTCCTCCTGAAATATATGCATACTTAATTAGGAGGTTTGGCCTTTTCTCTGGCAGAAGGTTCTGCTTTGGATGCTAAGGTGTGGTTGACGACTGTGAGTTCACTAGATACTTATTACTTCAGTTTTTCCTCCTATACTGTAACTGTTATTTAATTATTTTTTTTCTTACTCTCCTGGTGGCTTTTTTCATATGTGAAGAAATCTTAGAGTCTCTGAGTGGAAGTAAGAAAGAGTGGTGCATATAGCACTGTAGTTTATGGCCTTAATTTGACCCTGTAATGCATTCTTATGGCCATAGAAGCCTGCATGTGCATTCAGAAGCAGTTTTCTTACTACACAGTCAGTTTGAAATCAATACCTTTAAAGAGTATTTGTTTTTAAGTGTCTTTCTTCTGCTGTGAAGTTCATAGTTACATCTCTTTCCTTACCGCTCACACAACCCCAAACCACTGCACAGCTTGAAGTGTTCCAAGGTACCCTTTGTCTGATGGGTTGTTGCTGAATCCCCTTCTATCCTCTTTTGCTGCAGATCCAGCAGAAATTCTGCATGTGACAGGCATTGCAGGCTATATGAAACAGCTACTTTTTCTCGTGCATTAAGGGGTTAAAAATCGGGTGGGGGGGTGGTGGTGGAGTTGAGGTGGGGAGGGCTGGGGAGAAGAGGTGTACAGGGCACACCTTAATATAAGGTATTGTGCTTTATAGAGTGGCTCTTTAAAGCTGCTTTTGAGATGTTTATAGTTCTTGATATTTTACTGGCACTTCAGAAGGGACTTTCAATGAAAAAAAAATCATTGCTTTCTCTAGCATAACACTGACACTGGAGGGACAGACCATTCCTGCAGCATCTGTGGAAAGTCTCTGAGCTCAGCGAGCTCCCTTGATCGCCACATGCTGGTGCACTCAGGTGAAAGGCCTTATAAATGTTCAGTATGTGGACAGTCCTTCACCACCAATGGAAACATGCACAGGTGAGTGCTGATCGTGTTCCAGGAGTTTGAAAAGGATTATGCATAGGGGGCTGGTTTGTTTCCTTGGAGGGAATTTCAAACTGACTGAAGACACTTACTTGGGCAGACAATGTGAAGTACCTGAGACCTAGAAACATGGCATGACACACACACTAGGATGGTTATGTAGTGGAAGGAAGTCAGAATTCAGACAGGTTTTCTAGCTCTCTTTAAGTATTATCGAGAGTTGTTACAGCTTTTTTTTTTCAGTAGTAGTAATATTATTATTATTAGGAAAAATTTATTTTTCTCTGGGAACAAAAATATAAAGCCAACCTGTATAGGAGCTTTTAATTTTGCAGCTTCAGAATCGTAGAGGCAAGTGGTTGAATTAGAACATCTGTGGTGATGCTGATGTTACGTACTTAAGTATCCAAGTGCCGTCATGAAGATGCCTCTTCGACATATTTGATCTTGCTTTTAAATACATACATAAATACTTGTTTGCACTGTAAACAACTTGTTGCACTGTAGATCTGGCAAATTCTCTCTAATACAAGTTTCCAAATATAGTTCCTGTAGTTTTCTTTGTAGGGATGTAGCAAAATATCTAGTTGTCAACTGCGGAAACTAAATGTTAAATCACGTGTGTGTTCCTTCTCCTCTCTCATCCCTCAATTCAGCATTCATTTATTTGCATGGGTGGAACACCTCAGAGCTGATTAAGACTTCATGGATTCCCACATAGCTTCAGTCCCCATATCAAAGAGTTTACAACCTACAAAGAAACTGCAAGACAAGTAGGGAAAAGAATATAGCTTATAAGCAAAATGGCAAGAGTGATGGTTACAGACTGGTTCTGTGTGGGAGGAAAGAGATCTTGTTTCCTTGATTATTACCAATCATTTTCCAAGCAGTGTGCTATAGGTGGAATGAAAGGAATATATATCCCTATGTAAAAGAAAGATAACATAATGTCACACAAAGGAAGCAATAGCTGCTTGCAGCTTTACCTTTCTTGTATCATTTTGTCCATGTTCAAGACTTAGTGAAAACAGAGGAGAAACAGGAGGGAATACAGTTTTTTAATTCTGTATTTGTTTAACTTACAATTGAGTGGAATTGGGGAGAGTTGGAAAAATAGATATAAGAAGGGAAAAACACAGGGAGGAGATACTGGCCTTGGGCATTAAATAAATCACACATCTGACTCATCTGACCAGAGGTGGTGTGAGCCACATGTTTGCCAGACCTGGTCGTTACTCTGTGTGCTGTGAGAAGGGCAGGGCTGCTGCTGAGTTGCAGCTGATGCCACTGCCAGTATCCAAGGGTGAATTCCAGTGGTGGAGCCCTGGGCTGGTCAGTCACTTGTGTCTGGGCTGCTTGCTGAAGGACTGTTCATGCGGTTTGTTTGGCTTTTTGTTCACGGGGCATCTGCTCATCCTCTCCTGGAACCAGGAAAGGGAGGCTTCCCCTGAAACTTAACTCCAGGCCTGTGAGAGATTGATGTAGTCACCTTTGCTTATGCGGGTTTCCCCATATAGCAACTCCTAGTGTGCTTCTGTAGCAAACTTGCCAGAATTGCCTGGCTCAGTGACTTGTCCAAAATAAGTAAGTACAGATCAGAACCTTCTGATGAGAAGATTGTTTGATTTTAAATTTTTCTCTTAACAAGATGTTGCTTGAAGTTACCAGGATGGAGTGCTGTATTTACTGACTGCACTAAGAAGAAGTTCAGTTCATGCAAGGAAAATCTTAATATTAAAAGTTCTTTCCATCTGATAGGTTCCCATCTGCTCTGTAAAACTCCATGTGTAGGCTTTCACTGCAGCAGCAAAAACCTGTTGCTGAGTACTGCAACAAGTGACCCCTGACCCATGATAAGCAAAATCCTGAGCACACTGAAACAAGCTAGTTCTACTAAAGCAGAGTTGTGGTTGGCAGACTGTGCCATCGTTTTTTTTCCAATGAATAACTTTTTCTTGTTGCTATAACAGACTGTAATACTGAATCTTGTTGCTGAAAGCATGAATGACAAGTAGGCAAATGAGGATAAATTCAAAGTGAAATTAAAATTTTTATCTGGTATTGTGACACACAAGGAAGATGTTCATTTTGCCCACCAGTACCTCCTTCTGAAACAGGTGTTTCTAATCTTAAGATGATGTGAAGAAAATTTCTTTTGCAGACATCTCAAACTTAGCTGTAGTGTCACATCCAGTGGACTGTCAGTGCTGTGGCTGAATGCCACTCACATCACATTCGAAACTGTTTCTGCCTCAGGATTCTGGAGAAAGGACCTGCTTGCCAGGTCCTGCCTTGTGTGTAACTCCCGCAGGCCTTGCCTGTAGTGGTGCCATGTCTGTTCTTCTGTGCCAGCTAGATAACTCAGGTCCATCTTACTCTGCTTTTGTCTGCAGTTCCTTTATCGATCTCTATTTTTGTGCAGTATCTAAGTAAAGACAGACACATGCCCAAACCAGCAAAAAAAAAACAAAAAAAAAGATTTCTAATGTACCCCTGGTAGCCAGCATGGTGGTGTCCCCAAGGCATTGCACAGTGTGGGGTCAGAGAGAGCAGTTGTAGGTTTAGCAGAAACTTGTGAATGTGGTGCTAAAGAATCAGTGTAGCTTGTGAAGGTCATGCAGGAGCCTCTCAAGTATTACTTGCACTTATGCCAAACATGTTCAGCTCACCGGAGTGGAGCAAGGGAGAAGTTAGTCTGCGAATATCTGAATGGGGGGGGGGGGGAAATGGGTAGGCATATGCTGTGTACCTCCTCTCTTCTTTTTCTCCCCTACTGCCTTGTTCTGGCTCTTATTTAGCTGTCTAAACTATTTTTAAATCCAGACTTTTAAAAGACCTTTTAGGGGAAAAAGTTCAATTGGAATGGTTTTATCCAGGGAAATACTGTGCCATGGGAGTGCCTATTGCTGTTCCATCACAGAAAGAAATTTCTTACCCGTTTTTCCACCTCAGAGCAACCAGGCCATTAGACATTCAGCTTAGTGGAGGAGGGGAGACATGTTTTGGTTGCTTTTTTAGTTTAGAAAATGATTATCAGTGTTGTTACACTCTGAAGTGCCCATCATCTCTGTTGAAAGTATTTTACTACGGGAGAAAAAAAATCTCCAGGGCTCTTATTTGTTGTTTTTTTGCATGACAGCAAAACTTTTATGCAGTAGCCAGTCTTTTTTTTGGAGTGAGAGTGCTGTTTTCTGCACATCTCTGAGTCAGTCTGGTTGTGCTGGGGTGTTGCATGTACTCTTCACCTGTGAAATTGATGCTGCCCTTCCCAACTCCTGCAATACATGCAGCATTTCCTTTGTTAATGATTCAGAGCCGCTCACATGAAGTGCAGTTTCTTTTTGTTGTGCTCCTTGCCTCCTTGTCAACAAGTCAAGTTGAATGGGCACAGCAGACGGGTGGAGGGGAAGGTTCTCTTGTGCAACGCTAGTCAGCAAAAACCTGCTTCCTTTTCTGACCAGGCTGACTCTTGGCCAGTATTTGTAACAGGGAACCTTGAGCCCAGGCCATCTCAGAAAACTCTCTTACAGGCTGCCAGTCTGTTGAGGAGTGGCCTGAGCCTTCTGTGAGGACAGTTGTATTTTGAGAGAGCAAAGGTCTCTGGAGAGTGCTCAGTGTTAAAAGTGAAAAGCTGATTTTCTCATTCTTCCAGATGTGCCATCAAGCTATCTGCCTGCATATCAGTGTTGCTCCTACTGTTTGGGGAGGGTTGATGTAATCTGGTACAATAACAGGGAGATCCATCAGTATTTAGTATCAGGGTAAGGAATTGCTCTGGAGAAGAAGAGCTGGAGATGATGCTGGGTTTTTTTAAGATTTCTTTTTGACCAGTACTGGAAAGAGCAAGTCTTCTTGGAAATAGCAAGCCTTCCAGCATCAGGAACTGATTTGGGGCTTGGAGGCGTTGTTTCTCGGGGCTTATTAGGAATTTGGAGGAAGAAGTTAGATCACAGTAATTTTGAGTTAACGGGAATGGCACTGCAATGATCAGTCCATAAGGAAATCTGCAATTTAGGATATGCCTTATCCTCACACTGTTATGGTAGAGACACAGCCCTTATGGCTTTCTCTTGGTCACAGTCAATTAAAGTTGAATATTCTCATATCTCCATCAGAAGCATAAACTATAGGGAGGGGAATTTTCTGTAGCTCTGGAAGAGTTGGGGATTTCTAAGTACTGTCTCAAATCAAATAGATTGTAATTACTAAAGGCTTTCCAAAGGTTTTCCATCTGTACTGTCACAGTAGCTCCCTAGGAAGTTTATCTGAGAATAGTCCCAACTCTGAGGAACCCTTTTGGGTCTAGACTCTGACACCAAATGGGAGGTTTCAAGTGTCTTACTCCATCTGCACCACTGCATCTCCCCACAGTGCAGACAGGGGAGTTATGCCGCTGCTGTGGGTTGCAGTGGTGGTTTGTAAGTGTTAGCAAGGGACCTTGAAGTAGAGAAAAAAACTTTGCTTGACTTACTGTATTGCATTCCAGTAGAACATTCATGAGGCTTCAGGGGGAAGGGCGATGCCTCCATTTGCTCCAAAAGTGTTTCCTTTGGGGGTAGGAGACTTTGCCAGCAGTTCCTTTTCCATTTCTGTGACTTCTGATGGTCTGTGCCTATCACTTTAAAGTCACATTTTCCTCGCTGCCAGAGACAGCTCTCTGTGCAACTTGAAAATGTTAATAGGTTATAAATGCTGAAAAGGAGGCAAAAAATTACCTTCCTGCCAGTTTCCAGTGGGAAGCTATTAAAGGCTCTGTGGCAAGTCTGAAAAGAGTAAAGGGATAATATATGTGTTTCAGCCACAGCTTCCCCAGTTTGGTAAATGAAGCTGTGGTGTCTATGGCTGGTTTTCTCCAGGCTGTCCATATAAGTGCGGTAATGCAAACTAACTAAAGTGTTTCACGTGAAAGCAAATCATCACAAGTACCTACCTTCTTTCTCTTTCTCCATTCCTTGACCATACCTAACAAAATTATTCAAAATGGGTTTTTATTTACATCCTGCTTAGATACTTGTAGGCTGTTTATGTACCATCTCAGGATCAGGTCTCAAAGTTTGGGGATTTTTTTTTTTTTTGGCACATGCGAAACACCACATGCAACAACCACATGCAGAAGTCTTTGAAACTCAAATTGGAAGATCTGGATCGCAGAAGCTATGCTTTGAAGCATGCTTAAAAAGGGTCCTATCAAAGAAGGTATTTCTTCATTTAATTAAGAAGGCACTTTCATTCTCAATCTTATTCAGTACTAGATAATTTTCCCGAACTTCTCTTTTTAATTCCTTATGGAGAGACCAACAGCTGTTTTTTTAAATCAAGGCACGGTACAGTTCTGATGCTCGAGTTAAGTCTTTTTTGAACAACACTTTTTGTGTGTTGTGTGTATGTTTCTGAGTGAGTTTCTTGAGAAAGATAGAAAATGTCCATGCTGGGGGGGTAACCTGTGAATTTTGATGTTTTAACTGGCCATCTTTGCTGGCAAACAAAGAGCAGGTGTAAGATTGTAATGTGCTGGTCAGAAGATGAGTGTTGGATCCTGATAAAGGCTAAGGTGTTGAGATGCATAAGCTGTAATGGTTTCCCTGCTTGCTTTAAGATGGGCCTGCGTTTCAAGGGCAGGCACACGCTCAGGCCACCTGTGACTTTGCAAATATCCAGTAGGCAGAGTGTCCTCAAGATCTGGATGAATCCATCCTCTCCCTATATTTCACCTGTGAATCGCTCCTATGTTATTTATGGCATTGGCCTGCTTCCAGTATGTTGTGTGTGCTTTGTAGGGTGCAGTGCAGTAACAATGCCCAACCTGTAAGTACAAGTAGGATCTCTGCAGTGTAGCACATGCAGGCTGGCATTTGCTTTAGATGGGAGTTTTGGAGGCAGAGCATAGCCAAATGTGATGATGAGCTTTCTTGTTTTTTCAGAAGAGGAGAGGAACTGCCTTATTACAACATGGTTTGTGTTCTGGTGTTTTGCAAAGATGGCCAGGTGGAAATCTGGTGTAGCTTTTAAAAACTACATGCAAGATCTTGAAGCTAAAAACAAATAACCGAGGAACTCTCCATGCTGAAAATGATTGACACTTCACATGTGTGAAAAGGCTGTCCCTTATTGTCTTGCACAATAGAAATGTCTCTTTGGTCATCTCCTAAGGAGTTTTTATTTCAGTGTAGCAATTGGTAGGCAGTCCTCTGAAATATTAAGAAGCAGGCTGTATTACAGGCTTTTAAAGGCATTCTTTATACATGGGGGATGATTTAACCACTGTCAGCATGCTAGTGAAAGATAAGCTTCAGCAAATGCAAGTGCCCTAATTCTTGAGCAGGGATAACGAACACAAAGGACTAATTTCTGCTTCTATTAATTGATGACTGTAGTTGTAGGATGCAGGTGAGATGTGATAGCTGTTTTGGTTTTCTTTGCAAATAAAAAATGTTTGTTCCATTTTTTGCTAATACATTTTGTAAATAAGGATGGGACAACAGGTGGAGGGAAGCTTTTTAGTCTCTCTCCTGTCAGCAGGTACTATCCAGAGTAAATGTTTGGCATTCTGTTGGGATTCCCATGATTTGAAGAAGATTAAATTAGAAAGAGCTAAAAAAAGTAAGGAAGGAAGAAAGAAGGAAGGAAAGAGAAAAAGAAGGAAGGATAGAAAGTCAGGCGTTTTCAACAATAATATAGCAGCAAGAGTCTGTTTCTCTGTGTCTTTGATGAGAAATAGAAGACTACAGTATTTTTAATGGTCCCCAGGGAGAAACCTTTGTCCTTCTCACTGTTGCTGAGCACATTAGTTATCTTTTGTAAAGACTTTATATAAACTTTTATTTAATTCACATTATAGGATGCTCCAAAAAAGAATAGAATAGGATGCTCCAAAAAAATCCTTCCATCTGTATCTTCAGTGGTAAAAGGCTGTGGATGAGCTCTTGTGCCACAGTACCTCTGGGCTCTCAGAGCCTAAAGGAGATGCCGTGATTTTGGATGTGTTACATGCTGCTTGTAGTCTTGGACAGTATCCCCCTTCAGTTATCATTAAAGAACAGCAAAGGAAGTTAACACAAAAACACAAATGCTGAGATCTGATTAGAATCAAGCGAAGCAAGGAAGTGCAGAGTTAAGATTTATATGCAGACCTTAATTAGCTCCATTGTTCTTGAGAACCAAAGCATACACAATGAGGAACATTATACTTGCATCTCCAGAGCTCCTCACTACCTAAACATAAGAAAGACTTTAGTGTACTTTTCAGTCCTAGATTTTGTGTGTGTTGCCTTTAAGCAATAGCAAAGCCTAATCTTGGGCGCTGTAAGGTTGAGGATTCTTACATTTTGGTTTTCTGCAGGCAAAAAAAGGGAACACTTTTCTCTCAAGGAATTTAGGTTTCTGGTGTGATTTGTGTCGAGGGGAAGGTGGTCTGATGTGGCAGAGTAATACCACCCTCCTCACGGGCAATAACATAAATCTCCGTATAACAGAGCGTATTGAGTGTAGCTTAGTGCTGCTTTGTTAACCATGTCACAGCTCAAATAAGCAGAACCCCCTTGACAGATTAGACTCTAGCCACAGAGCACATGGCAGTGCAAAACCTTGATCTTTCCACATAAGTACCCTTTCAGGAATATCAGCTCCTCTGATGGTCTGATACTCTCAGGGATGTTTCCTCCACTTCTCACCTTGACAAGCTACAAAATAAATACAAGCCTTAACTTAGCAAGCACAAGAAAAGCCAGGCAATCTTTGCAAGGAGTTGAGGTGCTTTTAGTCCTCTGCCATAAACCTGACATTAACATGATTGTTGTGATGTTAGCTCTCAAGGTTAACAAGTAACATGTTTGGTTCGCATTTTGGTTGGCGGTTTCTCTCATAGCTTGTATTTCAGTTGGGTGATTCTGTGTAGAAAATGCTGGTGGTGAGAAAGTTTGCTGAGAGAGTTTATATGTTAAGGTAATCTTTGTTCAGCCTGTTGTGCGTGCACATCAGAAATACTTGTAGTGCTTCTCTGAGGAATGTGTATTCCCTCTGTTCCTCCTGTTGTCTGGAAAGATTCCTGGGCCAAGTACCCACGAGAATGAGGAAAAAGTCTATCATGAACTGCATTTGTGGTTGCTGCCGTTACACCTTTAATGTATGTCTTCCAGCTTCACCTTTTCTCCCCCCAGTATCTAACCTGCTCAGCCTGTTCTAGTTCAGCATGCTGGAACCAGCAAGCTGCAGAACATATCCCCTCATAGGGTCAGCAAGTTTTTTCCTCTTTCTTTTCTTCCCTCTTTTAAAAATAGGCTATTCCTTAACAGTAGCTTGTAAGCATTTGGGGGAACTTCTCTAGCTGTAAAAAAAACCCCCAAAACAAACCCAAAATGGTGAGGGGAATCTTTCCATTTGGACATAACCAGGCCCTTTCACTCGGGTTTTTGAACCATGATGTACAAAGCTTAGGCAAAGAGACGGTCTATAAAGTAGGAGTGCCATTATACAATGTGCTAAATAGCACACAATATGCAAATACTGCTTTCTGTTTCTTGAGGGCATCTATAGATAGATATGCTGAGTTCTTCAGGCTGCTTTCTGAGCTGAAGTTTCCCAAACACTCTCAGTGTTTATTTGGTAAATCCTGAGAGTCAGCTCTGCAGTGCTGACTCATGTGAAAAGGTATCTTGAAACAGAGAAGGTGTACAAGTTCTGTGGGGCCCATTTTTGACATCAAGCTAACGGCGATGGATGGTGCAGCTGGCCTAGCTTATTCCCACATCAGGCCACTTCAATGTGTTATCTTCTTTGACAGTTTCAAACAGGGGGTAGAGAGAGTAAGGTGACAGTTGCTAATGGACTTAACTGAAATGAATTTCTCTTGAGGGTGAAAATTCCCAAACTCCTGTAAAGTAACACAAGGCGTGCAGGAACTTCTGTTTCCAGCTCCTATACTTAACTGAACAGACATGTAACGAGACGTGAAACCTTTCCCTAGGCTTCTCTGCTCTGTGTGGAATGCTGTGAGGAAAGAGGACCACATGTTCAGGAACAGGAGAGGAAATGGGCTGAGCACGTGAAACCTCTTTTGCTGGGATGCCGTCCTCAGCCCTGGGAAAAGTTTGCACAACTTGTGTGTGTGTGTGTGCAGTGATAACCTCTTACTTCCTTGCCCCTCGAGTTACTTGGTGACTGCTGATATCAGGGTGATGTGGAGACCCTGCTTTAACGAAGATGTGCTTCTCTTATCTAGTGCAGCTTCCTTGCGTGCGTGCGTCTGTGTGTGTGTGTGTGTTGGGGGCAGATATTCAGCTCCATCTGCACAGCGTCCCAGGCATTGCTGTGCCTGGCTATTTTTTCCTCCTTGAGCTGTGTGACGCAGCAAGTTGTTCTGTGCTGTGTGCCATCAGGATTGCTCAACAGTGAAGTGTGAGAGGGAACCAACAGCGGGAGGGCTTTGCCTGGTTCTGGGAAGTAGCTGGGTTTGGTTGGTTAGGAAAGGGGTGTGGTTTGTGGGGAGAGGCAGGATGTACCTAGGAGTTCTTTGACTGTGTTTGCTCCTTAGGATAAACCTTTTCCCTGTTCTGATATACCTTCTCTAATTTTCTCTTTCCTCCTCTCTCCTTGTTTTCCCTGTTACTAAAATTTAAAATGACTTTAATTGTCCTTGCCATCTAGTAACACTTGTTTTCTTTTAACGTGAAATTTCCTGAAAAATCAGTACTGAAGTAATTGATTAAGGTTATATTGTGTGTTAACTAAAGAACATGCCTGAAAACCACAAACTTCCAAAAAGATTGAAGGAAATAGTTCATAATGTCCCAGGCCAGGATTTTGGTACACTTCTAAAAATATTTTTCCTGCTTAATTTTACTTAATTTTATTGTTGTTAATAAACTTTTTTCTCCTACCTCAAGAAGTGTGGTGGCCTCAGAAGGATCTGGTTTAATATCATCTCCTATGAAGGAGTTTCCTACGGCTTGGAAGTCTCCTTACACTATATGGCATGGTTAATTTAGGTCTGCTCTGAATTTAATGCAGACTGCGACCCAACAGCTTGGTGAAGTGATACTGGGAAGCTCACACTGCATTTCCCTTCTCTTTTGTCCTCCCTTACACCAGGATTGATGCAAACTGCAAATGAATGCTTTATTTTGCTGTCCTTTGGGAAGTTTTGCTTTGGAGGCATGGTTTGAATCACTTCCCTGTCACAGCATCATCAGGCAAATATTTGTCTCCCGTTTTTCCTTTGAGATGTTCTGACAACATTGCTGTTAGGGAACGGGAGTAACTTTGAGCCAGGCTGGGAATGCAGTTGTATCAATTTCAGCCTGTTTGAACTTGCTGAGTCTGCGTGGCAAGTAGTTGCTTAAATGTGAATACAGCATAATTATTCAGAAATGGTACCCCCCCCTCCTTTGGATTTGTAGATCAGTATCTTTCCTCTCACTCACACTTGAAACTTGCCTTTTATTCACAGCAAAGCAAAATTTTTCTCTATGATAAAAATACAGAATGCTCTGTGTGCATGTGTGTGTATCCTATATCCTTAGGTATCATGTATTGGCAGCTGCGTGGCACTGGTTAACTTTGCAGACTGTCCTGGTAGCACTGAAAAGAGATTTCAAATCCATCATTTGAATTTAATCACAGGTGACTTTTTCAGCCCTAGCACAGCCAGCTAGTCTTGGTGGATCTGAATAATAACGCTCATGTCATCCTAATGATGCTGTCTGCCGGGAGAACCTCATTGCACAGGGAGACAGACAGTGTGGCAGCCTGCTTGAAACTTGGGGAGATGCTTCAGGCACGTCTGTGTGGCACCTTGGATACCTGGGGGATGCCAAGGGGACTGCTACACCCACGTGCCGCCACATGCTGCTGTGTGGGGAGGCTCACCGTGTTAGCCCTCAAGTCAGTGCTAATAAGCACTGGAGCCTCCATGACGATAATGAGCTGTGCTGCTGTGCTGGCAGGATGGCAGTGCCTGGATGCCATGGGGAGCACTAGCTGGGGGATCTCCTGCTGTGTCTGGTTGCAGACATGTAGCTGAAATGAGTCAGGGCTTCCCAATCTGATCCTTCCTGGGATCTGTTTGCCCCACCCTGCCCTTTCACTGCATGCATTGCAGTGGCTTTCTTACTAGCATAGCCATAGAGACTTGCTGTTCAGCTTCATTTTGTTTATCACTTGCTAGTGTTCAACACTGGTGACCACTAGAATATTTGGTGGTACTTGAAATTTGTTTTGAGATTGCTCTGAAGTTGTAAGAGGGCGTTTCCCATATGGTTGGAGTTTTGGTATTTGAATGTCTCTTGACTTGCTGTGAAGTGTGCATGCAGGTCTGAGGGCTTTTTGGGTCATTTTTGGTTTTTTTTGAGGATACAAATATTAAGCCAAGAAGAGAAGACAAACAGAAACTTGTCCACAAGTACAGATCATGTCTGATTTGCAAAACTACCTGCACCTTTCTGGTTCCGGTGATTACAACTGGCAAGGGCTGAGTGGATTGCTCTCTTAAGTGGGTGATGTTGGTAATTAACACTGGAAATACATTGTCAATACAGATTCTCTACATGTTTTAACAAACAAACAACTGACTAAACTCTTTAACCCAAGGGTATAATGGTACTGCACTTTTGACTTAAGTTCTAGTCATATTCACAAGTCTCTTAAGGAGGGAGTTAGCAGCAGGGTATTGAATGATTGCTCCTAAAAATATTGCTGCTTCACTTTCTCTTTGTTTAGGATTTACTTCCTGTATGTATCAAATGGCAGAAGATGTAAAGAGGAGTTCCCTCTGTTTTCCTACGTTTCTAGACAATTTGGGCTGAAGTATCATTTTTTTAAGCAGAATTGAACAAAAACAGTGACAAAAATGGTGTGACATAGAAATCTCTGACAAGAGATGTTACCAGTGTAATTTTAAAGGCTTTCTTCTCTTCCTCCATGAGACATTTTTCATTTCATGAGGCCTGAAGAACATCATGGTCCAAATTTCAACTGAACTACTTCTGTTGGTTCTGATATGATGGCACAAAGTTGGAACTCTAACAAGTTTTTTTTTAAGCGTTAGGTTTTTTTAAACAGAGATGTTTGTTCATGTTCTGAAAGATAGACTTTTTTTTCCTCTCTAAATTATTGAAAAAAGTGGTTTTTGATTCTTTGGAGTTTTTTTACTGTTACTTGAGGGGAGCAATGTAAGTGAAACATCTCGAGAAGGAAAAGAGTGAAAGAGCTAAAGCAATTGTATCAGCTAAAATGTGACTGACAAGCTCAGTTCTTCGCAGACTAGCTTGGGAACTTGAGTAATTCTTTATATTGGAAGGGGGAAAAACCCCTGTATTTTAAGTTGAAGGATGGAAAGCACTGATTTTTATTCTTAGTCTTTGATTTGAATGATTGGATGTGTGTCTCCCTTGACTTTTGATAAGCATCAGATGTGTGAGGATTTTCCCCTTGGTTTTGATATCAAACTGCTTAGAAATCACGAGGGAGATGAGGAATAGCCATGTGCAGTACAGTAGAGTATAGGGTACATCTAGTGGTAAAGTGGAGAAACTTATAATAATATGTGGGATATGAAGCCAGAACCTGAACTTGATACTGTCAGATGATCTCTCTGGACTGATAATGCCCGAATTTGTTGGCCTCCCCACTGCGTTTCCACAGGCGTGGAGACATGAGAGAGGAGGAGGGTGTTTATACATACACTGGATTCTGTGCTTGAGAATTAATCTTGATTTAGATGCTGGGACTTTCCCAACCAGGCCTCAGTGAAATTGCTTGCTGCTCCCCCTCTGGACATGCTGCTCCTTCTAATCAGACCTACCTGGCATAAACCTCTCTTGACTGAAAGCCAGTAGTGCTTGTGCTGCCATAGTTATAAGGGAGAGGCTTAACCCTGGACCCTGCTCAGAGGCTGCAAATATACCCTTTTGTTTCATACCTTCCTTTTGCCTGGGCCTCCAAGGCAGACAGACCTTTTTTCTTAGGGATGTGAAGCATATCAGGAGCCATGGAAACTCAGGGTGCAGCCACGGTGTGCTTTTTTTCTTCCCAGAATTAAGAGGTGAGGGATTCCCACGCATGCTGAGGGATGCTTCCTCTCCAGGAACCAAAGTGGCGCTGATCAGGTTATCTGCATGCAAAGCAGGAGCTCCTGGTTTTGTTCATAATTCAGTGGGACCCGGAGCTGGGAGCAGCTGCATCTTGCAGTTGCCTCCTTCAGGATTCTTTGGCTGCTCATTCTAGCCTTGAGCCAGCCAGTCAAAACCTGCCCACGTTCTGGTTTTGGCATTGAAGCTGTAGGCTGCCCTGTTTCGAGACCTCCAGAAAGCTTATACGATCAACATGCAAATCCCTTTGACACTAAGAAAATACATCAGCCCTTTCTGGAGATGCAGTACAGACTGGGATGTGACCAGCAGGAGCTGCATGTCACTGCAGCAGGATGCATGCTACCTCTGCCCTCCCCGTGAGTCACTTCCCATAGACACCGATCCAATACTATTAACAAGGAGAAAAAGGAGTAAGGCACTCGAGTTCTGCATTTGCTTATTATTACAGAAGTCTCTTCTTCAGTGTAAAGTAGCGAAGTATTTACTTGCTGCTGTTCTGGGCCCATAGTCACCCTTCTGAAATCGTGCTCTGCATTACAATGTGGGGTTGGAAACTTTTCTTCTACCTGTTCGTCTTAAAAAAGGGGAAAAAAAAGAGAAAAGAAGCTGGGGAAATTCTTTTGTAGTATCTTCTTAATCATTTTGTTCATGTGACCCTGAGAAGGGAGAGAAAAGCTGTAGCAGAAGAGGGGAAGTGGAAGGTGATTCTCAGGGGGAGGATGGAATGAAAAGCAGTCAAGCACTTGAAAAAATGTGATTTTGTTGGTAGGCCTGACTGGCACACAGCACAGTTGGATCCGCTTGGCTCACCTGTGAAATTCTTTGTTTGATAAGGAGGGAAGAGATTACAAGGAGAGCTTTTTCACGTACAGCTGTGCTGCAAAAAGCATAGTGTGTAGCAAGTCATTTCCTTTTTTTGCATAGCAGTTCTTAAACATTTAGAGTTTAGTTCAGAGGTGGATCAGACATGTTTGGAAAAGACTTAATTTCCACTTTCCATTTTGCAATTATTGATTTCAAATTTTTCTGATTCTCTGGTCTCATTTTAAATAGAGTTCCACCACTTTCTCTGAGGTTAAACAAGGCTAGCTAGCACTTAGTACAAAGGAGTCCTCCCTAATATTAAACTCAATTTTTTATCTCCTTCCTGTCATCCTGTGTATCATGGTTGCATTTTAGTGTTCCACCCTTGGTACTCTCCCAAGTGTATGTGTACTTGCATGCTGGGGAGACTAATAACCACTATATGAATTGCAGGTTTCAGGGCTCTGTACCTTCCTGAGCCTGTCTGCTGTGCTTGGGTTGCTCTGTAGGATGGCTCAGAGGCACAGTTCATTGATTTAAATTGGAAAAAAAGAGCCAAGTTTCATTTGCTGTGGCTCTGTCTGTCTTCTGAGCTGCAGTAGTGGTCACTTCTGAGCTGCTGGCACATGTTACTGTAACTTGCATCTGCAGCTGAATATAAGCATTTCTGTGCATGTCCTTAATTTGCCCTTCTTTTTTTGAACTACATTCTCACTTAAAGTGTTGAGTGTTTATCTGTATTTTTTGGAACTGATGAATGTCATATCATTTTCCTTTATCATTGTAAGATGCTGAAAGCCAAGCTGACTTATGAGCCTGTCTTTTGCATTCAGAGTATGCCAGTGTTGTCAGGCCAAAATATGTTGTTATAGTCACAATGGGAAAATAACTTCTAAGGACAGCTTTGTTCCTGTTCTTCTTGTATCTTGGCAGGCTAAAGTGAGGTCGAACATTTCCAGTGTTACATGTAAGATCTAATCAAGGCAAACTCTTCTAAAGGAGGATAAGGCAACACAAATACTTCCCCCCCCCCTTTAATTATGGCTAGGAAACTTTTTAAGTAGAAAAAGCCTTGGTGAAGGGAGTGTTTAAAAGAAAGGTTGTGGATATGGATGTGACTTGGCATCTGCTGCAGTTCACCCATGTTGGGTGATAAATGTTTTCTCGAGGCAGAATGACATCCATGTTGCAAAGTAAAAGAGAGAGATGAAGATTGTGTCTATCCTTTGTACTTCTTGGCTTTATCTTCCCGCTTATCTTGGGCTGTAGCTCTAGTAATCTTTTTGCTCTCCACCCTTAACTTGATGTAGTGAAACTTGCTTAACCTGCCAAAGGAACAACCTGCTGGCTGTAATGTGGGCAGGTTGCAACTTTCTTTGAAACCTCTGGAACCTGCTGCCTTAGTTCTGCATTTTTCTTTTTTTCCCTAATGATCACACGCAGAGAATTATCGCAGTGGCTGTGATGTTTGACCTATACAGTAAAAGTCAAAGGTGCAGTCAGGGTGTCTTCCTGTTTATAGCTCAATAGCTCAGGCTGCTTCCTTTCGAATATGCAAAACTAAAACATGAAGGCATTGCCACATTCCTTGCTGTGGGTACAGATTCTGCTCTGGCTTTTAGGGCATGGCAAAAGCACACACATTTCAGGAAGGAGAACTGCAAGCTGGGGGCAGCCAGTGAGGGGCACCAGACATAGCAAAGCCCCATTACTGTGGTGCTGCACCCATGTTAGCAAGCCGTGCCTTACTGGCATACTTTATATTGCAAACACAGCTGAACTGTTTTTGGGACTTGCAGGAGCCAGTGTTTTCGTATGCATTAGGTCATGCCAGACAGAGATGCCAGATTGGACTGGCACTGACCTGGAGATCTCAGGAGTTTTTCCCGTTGGTAAGCTGTGGATGTGCCATCACACCCCTCTCTAGTAGGAGCAGCCCCATCAAAACAATCAAGAGTTCAATAGGTGGACAAACAGCAGGAGGAAAGAACATAGCCCTAAGGAAGCTGTTTTGCATAGGTAGCTGCTAAACAGGAGTTGTGCATACTTGTTAATGGCTGAAAAGAGACTTAAAAAGAAAATAGGAAGAAAAAATCCCATGCTTAATGCATAGCAGGTTTTTTTGTTGCTTGTTTGTTTTCTGGATGAATTTGATCTAGCTTGACCGATTTAGCTCTCTAGCTATCTGAAAAGTAATTGGCCGAGTAGTATTAGCTGTGCATCAGCCAAGGTGCCAGAGAGTTAAGCAATCAGACCATGTGGGTGTGTCTGGGGTGGGGGGACAGAAAGGCACATGCAAAAACCTTTGTCTCGCTTTCAAGAGATCATTGAAACTGGAAAGCAGTTTTACCAGAAAGAAATAATAAAAATATAGACCAACGAATCACCTTCCAGGTTCTGCTTTGCCTGTGCAATTGAATGATATGTTTTCTTGTTCCCAGGTGCTTTTTAAGTTTTATCTTCAGTCATTGTGGACAGAAACCCCTTGCTGTTGTTTTATCACCCATAAAAGAAGCTCTAGATAGTATGAGAAGTTAGATCAGTGCCATCGGGAAAAACAAACAACCAAAAAAAAATTAGGTAGTACAGTACCTATAGATGCCTTCCCTGCAGATTTTGTGAGACCAGGTAGCACTGGATTCATGTGGATAAATCAGTTGCTTTGTGCCTGTGGTGCCAGGGCTGCCAGAGGGCTGAGGCAGGGGAGTGCACAGCACTCTGGAGACTGTGTCAGCCCTCCAGCTTCTCTCTACGTTCTGTCAAACCTGGAGAGAGGCAAACTCTCAGAGCCTCAGCCTTCCTTCTGCTCCCAGTTGGGCGATCAGCAGGGAAAGAGGTCAGACAAATTCAGCAGCATTTCCGTGATTCTGTGTCCAGTCTGCTGGGCATATCTGCACATAGATGTGACTGAGAGGTGTCACCAGTGTCTGTCGACTGTTCGTATGACCCGTGCAGGTTGATGGGGATCTGGGGAAACCACGGGGTTTTTTTCCTCATGTGCTTGATGGGTGCTGAAAGCAGGCAGTAGCTGAACAGCCATTTTAGTCTTGCATCGGTTCTGGTATGTGTGGTGTGTTTGCTTGAGGCTGTTCCTGCATAACACCCTCAGAAGCCTGGCTGTAGTTTGAGACAGTAATTTAGATGCCTTCTTTTTTTTTTTTTTTTTAAAGTTCAGAGGTTGTGAAAGGAAACATTTTAAAAAGCATTTTGCGATGAGACAGTTTTCTCAGCAGCTCCAGTGGAGTCTGCTTGTGGGTCAGTTTGATCCCGAGTGTTATCTTGAAGCATCACGCCCTTGGCACCCAAAACTAAAACGGATTTAATGTCATAACACCCAAGCAGTTATGAGGACATGGAAGACTCATCTAGGTTACAACATTCTGTCATGTTGGAACATGATAGTGTGCAGTCATGTTAAATGGTACAGTCCTGAGCTGAGTTGTGGATGTGACTTTTTTTGAAAGATGTGCCCAAATGCCATTAATGTGGTCTCCCTTCTGTTTCTTTGAAGTCAATCATATGGACAAATGGCCAACTCTCTCCTGCACTCCAATATCTAGCTATTAGAAGCAAAAATTTCCATTGTATCTAGGAGCATACGTTTAACTTTTCCCAAAAGCCCTGTAGATTTGAAGTGAGGCAGAAGGCCATATATTTAAAAAAAATGTACAATTTGAGCTTTGAGTTCTCAGAAAAAGAAGCATGGGAGTAATACATTTCATCTAACTGAAGGGAACTAGATGACAGTATCTTCCTCAGGTTGCAAATAAGGAAAACCAGTAGGCAATTGGGTCAGGTATACAGATATTCATGAGATTGCTTCTTGAATCATTTTGCCCCTCTCCTTTTCCCCATGTCTTTGTGACAATAAGTAGTTGTTTTCCTGGGAAAGCAGGTTTGTGAACATGCCTTGGCAGTACGGAGTTTTGCAAGTCATACCTGTTGCTGTTTAACAGTGTGACCAGATATATCTTGACTTGAAAGCTGCAGTTGAAATTCGATATTGGGGTGCACTATTGTGTTAAGGATGAGAAGGAAACAAATATATGTAAGTGTTCCTCTGACATGGGCAGATCCATTTGAGGTGCTGTCTCAAAACTCTAAAAGGAGAGCCACTGAAGATGGGGTGCTTTTGTTGCACTGAGAGAAGTGGATGCTAAGCTGCAGGCTTTCACTTACTAGATGGCTACAAGGCTGGGAGGCTGAATGTGTAGATTGCTGTGCAGTATTAGGCAGGACCAGGGCCTCTAGGATGATGGGGAACAGGCACAGTGCTCATGGAGTTAGATGGAAGCAGGGCAAGTGCTGTGCTGTGGGTTGGGACATGGAGGGGAGCTTCTGGGCTCCCCCTGCTGCAGCTCCGTGCAGTCCCACGCACTGCAAAGGGCCTGGGCTGGATCATACCCCAGTTGTTTTTCTTAAGTTCAGTCCAGTTTATGGAATCTCTGATAGTATCCTTTAAAGGAAAACCTTAGAAGTGGTGTTGGCATTAAAATTTACGTGGACTTTCCACCCTGGTTTGCCTGCTGACAGTGTCTTCTTCCCCCTCCTGCTCAGGCACATGAAGATTCACGAGAAGGATCCGAACAGCACAGCGAGCACAACTCCCCCCTCGCCGCTGAGGCGCAGGCGATTATCTTCAAAACGGAAGTTTAGTCACGATGCTGATTTGGACAGAGAGGAGAGGACACCTGCAAAAAAGGTTCTTTATGGGGCATGAAGCAAAAGATGTTTCTGGCTACCTCCTCAATTGTTAGCTGTTGAGTTTGTGCAGTCAGCATAGAATTATTAAAATGTGGTCTTGTTACAGCCCTGAATATGAGTTGCCATGCTCGTCCTGTGTAGCCAACACCGTTGTCTGAGATTGAAATAATTCCATTTTTAAAACTCTTTACTGTTTAAATTTTTGGATTTGCTTGTGATTTACAAATAATTGATGTTGGATGACAAGAGGATGAACTATTCTTTTGCTGCTGCAGCTTTTCCCGTAGCTTTTTTTTTCCTTCACATAATTCTTAGTAATCTTGCAGGATGGTGATTTAAACTTTTAAAAAACCACTGTTTACTTCAAAAGCAGCAAGAGCTCAAGTCTGGGTTTGTCTTGATCTGGAGGGAAAAAAATCTGCAGTACGTTTCCCTTTCACAGTAGCATAATCCTGCATTATTTGAGTTGCAAGAACGACCAGAAAATATTTATTTGAAGGCTAGACATTCCCACTAAGGTTTTGTTTATGAAATATTTGTACAAAATGTATGGTATCTGCCAAACTTGACTCTTTCCACTTACTATCTCTAAATGGCAACCTAGTAGCAGTTCATTTTAGCACAGTATCCCTCACTCTGTGCATGCTTTTCTTCCTGTAATCAGTAGAGAACTACAGAAAACATGCACAAGTTCATTGCTTTTCCCTGAACCACTTGACTTAGCAGTTGGCAGTATCTCAGTGGCATAAATAATTTAGGCTGACAGCTCCCCTGGCTTTCTGAAGGGGGAGGAATGCTAGTTCAGTGGTATTTAAACATACTGGCTTATAAGTTGTTCAAATCAGTTTCTCATCAGAACCGATAGATCTGTGACTCAGCTGCACGCTTTATCTCCTGCTGAGTGTCCTTTTCTGTCATGCGTGTTCTTACACGTGTGCAGAGGCTCTGTCGCTCACCCTCTCTGCTGCGGAATGTAATTTCTGGTTGCTTGCAGCAGGGTTAGGAACGAAGACCACCACTCTGTTTTTAAAAGAAAGACTTTGAATGGATTGCAAGTTTGGTTTGTTCCTTAAAATTTGGTCTAGTGAGGGTTTTTTTCCCTTTTTCTGAAGGTTGTCGAGGATGGTCACTCCGGTGAAGGGGATAAGAAGGCTGACGATGAAGTTTATCATTGTCCAGTGTGTTTCAAAGACTTTTTTTGCAAGTATGGGCTGGAGTCCCACATGGAGACACATCCAGATAATTCATTGAGGTAAGAAATAATACCAAGAGTGTCTCTCATCAACATATGGCCTGAGGGAGCTTTCTGGGGAGGGGAAGGGGCCCTTCTTCCCCCTGCACTGTTAACTGCCCCCCTTTGTGATTTTGAGCAGGTTTTTAAATGTTTTGCCTCATCTTGTGTCACCAGGTTGCTGAAGAGTTTAATTCTGTTATTTTTTGCATATTCAGGAAATCTTGCTAGTTAATAGCTAGAAATATTTCAGAAAAAATTATAGCCCCCTTCCTTCCCTTGAAACCCATCACTGTTGTTACATAAAACTGTAAAATGCCAACAGACCAAAATTTCAACAAGTTAACAAGGTAAACTGAAGATGCTTAAAACGTGAAGAAGAACTTGATAAAAGTTTTCAGGTGTCAATTTCTGAGATTATTCTGTCTGGGGAGAAAAAGGCAGCTGGATATGAAGGGGGTTTTTTTGAGTCATGAGAGTGAAGATAGATGAGTTTCTGGTTCCAGACTTTCAATAAAATATTTTATGCTTTTCTGCCTGTTGAGGTTAGGGAATGATGTGGATTTTGGCTTAAATCAACTTCTCTTAACAAGGAAAAATTAGTTATTAATTGTTTGGGAAGGTGCTTGGATGCTGTGTTTTGGTTCAAGTAATTGCTTCTGAGACTCCTGATACTTTTTTATTTCCTGTTTTTTACCATAGAAAAATGTAGAGCCAGATACATGAAGGTATAAAAGAGATATTTAAAGTCTGGTTTAAACATGTAGAAAACCTGCTATTTTAGAAAAGGAGATTGGGTTTTTTTTGCGGAAGCTTGTCAGTGTTTTAAGCTTATTTTGGGACATTGGACTCTAATTCAACATATTGAAGTGTCAACACTTAATCCTGCATACAGGTTCTTAATAGAATGGCATGGAGCAGAGGCATCCCATTCTATTAAATGGGATTAATTCTATTAAATTTTCCTTTTATTTTTTTTCTTAGAAAACCTTAGTAAAGCCATGTGACATGTTTTTAAAGGCATTGTAAGTGTTGCAATTCAATAATCGGAAAGGAGTTGGAGAGCTTGGTCCATCAAATAGTAGTTAGTTTAATGTACTTTGCTTCTGAGGTAAATTAAGTAAAGTTTCATTATAGATCAAAACTGACACAGTTGTTCTCTGGCAAAAGCTCTGCAACCAACACAAAATGGAGTCTGAGACAATTTTGCCTTATACTTCATGCTTTAGAGAAAGTGACTGTCTTATTAGCCTTATCCTGGCATTACTCTTATTTTGAAGCTTCTGTGAAGATATGTCTTCTGTGCAAAGAGGGACCAGAGGGAGAGATGGGTTGTCTTGCTTTAAATGATGGATAAAAGATAAGGGAATAGATACCCTTCTAGCTTGGCAGCATCGCTGTCTGCTGCAGCAAGGCAGAGGGACACACTGGCTGTGCAAACTTGCTGTTCCTCTCCATGCAGCTCTTTCTCTAGCATTAGGAGACTTGCTTTTGGATAATATTCTCCTGAAATGGATTTTGGTTCCCTTGATTGTCTTGAATGACAAAGATTAGAATGTGTCACTAAATCAAAAGCCACGATTGTCAAGCTCTGTGGGCATGATTTAAGGGTTGTGCTGGGATGCTGGTTTTTGTGAAATTGTCTAGATGATGGTAAGGGGGGATTGTCAAAGTGTTTGCTTCAGCAAATTTAAGACATGTCAGTGGAGATAGGACAGGACAAGAAAGCTGTGGTTCTCCCCGGTCAGCTACAATATTCAAGTGCAACTTACCCTGCCCATCTGGTTTAAAACACACCTTTTGTCCTAGTCTAGACAAGTCAAATGACACCGTCTGCTTGGCCCAACCTAACAGAAAATCCTCTTGTAAGCAGAGCAGTTTGAGTTGCTCTTAAGGTGACTCTTTCATTCCAAAGGAAATGGGTTAAAATCCTTGGCAGATAGGGGCTGTAATCCCCTGGCTCCCAGGGTTGTGCAAGACTGGCTGTAGGATTCAATAAGATAAGCAGAATATGGCATGCCATTCTCAGTCCAGAGTCCATGTGATTGAAATCTTTTTGGTGAGGCTTAGGTGTGTTTTTTTGAGTGAAAGAGGTGAAGAAAAGAGAATATTTTGCTAGAGTATGAGAGCAAGAGGCATATGTATGTATATGGGTATGCTCGTGGTGGGGGAGCAGACTGCAAAATGTTAGGAGTTCATCAAGTCCTGTTGTTGCCTTATTGTGGAAGACAAGGGGAAAGAACTCTCATTAAAGTTCAAACGAACAAAAAAGCATAGTAACTGTGTTATGAGCAAAGGCCATGGAGCATAACACCCTCAGTCTCTTTTTATTGCCTATATTGTAAAAGTAGAGTCACTTGATCGGGAGCTGTGAGGCAGGTATCAGATGTGTATCCCAGATGCTCTAGGTGCTGGTGGTTTGGAGCTACTGCAACAGGGAGCCCAGTACAGACTGTTTTGTCATGACCAAAAATAAGTGATGCTCAATTTGCCTAGCCATGCCTATGAAATTCATTGTGTGGGCACAGGGCAAACATTCGATTCCTCTTTGCTCCCCCCAGTAGTTTCTATGAAAATCATTGCAGACCAGCTCTGAAGTAGTGCAACAGTGTGCACTGCCTAGATGGTTGTACCAGCCTTCCTTCAGGGATGCTTCCTCAGCAGCGGCCAAGTGCCCCGGTGGGCAGGAGCTTCTGCCTGCCTTCCTTGTGGTCCTTTAATCCTGCCATTATAGTTCTGTTGAGTAAATACAGCCTCTTGCCTCCAGAGCTGTCTGAGTCTGTCTGACCCGGCCCCCCTCCTGCTATGCAGCAGAAAAGGTAAGGCTGTCTGGTAGCCCCGGGATCAGTATGTGAGCAGCTAATTTACAGGGTGGGCCAGTACCCTTCCAGATACTGTCAAACGAACAACTTTAAATCACAGGGTTAGCTGTTCAAAGTCAGATGAAAAGAAACTCCGAATTGTCTTCCCTGGTACTGCTTTTTCATGTAAAACCCCGGCCAGGGAGCACCTCATTGTTTACTTGCACCAGAATAAACAATACTTAATCCACTGATTGTGTGAGAGGGGCTCCCGCTTGGGAGAGTATCTCTTGATTATGTAAAATCCTAAATCGTGCATCTTTGTCTCCTAATTACAGTAAGAACTGCCCTGCTCTTGGGAGCAATAATAGGGCCCTTTGTCCCACTGACAATGGGCTGTGGCACTGCATCTCCTTCATGGCATTACACCCCCTGGTCACTCACTGTTCCTTTTGAAGTTCTGGGACCTGCACCCTAATTAGTGACATGAGCTGGCCCCAGCAAGATTGTCTGCAGTCCCCGTTAGCTGTAGGCGGTGGCTCGGGGTTGCTTTCTGACCCCCTTGGCCTCTCTACCTGGATTGTTTAAAAGAAGAGGTCTGTTTCCTTGCAGCTGGGGCCTCAGGACGCCATCTATTTTGGTGAGTTTGTATCTGAGTGTTGATATAATTAGCAGAGCGCTGAAGCGCTGTGCAGCCAATAAGGAAAATAAGAAACTTTGCGGAGCAGGGTAACCTGGAAGCTTTTGTGGCGGAGAGTTGCTGTCAAACGTGGTAATGTGCTTGTACAGGTCACCTGACAGGGCGCTCTGAGCAACATCAGCAGTGCAAGGAAAGGAGACATGAGGGTTTCCTGGGGAGAAACCTCTCCTCTCCTCTTTCCTTTGGCAAGTACAGTGGAACAGGCTTAACGTAAAACGTGTGGCTTTTTTAAAAACAGTACGTGCACTATAAAATTCCTCGGTTGGGTTTTGGTGTAACCAGGGCATACCCTTTATATTTCCTCTCCTTCTCCTCCAGGAGGTTTTGTACAGTACTCTGTACCAAGAACTAAAAGTTTTTTAATTTTTACTTCCTCACAGCAGCGAGGAGACATTTATGCTGCCTCTCATGCCTGTGTATCCTCCTGAGGAGAGCAGGGGGGAGGTGGTGATAGTGTTGCAGTTATCGCCTTTCTTAGAAAGGATGTTTATGTTTAAACAACAGTTCTTAGCAAGGATAGTTGTGCAGTTTGAACACGGTAAAAGTCTGGCTCTTAATGAACATTAAGGGGACCTTCTGATCACAGTTGGTTCAGTGTGGCTTTGCCTTCAGTTGCAGGATTTCTTTTTGCTACATTTTTATAGGAGATGAGAAATAGACATTGCAGTGTGAAAGACACTGCCTGCCTAAGTCACTGAGCTGACCTGGTGACCAGAACCAGTGGGTCCCTGTTGCCATGAATGGATTCAGGGTAGATTAAGTTTTTTGACCTTTTACAAAGCCTGTCCAAGCAGTGATATAATATATTAAGGTTTGTAACTTGCCAAATCCCAGGCATATTTTCACAAGGACAGCAAAAGCAGCTGTCTTCCCCCAGGTTAATGTGCTTCTGTAAAACCTCCAAACAAAGAAAACCAAAAGCCATCCACAGACCACCTTGTTCTTCAAAAGAGCCTACCTAAGCTTTGTGAAAATTGCTGAGTCAAATTGTCTAGAGGTTGAACACCACCATGGAAAGTTATTGCTTTCAACACCTAGATCAGTAATGGGCACAGCAACAGAAGAGCTCAGGCACTGAAAGAGAAAGTGGCAGGACACTCTGACCATTGGTATCTGTGGTTGTCTGCCTCTAGTTTTACCAGAGTAACCACTGTGAGCTCCTGTTTCTGAAAACTCTCACAGATGGAAAATGCTGTCATTGTGTCTTGGTGTTACCTGGTTTCACCTAGATGGAGTGGACCATGACACTGCCCTAGGAATGGTCTGCTGGACTCTCTGGGTAAATTGTTTCACAAGATGTCACATGCAGCTTGCAGTTCAGTCGGGCTGGTCACCCGGTTTCCCTCTTTGCCAGTACGTCTGCATTCTTCAGTGTATGGTGGCAGGTGGTGGGATGCTGGCAGGCACCTTGACCTAGGTTCCAATCTTAAATCATTTCAGCCAATGCATATGAGCAGGCCCGTTTATGTCAAGACAAAAGGAAATGGGTTTTGAGTGAAAATTATTCCAGCTACTTAGAGGATACTGAATGTTTATTGCCCAGTTACTGTTCTTCAGGGCTGTTCTGCACATTGGTTCTGGGGAGATATAATAGCCAAGAAAAGAAATTAACGTAAATTTAAAGTGTATGGAGATTATTTCAATCATTAGCACCAGTAGAAAAGACCAGCACAAGATTAAGTTGTTTACAGAGCCAGCGGTGTGACTGACTAGAAGTATATTGTACAGGAAGTTAAAAGGAAAAAAAAAAGAAAACAACAAGAAAAAGACCCTTAAGTTTCATTCCTGTTTTTGCTAATGCCTATTTAAGCAAGTTTAGGAATGCAATTTCTATCTTTTCTGTCCTTGTCTAGTAGGGAATAATCCTGCTGGCTTAATTTTTGTGAAGCACATTGCTTTCACCTTTTGTGGGAAGAGGGTGTTAGTGACCTTGCATATTTACAAGAGTGAAGGTATTTGAAAACTATATGTTGTTTGCAATTTATATTATTGTAAGACAAAACTACGGGTTCAGGATGGGGAGAGGAAGTTTTTTCCAGGTAGTTGACACTGCTGTTACTGAAAGCAACTTGAAGCATGAATGACAAGTCATCTTCATTCAGCATTGTGAAATTATATACTGCTTTTCTGACTCTCACAACTGTTGGTGTGCACATAGCCTCATTCCTTGTTAGCACTTCAAAATAAGAAACACTGTGCTCTTTTAATGAAGCTGAATAATTCTGAGGTTGTATCCTACAGGTTGTTGTTGAGAGAGATGGAGAACACTCCAGCATGGACATGTTCATGGACCTCCTTGACCTCTGGTTTTGGCATACTAAACTTTGGCCCCACTTCTTCTGTTCTTAATCATTGTTTGAGATTGTACTGGCAAGGATAGTTTAGGTGGGAACTGGGCTGGAGTTACTAACAAGAGTCAGTGCTACAAAATGTGTCACAGCCAAGGATGGAGACAACAAGGGTCAGTTGTGTGGCATTGCCAGTTCAGCTGACTCTCCTGTTTTGCTCTTCTCTCAAGCTGTTTGCTCAGTATCTTGCTGATAGGAACTAGAACTAATCTCTTGTTGGTAGTATTTTCAGTGCAGGAGCAATTCCATGAGACAGCTGATGACGATGAAATCCAGCTCTGGTAAACGCTATGACCAAAAATATGCTGTGGTACAATGCAACTCTTAATAGGGCAGAAGAGAGGGTATGCAAGCAAGCTGATGAATGCATCCTTTTACTGAGCTAATGGAGAAGTAGAATCAGTGGGTTGAGCATCTGTCTGTGTGCTGGCTTGCAAAAGCAGAGCAGAACTGCACTTGAAGTGCTTTCTGAAGTTTCTGTTCAGAAAAGAGAAATGCGAAACATCTGAAAAGCAGCGCGAGTCCAACCCTGGCCTAGAAGTGGTCAGCTCACTTCAGGGAGTTCATTGTGTGAGGAGACTGGGAATCCAGAGCAGCTGGATAAAAATATCAGATAGTGAATGCACACACAGGGAGTGATGCTCTCATGTGAAACTGTGTGGTGTGTCACATGGTGTTGAATATCTTAGCTCGGCTGCAAGAATAGAAAGTGGGTAAATGCAAAGCTGACTGTAGAGGAAAGCTGCTTGTAAAAGGGCATACAGGGGGGAAAAAGGGCTGAGCCAAAATAGGTTATTAACACACCTCCCTGATCCTAAGCCACCAGGATTTGTTTATACGCAGGCTCTCTCGAAGTGTGTTCGCAGTCATGTCTGCATGCTGAGCATATCTTACCTGCAAATGTGGGTATGGGCAAGAATGTGCAGTCCAGATTCAGCTGCATCTGTTTGTAAGCCCTGTTGTGATCAGTGCGTGTTTGTGGGATTTCTTGTTATGTTACTTTTGAAAAATGATGTTGTTTTTAATGTGGTAAACACATAGATTTTTTTAAGTCTTACTGTTAATTTTAAAATTACACAAGTAGTTGGCTTCCATATTTGAAAGGTGTTAGAAGGTAGGAAGAGCTCTCCATTTTTTACCCTGAAAGAATACCAGAAGGTTCATTTGAGTTTGTGTGCACAAATAGTGACTGTTATTCTGTGCAGCTTCCAATTTTGGTAGTTGTGAAGGACTGTACTGGTCAGAGGGGTTTTTTTTCCCAAGTATGCTTGCCCTAACTGTTAAACTTTTCATTTTTGTTTGAGTTGATCTTCAGCTCTTTCTCTGTGATTCTCTCCAGCCAATTTGTTGAGACTTCTGGTTTTTAAAACTTTGACCTTTATTAAGTTAAAAAGTCATTATTAGAAAATGACTGCTTTGTGCAAATGTCTGCAGGCCATCTCCCATTTCCCCTTTATTTTTAATTAGTTGCATGTTAATTCTGTTGAAGTAAATGGTAGAGTAAGCTACCATTCCACTGGGGCAGAGATGTTTAAATCTGGCACTGTTGAAATGTCGCTGGTAAATGCAGTTCATTAGTGTTAGGAAGAAGTGAAATCTTTTCTCCTGATTTTTTCTTTGCTTACACACAAAGAAAGTTAAAACAGGAACAGGATGCCTTGTGCCTTTTTATTAACCCTTATAGCAGTTAATTTCACTCGAGTTACTCTGACTGTGGGAGTCATGATGCACTGGTACGGACACTGGCTCTGCAGCATGCTGACAAATTTCTGAAGTACATCATCACCCTGGTTTATATCAGGGCTGTTCTGGCTCCTACATGATACATTTCTTGCCTGGACCACAGCGCAGCTGTAGGAATGCACATAACGTTGTGCATCCCTCTATTAATAGAAGGGTTGGTGCAAGGGTTTCAGCCTTTGCTGTGCCCAAGGGTGGCTTCTTTGGGGGAGAGGATTAAAAAGAGCGACAGGACACATTGGTAACAAAGTCAGACAGCCAGTGGGGAGGCGGAAGGGGGGAGAAGTCAGAAGAAAAACCCCGCTTTTGCTGTGTACGTGAAGCAGTGTGCACTGAACTTGTTAGTGAGCTGAGTCCGGCCCCTTACGCACAAGGGAAAGGGAGGGGAGCCTCTCCGTCCCGGCGCGCCTGGCAGGGAGTTGGCTCCTGATGCTGCTGTACCGCTTGTGGTTTCAGCACAGACCCACAGAGTTGGGCGAGGTCGAGATGGAAGAGCAGCAGGTCCTTCGGGGTCAGACACTCTGTGATCCTGTGGGGGAAGGACGCAGGAACGGTCATTGCAGGACAGTAGGAGGACCCGCAGGAATCCCTGGGGATGGAGGCAGGAGCGGGTTCGCAGCACTGCTGCTTTTCCATCACTCATCTACAGCAAGTGGGAGAGATTAGTGCAGCTGTTGGATGTTATTTCCCAGGGCCCTGGGTGTGGAGGCCAGGAAGGGGGTTTTTTTATCCAAAAGGAGATGAGTATCTGGACCTGGGTGGGGTTGCACAGGAGCTGAAACCAATTTGCTCTTTCTCATCTCTTTCCCTTTGCCTTGCCCCAAAAGAAGCAAAAGAGAAGCAAAGGAATCCTTTCCTGAAGGAGGATATGTTTATAACCTGCTAGTTTTTCTTTCATAGGTGGTGAAAATCCTTGCGTTCAAAAACATCCTTTCTTCGTCTCCTCCTGCTTGTCAGCCTTCCCTGCAGCAGACATTGCCAGTGCAGAGGCTGGGAGCCTGCTCTTCCTGGTGCAGACATGAGTCAACAGCAGGGAATCACTGATCTTTCTCTTCTGCCCAGTTGTATTATTTTTAGGTCCTAGGCACAGATTTTCTTTGTTCATGAGAGCCACATTAATTCTGCAAATAACGTGAGACAGAAAGGAGAATAATGACGACAAAGATAGAAATATATACGGTACATACTAGGGATTTCAGTGGGAGGAGTTAGACAACTTCATAACGTAATTATGTATTAATGACTTCTGTCTCAGGATATGTTTCATTCTTGTTTTGTTTTCTTTGCTTCTGTTTATCGAAGTTGCTAAAGAGCACAAACAGGAAAGGAACAAAGTTATATCAAGCTTTTTATTTCAGATAAGACCTAGAAATTCACACTGTTTTTCTTTGTTGACATCCACAACATGAGCAACTTTGTCTTAGTGAGCTGCATGGGTGAAAACTTCAGGATTTAGTCTGCTCTTGTGTGGTTTTGGAAGTGTAAATAGAAGAATGGTAAATGTCACTTTCGCTTTCCCCCTGCCACTCTCAAGTAATGCAGAGCATAGCATTTGTTTAATTTCTTGGTAACATAATGATGGATATAAATATTTAGCATTTGCATCTCGACTACTGAAATATAAAATTTAGAAGGATTGAATGTTTGTCTGCATTACTTTTAATCAAAATCAAGACTGATTAATTTTGCTGAAAATTTGGCTCTGCATTTCCTTTCTAAAATGTCTTTCCATTTCTTAAAGAAGAAAAGCTGTTTCCTCTGCTGACAAATTGGAATTGTCTCAGAGGAGAGTGTAATACAAGGCAATAGGCACTGCTAACATAAACTTTCCTTGCATAGGTGCCACTTGTTAAAAGTGTAGCAAATCCTGGCTTGCCTCTTGAACAAGCTTCACAAAGCACTGACTATTTCTTAAAGCCTGTTAAAATGCTTTTATATCCTAATTAGCATTACAGATTTCAAGAATACTAACTCATTTTAGTAGAAAGCTTTTTAATAGTGTGTTTTTACACAGAGACCTTGTCAGCATTTGAAAAAAAAAAGTGCACTGGTGTAGTAATAATTAAACAGGCTTGCCTGGTGTAATATGTAGCCTGAGCACCAAGCGCAGCCTGGTCATTGCACTGTTATATTTTGGTTCTGCTTTTGTGTTTTAGTAGTTGTGTTTTCTTATCCTCTTGCTTTGTACACTTCTGCCAGGGAGCCAGAGCCCTGGTATTACATTGGCAGTGTACAGGTATGCATGACTCCAAAACACAAAGGCAATTGCGAATTGAGCTCATTTTCAAGCGGTCTTAGCTGCTAAAAGCAGTTCTTTCCTTTCTTAAAATTGAATCTCTGTGCTTGGAACTGAACAGCTTTTTTCTCGCTACTCTGTAATCATATTTATAGAAAAATGGAAGACTGGCCAAGATTAGCAATCACATGATAACACAGCAGCTTTTATTAGATACGTCTGGAAACTTACCTTGCAAGTAGGTGCTTTTATCTCTGCACAGGTGTTGAGCCATCGCTCTGCCTGTTCTGTGAACAATCTCAAAACCTGTTCCCATCACTGTTCTCTGCAGCCATGCCGTCCATGTTTGACTTAGCACTGCACATGAACAGACTTATGAAATTTTAAGTAGAGGGAGGGATTTGTGTTGTATTGATTTGGTTTTTTTAAGTTCATCATGAGCAAAGTATTACCGTATGTTTCAGATGCTTTATTTGATATGCTGGACTTTTCAGACTTTCCACGATTATTTAACTTTTTTTTAAAAGCAATTTAAGCAAGATGAAATGTTCATATCACCTAGGATTCCTTTCTCTTGTCCTTCTTAGACTGTGGGTTTAGATTTAAAAATACTGTAGGCATTGACACTACATAAAGATGGAAAGTAGTATCGATGACAAAATAGAGAAATTAATGGTTAGACTTCCTTAAAAAAAGCTAATGCTTCCAGTTAATGCACTGTTAGGCATGGCAGCTTACTCCATTCTAAATTAACACAAGCCTTAGTCAATGCAGCATGATGCTTGCCCTAATTTGTTAGGTTTTGACACTTAGTACCTGCAAAGTTTTTCTTGGAGGTGCTATGGGTCCATGTCTGCATCTGCATTGGTACTTAAGCTCAAAACTCAAGTTGTCATTTGTGAGAAATTCAGACTCCCTTCCTACTTGAGGTGAGGGGAAGGAACTCGGCAAAAACACAGGCACAAAAAAAATGTTGTGCAGACACTTGGGCAAACAAGGTGTGTATTTTAAATAGCTTGCATACGAAGCAAGCCCAAGTGAGGTCTGCAGAGCTTGAGAGATCTCCTGAGCTGGTGACACGGTGACACCCCTCAGCATCAGGAGAAGCTTTACAAAGATCTCCCTTGTCTTTGGCAAGCAGCATGGGCACAAGGTGCCGGGGCGGTGACTGGAGCCCACCAGGTCACCTGCTGTCCTGGGAGCCTGCCCAGAGAGGCTGTGCCATATCTCTCAGGGAGGGCTTTTCTCAGGTTGTTTTTATTCCAACTCTCCAAACTGCAGCTGCCTGTACAGGTGTGCCTGGACCTCAAAGAAAGGCATGGCATCCACGGGTCCCTCGCATGCTCCAGCTCCTCTGTGATTCTGTAAGCTGTGCCACCAGGGCAAGGTGCTGAGCCAGGGCGCGGTGCATTTATATGCCCTGAAGAGCCTGCATCTTGAAATGCCGGGCATGATTTATCTGTATGTTTCTTCTTTCAGCCAGGTGCTTCTTTTTGACCAAATGGACAAAGAGCTTAATCCTTTTCCCAACTTCTCTTTTTGCTTGCTGCTTCTTCACCCACAGCAAGCAAAAGAAAAGAAGACTAAGGAAGAAAGAGAAAAATACAGAGAGGTGTTTAATTCTATGCTTTATAAAAGAGAGAGATACATTACATTTGCTTGGGGGGAGGGGAGGCAGTTCCCTTTGCATGGAAAACACTATTTTTAAATTGCAAATTTTAACTGTCCTGAGGCATAGCAGTTGATACAGGTGTACTGTGAAGGACTTTCACACGGGTGTCTGCTCAGAAAGATTAACTCTGAAGTGCAGCTTTTGATGGGAGGGCCTAAATAAACTAGTGCTTAAAATCAGCATGTTGCACAGCCGATGGAGGTGAGGGAGTGCAAGGTGGAAGAGTCACACCTTCCCGGTCTGCCAGAGGTCTGGCTGCTTGCCAAGGATCGCTGGCAGGGATCAGTCTGCCCAAATCTTGGGGGTACAGTGGCAGGAGCCAGCTCTCCCAATAACTGTGGAACCCTCATCAGTAGCTGTGCCTGCCTCGTCGCACACAAGGGGTTACACCCACTACATTGGGTTGCTGGGCCAGAAGAGGCCAGGCACACTGGCCTGGAGAGATGCCCCAAGACACCCTGAGGTGTGAGGGTCTGTGTGTCCCTCTGCAGAACAGCTGGCAATGTTCCTGATGGTGCAGGAGCATTTCTTCCAAGCCTTCCATGTTTGTATGCTGACATACCAGGAGGAGCGTGCCAGAAGCACTGCTTGCTTTCACGCAAGGCATTTTCATCACCTCTAAAAGTGAGTTTATTTCAGTAGCCTGCAACTTCTTCAGGTGATGGTTCTAACCCTTTAGTGCCCTCCTTCCCCCAGTGGTTTTGGTGGTTGTGTGTGTTTTTGTTTTCACTGAAGATGAAAGCTTTGCATCATAGAGTAGGTGTTGCCAAGTGAGCTGGAGGAGGGCCGTAGATCCTGATGCTGGGAGAAGTACTACCTGTTGGCATTTCCCCACCACCACCAGAGATTCTAGTCACATTTAGCATACCTTTTTAAGCAAACATAAGCTTTGTAAATGTCATTGGTTCAGTATTTAATAGAATGGAGGAACTGTGCTGGCAATAGGATGCAAGGGAATTGACAGGAGAGTTAAATGAGATTAAAACTTCAGCGCACAATATTTACGTCCAAGCTTTCTGGGTACTCTGATAACAAAGGCCGTGTTATATACACTTCACACTTGCTTCTTTCACCACTCAGAGACTGAGTCTAGTTGCTTTGTGGTTGACTTGGTTATCTCTTCATTTTCAGGGAATAAAAAAATGGCTGTGGGAGTTTATGTAGTGATAAAAAGAACAACAATGGCAGTTTGTTGAGGACAGGACAGGGAGGGAGTGGTTTCAGGATTTTGTCAGAAGTCATTTCTAATTGCAGGATGTTTTTTTAATGAGTAGGCACATGTCCTTTTCCTTGATGTAGAAACCAAAGATGGTATGAGAAGGACTAAGGTAGGGGGATATGTGTAAAACTCCTAGTGCCTATAATATTCTCACTGACAAAATCTGACTGCTTCACATTCACTGGTATTTGCTTCTGTGAAACCCGTGCTTTGGTTTGGAGCCGGACCTGTAGCCATAAGGAACTATGTTGAGTGAAACTATGTGTCACTAGTTGAATGCAGAGTGGACGTGACCTGTCATGCTGCAGAGCTCAAATTCCAGATATTTAAAAGGCAATACGCTTGTTTACATGTTGGCCAAATGTTGCTGCATAGCCCTTACTGCCTGCAGCACAGCTTTGGTTATTTAATGCAATGTTTCATGTGAGAAACCTTTGCTTAGCTGAATTTGGGATTTGAGAACTTAAGAAAACCAAGAAATCACAGCAGTAAAGTGCAGGGAGCAAAAGGCATTGCTTCTGCATTTTTCTTCAGGGCACACTGGCTGTGAAAGAGTGTCAGAAGTGTTGAACCTGTTTCAGGTCTCCTTCCTCTGACATTTCTCACCTTCTGGTTTTCCTTTTAAAACAGTATATTTCTCATAACAGCTTGGAAAAAAAAAATCAATGGAAGTTTATGGAAAGGCAGTGTGAGGAAGATTCACACATGGGTATTTGAGTGGTGTGCCATAGTATGTTTTAAGCAGTGGTTACAAAAGAGGCTATTTATACATTTGCAGATGCTTGCTACTTAGATCAGATTTAGCATCTCCTTGTCACTGATTTTTTTTTTAAATGTTCTTTATTTTAACAGTATTTCTTAGTAAAAATTAAATGGTGTAAAGCCCATTGAAATTTTTGATTGGACAATGGGAAGGTTGTCAGAAGGCTGTGGTCTCAGCTGCAATTTTACGGCCTGCCCTTGTGGAATTGTCAGTTCTCATGTGCTATATTCTTTAAACTTTCAGTGAACTTATTATTCACAAACTGGTAGAAAGTGACTGACTGAAATGTCGTTTTTGTGGAGATCGGTTTTTGACATGCTGTGGCTTCTTTTTTTTTTTTTGCATTTAGCAGGTTCTTGGTATTGTGGGGCAAGAGGAAGGAAGGTGTCCTAAAGCAAGAAGAATGCTAGTTCTTAGGCTTGCAACAGTCAGTAAGTCATTTATATTTTATTCCTTTCCTTTCCAGGTGTGACATCTGTTGTATTACCTTTCGTACTCATCGGGGCTTACTGCGCCATAACGCAGTCATCCACAAGCAGCTTCCCAGAGATCCCATGGGAAAGCCTTTCATTCAGAACAACCCTTCGATTCCAGCAGGCTTCCATGACTTGGGATTCACGGACTTCTCCTGTAGGAAGTTCCCCCGCATTTCTCAGGTACTCTTGTCCTTCATAGCGTAAGATACCAGCTGCTACAGCACATACTTATGAAGTCATTGAAGGATTCATCCTTGCTGAGGCAGAGAGTGCATGAAGCATATTTTGTGGAAAACACATTACCACTGTTTGTGTAGGCTTCAAACATTTTCTGCCTTTTCTTTTTCATCTAAAGAATATTGGCACTGGGTTTTTTTTCAGCATTCCAGTGTGGGTAACTATCAGTGTAAAGATGTATAAAAACATTCTAAAGGAAAACTTTCGTCATATTAGATCCTTGCCCCTTCCAGCCTGCCCATAAGTTCTCTCTTTCCCTAAACCATCCCACATCTGAAATCAGTAGAGAGGACACATGGTAAAGAAGACATTATTTTAATTTACTCTAACAAGATGTAGTTGTGATGTGAAAGGTTTCATACAAAAAACTTTGACACCTTTCTTATTAAACTTTGACATCTTCAATGATTTCTTCACTAAACACTCCCAGACACCTTTCCACGATGTTCCTTGTGTAAGGTCTGAGGGTTTTGCACCTCTGAAGGAAAGTGGCTGGGGAGAGGCTGGGAGGTAGTCTGTAAATATTTTTCTGAGAGCCATAAAGCTTTCTGTTGGTTGATATTACTCCTCCCTCTGTCAAACCTTGCTTGCCTTAGTTAGTTTGGGTCTGGATGAAGCTGCATATCAATTAAAAAAAAAAATCAAGAGTACAGTCCAGAAGGACCATGCTTAGTCAGTGTCTGCACTTCTTTTATTCTACTGGGATTAAAGCATTGATTTCCAGCTCTTCTGGCTGCAAGGTGGTAGACTTAAAATTTGTTGCTGGTCCAGGGGGAGCACATAGATCATTCTGTAAGTCTGTTACAGTTTTGGTGTAAAAGTTAACAAAATCAGAAGAAAAAGCTTTTAAAACAACTTGGGTTTATTTTTTTTCCGTAATTAATGGCAGATATTTAAAGTTATTAAGGGATTAGTATTTTCCTTTTGTAATAACTTTGCTTGCACTGTGAGACAAAACCTATGAAGTATGTAAAGTATATAAAGATCTTGCCAGCCCTCTACTAGTATTTTTCTTGGGAGAATAAATGTAATCAGACTTCCTTACCTGAAAGCCTTTCTACTTTAGACTCTGAGTTTCATTGATCTGCTTTTGTGGGATATTATTTTGGTTGGTTTATATTGTTTTGCCTCTTTGAATGCTGGTTTTTTTTCCTTTGCTTCCTCTCCTCCTAGGTTCTTTATAGTAGTAGAGCTAAACAAGGTAGTCTGACTGCCCAGTTTACTTGCTGTGTAGTCTGTTGAGGCTCCTGTCCTGTCAGTGACACGAGAGAGGTTTCTGGTAGGGAAGTTCACGATAGAAAAGTATTTGAGAGTCTGAACAGCCATCTGAAGGAGTTTGCCTTTATAGAAGGGAACTTCTGGAGAATCAGCCCCTAATTCAGGTACACCACTTAGGAGACTAAAGGCTGTGGAGCAGGAATATCTCCATACCAGGTGGGTGGTGGCTGCTCTAAATGCCTTAACTTAGACAGTGGAAAAGAGAGTGAGCCGTTTCTGTTTTGCAGAGGCATGTGATGCCTTTGCAGTTTAAGATACCCACTCTAAATATTTTTGCATGTCTTGCAGGTCTGGTGTGAAACAAATTTGCGAAGGTGCATCAGTGACTTCCATCGATTTATTTGCGAGATGTGTAACAAGGCATTCCCCATGCTTTCAGCACTCAAACTGCACACAGAAACTCATGTGGTGGATCAGGGAAAAGACAAGCACAAGCCACAGTCCACAACCCCAGCTGGTGAGAACCCAGACCAGAAAGCCTTCATGGCATCCTTGGGCCTACAGTACACCAAAGACATCAAGCCTGTCAAGCAGGAGGACAATACACAAGATGAGGTCCAAGAAATGCGGCTCAGAGCACTGAAGAGTAACCTACCTCAGGAACCTGGCAGCACCAGCCTGCTCAGCCTCTCTCCTCTGGAAGCTGCCTCTATGGGAGGGTCATTTTCAGTCCTTCCCCCTACAAAAGAAAGCATAAAGCTTCTCTCGCTGCAGCCTTTCCAGAAGGGTTTCATTATCCAGCCTGACAGCAGTATTGTGGTGAAACCCATCTCCAATGAGTCTGCCATTGAGCTGGCAGATATTCAGCAGATCTTGAAGATGGCTTCTTCTGCTCCTCCTCAGATCAGTCTTCCTCCACTTTCTAAGGCACCTTCTGTCCCTGTGCAGTCCATTTTCAAGCATATGCCACCACTGAAGCCAAAGCCTTTGGTAACGCCCCGAACAGTTGTTGCAACTTCTACACCTCCTCCTCTTATCAGTGCCCAGCAAGCCTCACCTGGCTGCATCAGCCCAAGCCTCCCACCTCCCCCTCTGAGGCTGATCAAGAACTCGGTGGAGTCCTCCTCCAACTCTCATCTCCCTCAACCAGGAGCCAAATCAAGCCCTTCCTCGCAGTTGCTCCTCCAACCCAAAGTAGAGCCTTTAACTCAGCATGAGATGAAGACACAACTGGAGCAGGACAGCATCATTGAAGCTCTCCTGCCTCTGAGTATGGAAGCCAAGATCAAGCAAGAGGTCACGGAAGGAGACCTCAAAGCCATCATTTCAGGGGCAGCGAACAAGAAGACCCCAACCATGAGGAAAGTTTTGTACCCCTGCCGTTTCTGTGACCAGGTGTTTGCCTTCTCTGGTGTCCTGAGAGCTCACATCCGTTCTCACTTAGGTATTTCCCCATATCAGTGCAACATCTGTGACTACATCGCAGCTGACAAGGCAGCGCTGATCCGGCACCTGCGGACACACAGTGGGGAGAGGCCTTACATATGTAAAATCTGCCACTACCCATTCACAGTGAAAGCCAATTGTGAGAGGCACCTGCGGAAGAAGCACCTCAAAGTGACCAGGAAGGATATAGAGAAGAACATCGAATATGTCACGAGCAATGCCGCAGAGATGGTGGATGCCTTCTGCTCCCCAGACACTGTGTGCAAGCTGTGTGGCGAGGACCTGAAGCATTACCGTGCCCTCCGCATTCACATGAGGACACACAGTGGATGCCAGAAGAAGAAGCCATTTGAGTGCAAGGAGTGTGGCACAGCCTTTTCAGCTAAGAGAAATTGCATTCACCATATCCTCAAGCAGCATTTGCATGTGCAAGAAAGGGAGATTGAGAATTACATCTTAACGGTGGACTGCAGTGCCCAGGAAAGCCAGACAGACCCTTCTTTATTGGAGGACAGCACTTATATGGACCACAAGCCCATGGCGCCTTTTCTGGAGCCACAAAATGGCTTCTTGCTTGGAACATCATCTCATGTTTCCATCAAGCGTGAACCTGTGGGTGGCTTCCCGATGGATTTTGATGAGCCGTTGGATTTCTCTCAGAAGAGCAAAAGCCTGAGTGCTGTGCAAGTGAAGCAGGAGAACCTGTTCAGCTCTTCTCCCCTGTCCCTTTACGACTGTTCCATGGAGCCTATCGACCTCTCCATCCCCAAAATCCTGAAGAAGGATAAAGATGATGTCCCATGTGAAGCCAGGAATCAAGAGTTGGCTGCTTCTGGGAACAGTGATAAAGCCTATAACTGTCTGCAGTGTCCTTTGGTTTTTGGTGCCAATGGGGGCTCAGAGACAAACCGGGGTGTCAGACATCCCCAGCCACTGAAAGGTTCATTGCATTTGACTGTCCCGATCATTTCCCCGGCTCTCCCTGGCAATTCTGCCTTGCTGAGACCCTTGAGGCCTAAACCAGCACCGCCACCTCTCTTGCCAAAGCCTTCAGTAACTAAAGAGCTGCCACCGTTGGCTTCCATTGCTCAGATCATTTCATCTGTGTCTTCTGCTCATGCTTTGCTGAAAACAGAGGCTCCAGATGCCAGTCCCAAGGCAGTGAGCAGCTCCACTGGGTGTGACAAATCAGGGAACGCCAAAGCTAAAGTGACAATCGTGACTGCTGTTCAGAGAGACTCCAGCCTGCCCGGTGACCTGTCTCAGGCATGTGATCCAGAGCAGTCTCCCATTGCTGATGCTGGGTTAACTAAGAAGAGGGGTAGAAAGAAAGGGACGAAAAATAAGCCCAAACTTAGCAGTAATGTGGATCTGGAGTCAAGTGGGGAGTTTGCCAGCATAGAGAAGATGCTGGCTACCACAGACGCTAACAAATTTAGCCCGTTTCTGCAGTCCACTGACAATTTCAAGGAAGAAAGTGGCAGAAATGGAACAAGTGAGGATGAGAAGGAAACTGCCAAGGATAAGCTGCTGAGAGGGAAGAGGAACACTTATTCAGACTGCCTGCAGAATATCCCCTGTCCTTACTGTCCTCAAGTCTTTCCATGGGCAAATTCCCTGCAGCGGCACATGCTCACTCACACAGGTAAGAGCACTTTGTGCTCACAGTAGATTGTAGCCCCTGAGGATGCTCCTTATGGAAGGACCTCTCTGTGGAGGAATCTTCCTTTCTTGTCCTCTCTCTGGTGTCTGAATTGTATTCTTCATTAGTTTGCAAATCCCTAGCTGTTGCTGTTGTATAGCGGTAGTGATAGATTTTTCAGTAATGGGATAATCTCTGTGCCTTTGAGTATCAGAAGGTAAATTAAACTTCTAATACCCATTTGATTTCACTGGCATAACTTAACATGCTTGGGAAGAGACTCAGGTTTCAGTTGTTCTGTTGTTATTATTATCTTAAAGGAGAACGTATGTGTTGAATATTTCATTATGCCTTACATGGTTTGTTTGGCTGCTTCTGGTGGCTGTTTATCTGCATAAGTAATGATAAAAAGATCTCTAAAAATTAGAGCCACTAAGTATAGAACTGTGGCAGGAAAATAAAATAATATAGTGTTTAGCTTTTTTTTTATCCTTGAGGTGGCTTTTATTTGACAGATCAAAGGAGGGTGCAAGAAACTGCTCATCCTGAGCATTACATAGTAGCTTGCCTCTAGGAAATGTTTCTTCTCAGAGATAGACAGCTAAAGGTGGGCACATGCCCTAGGGTATGGAGATGTGTATGGAATCTCTAGTGTTGTGCCACTGTGTAAGTAATCTCACATCTGGTGTAAACAAAAGGAGGAATTGGGTAGGGAGATTTATCCTAGGTCTGGGGTTATTTTTCATTCTTCACTATAAAGGAAATACAGCGTTGAATGCTGTGCTGATTTGAAGTTCTCTCCTTTTTCCACCCACACTGTAATAAAGTAATTAGTAGATTCTCATCCTGCTCAGAGAGAGTGAGGACAAAGCTCTACTTGCTGCTGCTCCCGTTTAAATCAGTCACAATTGTTGATGCTATTTACTTCATTATGCATCTCAACTCCTGACATAAAGAATAAAAATTGGGGATATTTGTAAGAAACATAGGGGATTTGAGTACGGCCTTATAAAAGTTAACCTTTTTTTTAAATAGATTGAGGTTTCCTGAAGCAATTGATTCACGTCTATGCTAAAGAGGGAAACCTGGAGAGGTAAAAGAGGTTAGCTAAGAGGTTTAAAGGGAATCTGAGCTGTGGAGCAGTCCCTATTCCAGTTTGCTTTGGGTGACGCAAGGACATAACTTGCAAGGTATCAGTGCAACAGTGAGGCTATTGTTTTCTGGTCCACAGAGACCAAATTATTTCATCTTATTAAACATACAGTTTACTTTCAATGGTGAAGGAGAGCTCTTTACTCGTATCTCAATTGTTTTCCAACACCCTGGTCTCCAAAAAAAATAGATAGTTACTGAAGGACTGTTCATGAGACAGAAAACAATGGAGAGGCTTTTCCCACACTAAGAGGTTTGACCTGCTTATTGATGGCAGACTTCCAAGGTAGCAGCACTGGTGTAAACCCTTAATGAAGACAGGAAAATGCACTCAGCCATGAATTATACTGGTAAAACTTGTCTCCCTTACGACCACTGGGCTTGGAAGGAGACACTGTCCTTTTAGGAGGCCTGTGCTGCAATCCCCACAAGGAAGGCAGGCAACTGCAGCAGTAGCAGGGCTGGATCCTCACCACAGATACAAGTATTTTGTTGATGCTATGGCAGCGGCAATAGTCAGATTCTGGTTGGTGTGCTCTGGCAACAATAATACTGAGCTCTTTCCTAATCTCAGAGCAGTGTTGAGAGAGACTTGTTGCTGGAGGACCACCCCACAGCAAACTGACTGGCCCTGGGGCATCTCCTTTCAGGTGACATTAGCATTCTGCTTCTAAACTGGGAGTTGACAGCCGTGTCAATGAGGCTTTACTGGAGGGGAGAGGGAAAGGTAAGTTAGGAAGGTGGAGGAAATTTAGGCCACAGAAATGGTGCCACGGCAAGCACTAGAATGCATTTAGGTTAGAGTGAGCCCTGTGTTTTTGTGGTGAGTGGCAGCTGCTAGTGACATGCAAGGAGTTTGGCAGCTCTGTGGTAGATACAGCAGTTTGTTGGGTTTGTATTCTGGGTGGGCAAGTTGGTTTTCTCGTGAAGACATCTGCAGTGTTGTAGTGCAACTCAGCGTTCCTGTCCCCACCTATTGCACAGGCAGTGACTTGTTAGATAGCTCTGTTTTTTAAAAGGAGTTAAGAAAAAAAAATATTTGCTAATCTTATTGTAAAGAGAAAAGGGGAACTTTATTGTCTGGGCTTGATGGCTGCTCCCTAGCCTGTGTAGAGAGAGGGCTGACAGGCTGATGTGAATGGGATAGATGAGAGTCCTGGTGATTTGCTTCCAAGCTGCATGTGTTGGCAATCACAGCAGGCAAGCTGGTCTATATAACACTGCTATCAAAAAACCCCAACGAGGCAGTTGTTTGACCTAAAAAGCAACAACTTCTTTCTTGCTCTTTTTTTGTGTCCATTTGTAGGGAAGTTGCTATTGAAGTAATTTGTGTTAGTGGCCTAAGTTAGGTTGAGGAAAATGTATATAATTTGGGGCATTTAAGTGTTACCTGTATGTTACCAGTTTTAAACTGCTGTATTTATACAGACATAAAAAGATTCTTGCCAGTGTGTCTTTCATGTTCAATAAAATTTCAGCGTGGAGGGCTCCTTCCATGTGGTGTCAAGATCATATTTCCCTTTTGTGAAAGTGCAAAAATGCATATGCTGACAGTAACCCACATCCCTCACGCAACCAAAAGTCTCTCTCACGAAAACTTTTGCTTTTTCGTGCCTCAACACCACTGTGCTTTTTTTTTTTTAATTCAAAAGCATTTCCCTGGAGAAGCATACACCTTCCTCACTGTTTTTTTATTTTAGTGCTGAGTTTACAAGTGGAACACTGGGAATTTGGCATAGCTTGGTTTTATACAGTGTCTAACACAGTGCCTGTGTTTTGTTTGAACATGCTTGAACACTTGCTTTTAATACTTTCTTTACATTGATGTCTTTACTGTGTGATTTACTTTTCTGTGTTCAACTTGTTTAGCCTTTTTTTTTTTTTTTTACTCTTCCCTCCTGGTCTTGACTTTTTTAATTTTCAGAGCAGCAAGTGCCCCACAGGTGATGCAATTAATTTTGTTCCTTTTATAGCTTGTGCATCAGACTAGGTTCAATATAAAATTACAGTAATGGTCTTTTTTGACCACTAGGTTGTTATAGATAACCTGTTTGCAGAGAGTCACTTGAGCATTTTTTCAGAGGGATACCAAAGGGTCTTAATCGGCCCAAGATTATTTTTTTGTAGCAAGTGAGATTTAATGGGAGACGAGGTTTTTAGTTTTGTTTCGTTTTGCTGCTGCAACAGGAACAAACTGTACAAGAAAAGATCCACAAACAAAATAAAGGAATAAATAAATAAATAAATAGAATATAGTTACACCCAGCCCGTGAACCTGAATGCTTCCTGTTGATTGGAGATCACAAGACAAAAAAAAAAGGATTTGGAGGCACTTTTATTCTTTGCTTTTATGATTTAAGTCAAAGTGAAATTGCAAACATCTTTACTTTGCAACATTTGTACATACTATGGTGAAAATGTGTTTCCACTAGGACAACGATGGCAAGAAGTATCTGAATTAAGGACTGATCTTCTTATATGCTGTGATTACTCAGATGAACCTTTATACTGGAACAGACTCCCTTCAAATGACTAGCTTCTGTCAAGTGTCCTGACTAGACTAGTCCTGCTGTGCTGCTGACAAAAGTTTACAGTTAGTTCTCAGTCAACATTTAGGCACAGATGTATTTTATTACAGGCTATGACTATTCTTACAGAAAAAATTAATAAAAGATAAAATCACATTGACTGTTTAGGTTATCTTCCAGTGAGTAAGTATATTTTATCAGAAGAGCAGTTGCCTTTAAGAGACAATGCAGGAAGCAGAGAAAATGGCTTTTTTGAATTACTATTTTTGTGTCTTTAAAGGTGACATTTTTGGAAAGCAGTGTGGTTTCCACTTGGGAATAGCATTGCAACTTGGGGTGGTAGGATTGGAGTTTACACAGTAAGCAGATTATATGTTTGGGTTTTGAGACCTCCAACTAGTACATCTGTGTGGAAAGAAGAATATTTTGTTTGTTGCAAATATTGATCTGTATAACAAACATTTGGTTGATACAGAAGTTTTAAAGCCTGAAAATATGAGAAAATTGTGACCGGGGATGCAGGTTGAGTTTCAAATAATTAATGCTCACCTAGTCCTGTCATTGCATGCTTGAAAAGAAATGGGAAAAGGAGTTGGGCTATTGTGAAGCAAAAGGGTTTCTGCTCGACTTTGAAGTTTTGTATTTGCATTGTGAATGAAGCCAGATAAAAGCGCAAAAAGTGATGTTATTTGTAGCCATAAATTTATGATTGACTTAGCAGACATCTAAAAAGTAAGAGTGACTTGAAAGACTACAAAAAGCAGTGCCCTGATGCATCTAAAGTGTTGTGTTCACACTGGAAGAAAATTAAGAGAAAGAAATATCTCCTAAGGTGTCTGCAAGATACGGGGAATCCCTGGTATGGGTTGAGATTTTAACTAGAACAGAACCAGCTTTCAGAAGATTAAAGTGAGAGAGATACCCACAATGTTGTATCAAAGAGGCTGCTGGCTGTGGCAGGGGGTGGGTGGTGTGTGTGTTTTCAGAGGTTTTGGGTGGGAGGTGGGAGGTGTGACAAGAACTGATCTCATTTTACAATCTCTTCAATCTCTTCTTCATCACAAAGATGTCTTGCAGAATTGCTTTCTTCATTTCATTTCATGATTCCTGGTTTTTCTTTCAACTTTTCCTGTGCTCAGTCCCTTCCTGTGTTCTAGTCATTTAAATGAATTACAGACATGAAAAACTTTCTCCTATGGGGAAGTAATTGATATGGGGCTTGATTCCACTGAAGTCACTGGAAAGATGCCGTGTGGCTCTGATGGAAGTCTATCTGTCTATCACACAGGTGATAGACATTTATGGAGAGGCTGTTGAGGTGCTTACAGTCAGGATATTGTGCTTGGTCATGAAGCAGTAATGGGGGAAAAGGAACTAAAACCAGGGAAGTTTCTTATTACACACTGGGAGGGAAGGACAGACAGACATACATTTTATCTTGTGTCAGGACAGAAGCCCTTCCCCTGTCAAAAATATGGTGGTGTCTTTTCTGTCAAATATAACAGAATTTGCATAAACCTGGAGTTGGCAGCTGCTACCTGAGGAGAAATGTGCTTGTCCCCCAGCCTAAGGAAGAGGATGCTGGATCTCACAGTGGCACGTGCAGTTTTTCCCGGCTGTTGAGAAGAGCAAGCCCAAGTTGTATTTAGTCAGACTGAAAGCTGCAGACAGGCAAAGCATAAGGATATGAGGAGTGCCCTGCCACTGAGGGCAGCGGTACTCGTGTCTCCAGTTGTAGCAGTAGGATGTGCTATTTAGTGTGAGCATGTGAACCCAGCCACTTCTTCCACTCTGCTCCTCTTAACTCTATCAGCATCCACAACTGGTTCATTAGGGTTGTGTGTTCGAGGGCACATCCCTGCCTGCTCCCTTTATTACCTATTTATGGAGCTGCTGTCTGCAAGTCCCTCTGATTGCTTTCTGAACCTGTTGATGCAGTCTAGCTTTAATTTGGCTGCTGCAGCAGGCCACGCCAGTGATCCTGGAGAGATATCAGTGATGGCTTCGAGTCCTCCTGACTGAATGTACCTGCCAGTACCATATTCAGCATCACATAGGCATGTTTTAGATTGTTTTACTTTATATTAATCTGCGTTGAAGCTTGCCTGCCATCAAACTGCCCCCTCTGTCTTGACAACTAGTAGCAAAAGAAATTGACTGATCATACAAGGCTTTGTTGTAGGCTGGTGAGTGGCATTTAGCCAGAAAGGAGAAGCTGACACAAATCCAAGGGTGAGTGCAGTCACTCAGGGTTTTAGTGTGCTGACCAAATGGGATGAGTGCAAGAAGGAAGCTCAGCAGATGGTGGTACATGTCTCTTGCCTGAAAAGTGTTTGCACAAGGGAGCTGTTGCCGTAAGGTATTCACACCTTCAGTAAGGACAGGGTCACTTAATGTTGCTCAGAGTTGGTTTCATGGGAAAATTATTGAAGTAACAAACCTAAAAGCAGCAAGAGGTTGGCTCTGTTCATAAGGGTAGTTAAATTACAAATGAGTTATTACTCCCAACTTCAGGGTAGCTGCTGATCAGATTGCACAAAAATGAGCACAGGATTTTCTTCTTACATCTTCATGCGCCAGTTTGTTTGGGAAAGTCTGCTGTCTTGCCACTCTCTCTGATCCTCTCTTCTTCTTTTAATACGACAGGTTGCCTTGCAGTGATCCAAATGTGGTAATACAGGTCTCAGTACTAGTCTGGCATTACAATCTGCCATGCTGGGGACCTGTTACGACATGATTTGATCTTGCCTATCATGAAGAGGCTAAGTTGCCTTGTTACCACGTTAACAGCCTGTAACTTCACAGGGCTGTAGCTCAGTATCTGGGGTGTCACGTGGGCTCATCCTGCCTATGCAGACAACAGATGGCTACAGCATGAGAGAGGAAGACTCATGTTATGACATGATTCCCTCACAGAACAAAAGTCTGCAGAAAGGGCTCTGAAAGTGCTCACCTCTGACAGTTCTCACAGCAGAATGAAACTGAAATGTTCTACTTGAATCAATCGAAGGCTTACTTTATAGTCAGTGAGATCCTAATGCAGCTCAGCCGGTCGACAGGATGAGGAGGCAAGCATTTCTAAAGCTGCTCACATGAGCACTGGCGCAGCACGTAGGATGGGTAGGACCTTGGTGGAACGTAGATGTTGTTCTTAGCAGCTGGCACTGGGCTGGTCAGAGTGGTTCGACCTGCCCCAGCAGACAGAGCCTTGGGCCATGGTTGGATAACACAAAGCACCTTCTTGGCCACACTGGCTCGGCCTGTTCCCAACTGTTCATCCCTGCAGCTGGAGCTGACCCAGCTGCCCAAAAAAATTAAAAGGGCAAGGACTGCACTGGCAGTCGTGAGATCAGTTCCCGGATCTGGCTGGCGGTACGGCCCTAAAAGAGCACAATGATGCAGCTGGGGTGTGGAGCTGGCAGCATCCCCTGGGAGGTGCAGGGGATAGATGCTGTTGAAGTTGGCTTTGCTGTCAAATGCTTTGTGTCTTCAAATTGCAGCTTTGGACAGCAAGGAGGGAGCCCATATTCTGTGGTGTACATTGTTACAAGTTATCACATGCACTTTATAGCACAGCTTAACGTTTATAACTGGCTTGACCAAGTGGTGTTTAATCATGGTCCAAAATCATTCAACAGCTTTGCACTTGTGGTCTCCCTCCATTGTCCAAGAAAAATGGATTTCCAAGTCTGTGGAAGTAAATTAACTATTTGAAACTGTGGCTTAGTTTAAAATGTGGTGGTTTCTCTTTTTGTGCTGGCTTTAAAAAGTGGATAAGTAGCGTGCTCAGGGCTCACATGCAGAGTCCTTGTGAGGACCGTTCTTGGACGTGAATAATCATCTGGATTTCACTGTACACGCAAAGGAACAGGAATGAATGGTGTTTGGTCAGCCATAAATGAAGCAAAGCTTTAAGATGGAGGTGTAAGACAGGAAATGCAGTTCAATAGAGTGTCACTGGGAACACGTTTATAGAGGGTTTCTTTTGGTCTTGTTTTAAACCAAAACAATAACAGGATGGTGATTTTGAATAGGATTCAGAGATGAGGAGGCTTGTGTAAGTGATGGGGCTTGCGCAGATCCTTGCTGCATGGAGAGGAAAGGAATCTTCTAAAGCACCTGAAGCAAACTGAGGACATCTTGCCTGGCTCACAGTAGTCAGACCAGGGAAGAACTGTACTGGCAGAGAGGCTTACAAGGAAACTGTGGAGCAACTTAATGAATTGCCCACTTTCGTCGTATTAAAGCAACCCTGCCTTTGTCTCCTTAGGGCTTTCTGAATGCTGCCTTCTTGCAACAAAATACAGCTAACAGAGCTGTGGGATGGGAATGGGGTAAGGGATTATCTCTTACGTAACAGAGAAAGAGACTTTGCAAAGGAAAGATCCCTTTCGTAAAGAGGCTTGCCTCTGGTGTGAGAGGATCGAACACGACTGCTCTGTGCTAAATAGGCAAATATTTACAAAGTAAGTATACTCGACAGTGAGTTTTCCAATTGGCATTTAGCAGAATGCATCTTTGCTCTAGATATCTGCCACTCTGTGATCCCTCCAGAAATCATGTGAGCCCTGGGTATAGTGAGGGACTTTTTCCAAACTGTTCTAGCTGTTTGTACCTCTGAACTACATTTGTGGGTATTTCCTAGAGGACAAAGGGCTTAAAACTGTTTTTTCAGTGTCAGGCAAAGTTTAACAGCTGCTTCAGAGCCGCAGCTCAGAGTAAAGCAAGAGTTGCTTGCTGCTGGGGCTTGGCACAAGTGCTGGAGCTGTTGTATGGAGGATACTGAGGACATGGTGGATAGCTTCCTGGTTGTATTGTTGGCTCTTCATCACACTGCCTTTCTGTTGGACGGTGGAAATCACCATGTTAATAATAAAGAAATAAACTCATATTTCAGCATAAGCTGAAAGTGTGGGGTTCCCCGCCCCGCTCACTTCAATGCAGATTTCTCCTTGGTAGGTGCAGTCAGAGCTAGTCCTGAAAACTTTTCTTTGTGACTTCAGCTGCTCTCTTGAAGGTACTGGGGAATCAAATGTTGTATCAAAGGCAAAAAATGTTTTTTCCCAGAATTGGTTTTCTCCTTTTCCCCCAGATATATTCAGTTCCACTCACTGTAAATAGTCCTTTTCTGTCTTGAATGTTTTCATGTCAAAAGGCATGCAGGCACAACCAAAGCTCTCTCAACTGTGGGCTGATTAAATATTTAACTTGTGTATGTGCGTGTGATGTAATAAAGGTGGCTAAATTTTAGTTTTTAGAGTATTTACAATAAAAATGGACAAAGATAACACCCACAAATTTGCAAGTTGCCTCTGCAGGTCAAAAAGATGTTTTCCAGTTCGTGGGTGGAAGTAGAAGCAGCATTGTGTGAGTGGGTCCAGACAATCCTAAATTTGCTAGAACTGCTACCACCTAGTGGTGGCTACCTCCATTGTAAAATATAAGACTAGCTGGGGTTATTTCAGTTAATGTAGGGAAAATATTAAATCATCAGCTCATCTGACTGATAATGCCAACTGCTTGTACAATATCTATTTCCAGTGCTCTGTGTGCTCCAGTTTTGAGGATTATTTATGTGATGTGTTTTCTAACACTTCTCTTGGGATGTCAGGAATGTTTGTCAATAAACACTTGCTTTAGCCACAAAATAGTTTTCATTACACCGTTTAATAACTCCTTAATGTCTCAGGCTCTACTGTCTATTCCACTGTATTTCCAGGAAAACAGAAAACCAAGGGAAAAAAACAGTCAAACCAGCAATCTCCCCACCTTGATCTGTATCTGCTCTTTAGCTGAAATTTGCCACATTTGGCATCTCTCTTAGTAATTTGGTTTGTGTATGCAGGAAAGCAGTTTCCTCCTCTTTCTTTTTCTTGCCACCTATAAAAGATTAAGCGGATTCTTCCGACTGGGCTGACCAAAGACTACAACTTGAATTGTAAATACACTTTAGCAAAACAGTCTTTTCTTTCCACAGTTCGAAGGAAAAATGATTTTGGCTACAACTATATAGTGGTTTCTTTCATGCAAGCAGAAAAGTTTTTGGATTCTCAGATTGAGTCCTTGAGGTTTTGCTTATGAATACATCTCATGAGAAGTTCTTTTTTTCCCAGGAGCTGATGAGGCAGCAGCTGAGTTACCAGTAGCTGTTTTGTGTTGCCTTCTTCCATACATCCTTACCTCCCAGCTCTTCTCCTCTCTCTCCCTTGCCTTGTGCATCTTTTTTGACTCTGCTGTCAGAATTGACATCAACAAATAGTGTCACCTTCTTATTTTTATTTTGAAGGAGTGACACAAACTCTGGTTGTCCATGACAAGGTAACGTATTCTGCTCCCACAGTTGTTGAAGCAGTGGTGGTGGGTGGAAGCCTTGGCAAGTGGACTTCTCCACTCTTGTCCTCTTGATTCACCAAGTGTAAATATCTGTGCGTAACAAATGGACCAGAAAGAATTTTACAGCCTTAGTAAGTGAAAGATGTAAAAGGGCTGAAAGAAACAGCAGGCCTTTTGCGTGCATCCTGTTTTCTTCACTGGCTGGAATCAAGTAACTGCTCTGCAACATAAATCAGCAAAATTCTGGATATGGGAATTACCCATCTGAGAGGAGCTCGGCCTCGCTGGGGGGATGTTTGCCTGGATGTGAAGGCTCAGTCAAAATCCTCCTCCTTGTATAAGATACAAGGCTGCTGGAGTTCTATGGTCAGTAGGGTTTCTGTTGCTGCAGATAGGCACGTAAGTGGGAAAAAAAACATACTTTAGGCCAGGCGTAACCTCCGCTGGAGTGGATGAAACAGCTGCCAATGCAGGACTACGCTTGCAGCTGTCCCTTGCACTCCAGGAGAAAGCCCACACCAGACCTGACACAACTGTCTTCACGACTGTTTACCACACACCTTCACAGCTCCCCTGCTGCTGTTCCAGTTCATCAGAAGCAGAGCTGGGCTGATTCCCATTCATCCCCAGACAACCAAGATTTGTGCAGAGCAGCTCACTTTTTCACCAGCTGCAAAACTAACTGCGCAGATTTGGGATAACCACAGAGCAGCGCAGCTAGTCAGGAACTGCCGCTTTACATGAAGCACATGCATAAGGGGCCTGTGACACTCCTTCTTGACAAAGCAGACAGCACGTCTGGTTTGTGCAGGCAAGAAGGAAGAGTGCTTCCCCAAGCACGTACATGTGTCAGCATGTTCCTGGCTACATCGCTACCTGAGTTTTGAATGTGTTCCTTCAGGGTCACTGGGCCAGCTTCAGAAGGGAAAACCTGTGTATGTCTGTGTTCCCAGGATCTGGAGTGATCTGTGCCCTTTGTGAAGGCATACTCTTTAAACTTAAGAGTTTGTTTTTCTTGATGTCAACCTCATCTGTTTGTCTGTGCTAGTAAGGAAACATCACTTACCTATGGACCACCTATCCCTTGAAGCGTTATCTCTTGCGCAGGAAAATGCAGTTGGGGACCAGCCATGGGAAGGGGCCCAGGGCACATAGGAGAGGAAGGAAGGAGACAGAGTTTGAGTACAGTTCACTGAATAATGAGTATACTATAAGAAAAATAATACATTTTTGTAAATACTGGAAGTAGAAGAAGAAAAAGGGAAGAATTGGAAAATCATGCGTAATATATGACATTGAATGTAAAAGTTGGGACTTTTGTATTGAGAGTTTTAAGACATACTGGTTTTGGCTTACTCTTACTTGAGTGATTCTGGTGGATATTCTCCTCACTCACTTTGTTCATGATATTTCCTGTTGAAAAACCACAAAAAAACTTACTCTTCATCCACTGTCTTCTGTTTGGTCAATAAAGAGTTACAGAATGTCCCTCTGGGTACAATAAAAGAGGAGCTTTCTCTCATCTCAGTTTCCTTATGCTCTTCACTCATCTCCATCCTAACAGAGCTCACATGGTTTCCTGCTCCACTCCCTGATGAACCCCCTCTGTGCTGTGCTTGCAGCCTTTCTTTGGCCTAACACACATCCCGTCAGGGGAGCATTTCCTGACCTTGCAGAGGATGAGACAGGGCAGCCCACATCTGCCAGGAGGTGCCCCTCGCTTTGCTGAGGGGGAGCAGTGATGGCAGGGATATAGCACCTGGTTTAGGTGTTTTCTCTTGGTGTCACTTCAGGGTCTTCATGTCTCAGATCCGCTTTGGTGTCCCGTTTTTGTCTCTCTCCATCTTCCACTGGCAACCAAAGGCAGCTGTGGAGGAAATTCCTCTTGCCTGTTGTTTCCCTTCCCTCCTGCCCCTAGGCTGAAGGAAGCATCATTACAGGATCACTTTAGTGCAACATAAACCTGTGCTCTGGTGAAAAAGACCCTGTATGAACTTTAGGGCCGTGCAAGGGCTGGAGTGGGAGTGGGTAGCCAAGGAAAGACAAAGACCCTTCCCACAGCAGCAGGGAGTCACATCTTTGGCTTTAATCCTTCCTTTCATCCCTGCTCATGGGCCAAAGTGAGACACTGCTGGTGAGAGCCAGATGTGCTTGTGGAAGAAGACAGCAGGCAGGAACCCATGGCCATGTTTCCTTTTTAAGCATCTTCCCTGTGTTGATATGGCCTGAATTTGGCTTCTGGGCTTACCTTGTGCTGGCAGCTGTGAGACCTGGCTACTTGCATGTAACCAGGAGCTCCGCGCGTGGACCTGGCTTCTTATTCATGCCTAGCTCCCATTTCTCTGGGTCATGGAGCAGTGCTTCCCCTTAATTATTATGCATTTGCATTTCAGCTTGGTTTTTATAAGTGACCTCTTTTTTTTTTTTATAATAGCTATTTTCTTTTTCTTTTTTTGCCTTAATATCACCAAGAGATAATCAGCAAGTCAAAACACAGAATTCAAATGGAGATTCATAGGGCACTTATAGGTGACCTCTGTTTTAAGATGCCCCCATCCTCAAATTCTCTAGCATTATACACAGATTATGGCTTGCTTGCGTGTTTTAATGGGCAGATAATTAGATGAGCAATGAACTTTGTGGAAGGCTTTTGTGTAATCCACTGTCTGTGTAAACGGATCTGTTTTGATTAAAAGGTGAGATTATTTTTTTTGACATGTCACTTCTCCCCCTTCCATCTCCCCAAGAAAAAGCATATCGATGATTATGCACCATTAAGTGATTGTTCACTATCACCGGAAACGCTGCTGCACTTTGACATTTGTTTAATGGCCATTTACTGTCACTAGTGCAAGGAGACGGGGTCAGTGCAAGTCATGTTGCAAGATTACATTCGAACTAATAAGTGCCTGAGAACTATCTTCTTATCTTCTGTCATTACTCTTTGCTTATGAAAAAAACCCTGTGATAGGAAATCTAGGCAATTTGGAGACAAGCACATGTTGTACTTTGTCGAACAGAGAACAAACTGCTCTTCTAGAGTTTCTAAATCCCTGCAGTTACTCAGCAGCTCTCGGGCTTGCAGATGAATGTTGAAATGCCTGTTAGGTTGTGGGCTTCATTGGCTGCATGCTGTCAACAAGAAGGAGGTGGGGTGGAGGAGTTAAAGCAAAGGAAAGTTTCAGCTTTCAGAAAGCACAACTTGCAAAGTTCATGTCCTGGAACAGTTGCTGGAAAGTGGCACTGGGGATGCGGTTACTTGCCGTGCATCATCATCAGCTTTGGCCTCCAGAGCCAGTCAGTTTATTTCCTATTTACAAGTACACTATTTGTGTAGAGCTTGGAGGGGGTACAGCTCCAGCCCTCTGTCTTCCTTAAACACCTTATCTGTTTTAATTTTTTGGACATTTGTTATGTCTTCAGCAACATTAATGCTACAGATCAGTAAGGAAGCAGAGGACATTATTAACGATTTTTGCCTTCTTGTTAGGGTAATTGTGAAACAGCAGAAGGTAATTGTGAAACAGTAACTGCCTGTTACTGCCCCTTGGCTTTGTGTTTTGGTTCCAAGTGGCATATCAAAGACCCAGGTGTGGATGAACTTCTGCATCTTTTGCTTTTAGGGTGTATACCCAAGTTTTTAAACCAACTTCTGTGTTACTGCCTGCACTGACCTCTAGCATTAATTGTACCAGTTGGTTGTATGAGGCCTTTACATTCCCAATGAAAAACATTTCCTGCTACACATAAATTAGTTTGATTAATATGTGGGTGTATATTATTTTGATCTATGTCCATATTTTTCATACACAAGTTTATTAATAATATATCCACGTGTCTCGGGAGCAGTATTTGTGATAGTAGTGACCTCGACTCTTCTTTGGTGTCTCAGTATTTTGTGTTCTCTGATAAAAGTGATTATATTTAAAAATTATTTCAAGAAACTGCCAAGATTGTGAGTGTATTTTGGAAAAGAAAGCATTTTGTTACAGATTTTGTATCATCTTGTTAATTGGGTTCTGTGGTGTTTTGATCTCTTTTCGAAAAGCTGTAAGTTACTGGCCTGGGTCACAGATAAGAGAAACATGTGTTGGGATGCTGAATCAGAAGCAATGCTCGTGGGTCCGTGTGAGGCCTTTCTGCTGGTAGTCTGGAATTGTCAGAGAGCATCCCGCTGAAAGTTTCTCTATGCTTCCTTGCAGACAGCCAGGCTGATGCAGAGGCACTAGCTACAGGAAACAAAGTCTTGAACCTGACCTACTGCGAGAAGGAGCAGTCAGAGGAAATGGCAGAGCTACCAGAGAGCGAGTGCGGCCCCAAGGAGGAGCAAAAGGCTGACTCCCTTCTGACAGAAGAGGATGCCGAAGAAAAAGTGGATGGATATGAAGAGGGCCCTGAGGAAGATTCTGTAAGTAACAAAAGTCTTGACCTCAATTTTGCCAGCAAATTAATGGACTTCAAGCTGGCAGAGAGTGACCAGAGCGCAGGCAGCAGTTCTCAGACTGAAAGGAAACATGCCTGTGACATTTGTGGCAAAACCTTCAAGTTTGCTGGCACTCTTAGCCGTCACAAAAAAGCCCACATTCGTGAGGACAGAAAGGATGAAAGGAGCAGTGAGGATGAAAGCAAAAGCATTCAGGATGATGCAGGAGCTCCCTCGATGCAGGACTCTGGTCTTGAGCAGGAAGAGTCTCCGTTGGACTTGAAGGTAGTGGAGTCTCCTGTGGACTGTGAGGCAACAGGAAAGGAGAATGAAGAGAGCGAAAGCATCTCTGAGGGGGAAGGCACAGAGAGAAAGTCCACTGAGAAGAGCAGTGATGACAAAAAACCAAAGACTGATGGGGCTAAGAGTACTGCAAAAGCAGACAAAAGAAAGAAAGTCTGTACTGTGTGCAACAAGCGTTTCTGGTCTCTGCAAGATCTGACGCGACATATGCGGTCTCATACAGGTAAGAGGAGGCTTGAGAGCAGAACAGAACATGAGCAGGTCTGCCACCAGACTGAGGCATCTGCTCTGTTAGGTGCACAGTGGCTGCTAGCACTTGAAGTTGGAGACACTGCTTTTAGTCCTATAGGTATCTGCAAGGTGTCTTCTCTGCCCCAATCCCCCATGCTGCATACAAAGCCTGTGGAGAGAGCAGGAATTGCCACCACTGTCTTGTTTTCAATTCCCAAACTTTTTCCCCATGCTTGCTTGCAGAGTTTAGAGGTGAGGGCAAGTGTGGAGATCCCTGGAAAATTGTTCTGTCCGGCTTCTGACTCCCTTCTTACCATGCCATGTGTGTGTGGCTTTACCTCTTCCCAATATTTTGACAAGCAATGGAGAAACCTGTCAGTATGTAATAAGACTTTATCTCAGAGAGGAAGTTTAGAGAGACAGAGATAGCCTGGTTTTTTCTGATTATCTGAGCCTAATATGAGTAACGTGCTGCTGATCTGTGTGACCTGCTGCTTGGGTGAAAGGCAGAGCTACAGTGGGCACTTGGGCAGGGAAGGTGGAACACAGGTAGTCAAACTTTTGTCTGGTGACTTGACGGGGCAGTGGGATTGCTTTATGCAATATGCAGATTGCAGCAGTGCCTACCAAATGAGGTGAAGCCACAAGCCAGCTCAAAGGTGAATTAATAATTTATCCTTATTAATGCATCCTTATTAGTTATGTATTTTACCTGCTGGCAAGCTGCTCTGACATGTGAAAACTAATGTAGTTTGACATTTTGTATCTTTTGAAGGTGCTCTCTGCTGAAGACAAGATCTTCGAGATTAACAAAATACTTGTTCTGTAATTGACAGGGATTTTTAGTAAACTGCACTGAAGAGTAGAGCCTGAACTAGACTGCAACCCTTCTAAATCATAAATATTGACTTAGTGAGTGCAAAATTGATCTGTTTTCTTCTGGCATTGAACCACAAGTGAAACAGGGGACAGGTTCTATTCTTGTGCCTATTTTCATACTAGTGCAGAAGCTTTGGGAAATGTTAATACCTAAAGTGCTGATGTGGGCCTTGTCAGGATGTTTCTTTCCTATTTGTTTCTCTTTCTTATTTGACACTGAAGGACGTTTTAGCATAGAATAGATGTGGAGTAGGAACCTGGGACAGTGCTTTCTTCAAATTTAATAAATGTAAATACCACCAACCCCCACTGTCAGATCAACGTATTTTCAGCTAAGGATTTTGCACCAATGTTGTGCGTTGACTCTCCTCCTCCTCTCCTTCCCACTTGTTCAGGTTGCACATTGCTTATACTTCAGTTTAAACGTGTGGGGTTTTTAAAGATAACTGTAAGGTTTTGCAGTTTGTTTACACAGAAGAGGAACATTTGGGACATGCTGAAGTGTGCAAGAAACCTCTGCCTTCCTACTGCATGGCAGTTGGGCTGCAATTTTTTTTCCATTCTCTCAGTGCAGGCTGCTTCCCAGCAAGTAGCTGTGAGATGCTCTGGTGCTGCCAGCCCAAGCGCAGGGTGATCCACAGTGCTGCATCAGCCACACTCTTAAGTGCCAGATGGGCAAAGCCTTTTGGCTGAAAATGTTCCTGGAGAGCTCTACCCTCCCTTGATAGCAGGTGCCTGAGCAGAGCATTGGAGAGAAGCATTTCTAAGGAGCATCAGGCTTACGTACTTGCACATTTCAGCCAGTCCCCTCAAGTTTGTACTGGGTTTTCTTTTAGTGATCCCAGGCATTATTACAAGTGACTAATGAGCCATAGGTGCCTCCTTCTAATGCTCATTGGCCCAAGATGGTGTCTTGAGGGAATTGCTGCACTGAAAACTCTTTAAGAGGTGCAGTTGGAAAGAGAGGATGGGTTGAGGAGGTGGAGTTAGAAAGGGAAAGATGAGTTGGGATGGGACCTTTGGTCAGGACAGGAAGCAGCCTGGGGCACTGTGTTTGGTTGGGACTTCAGGCAAATTTTGTTTGTGGGGCTGTGGCAGCTTTGTTTTCCAATGAGTTCATGCTTAGGAAAGTATTCAAGCATCTCAGGTGCAAAAAGCAGCTCTGAGATTGCAGCAATTTACCTGATTATGGCAGAGAATGCCTGCAGATGCTCTGCAGCTTAAGATTGCAAAATAAGAGGAAGAATTTTGTCCTGCAAGTAGCGTTTCTGGAGTGTCTGAGAAGAGTTTTTTCAGGGGTTTCACATGTCACAGCTGTCCTAAAGCACTAGTGGGCTGAGGAACACCAGCAGCTCCCAAGGCAGGCATTTTTCACTTGGTCAGTAAATTTTGACCACCTCTTCCAATGTCCCATGTCCCATGAATGCCTGACTAGTCTAGGTCCTTTAGCTGTTCTGTGTCTACTTTGAAATGTGGTGATACTGTCTTGTGCTTCACAGAAAGAGGGGGGGCTGTTGTGACAGCCTTTCTTCAACTTCGGTGATTAACTTACACATTTCTTCCTTTCCTATCTGTCAGCATCTAAGAGAGAGTGAGATGATTTCCCATGTGGCATTGACCACAGTTACCTGCGCTGTATACTCATCCTTCCATCCAGAGATTGACTGCAAACTTCTTCCAGAAAAGTTGCAGACTAAATTCAACAGGATTCTAATGAGCACCTGGGTCTTCCTCCCTCCTTAGTGCAGGGCCTTGCCAAGCTTGTAGCTGTCTCAAGACACGTAGTTTTGATTTTTCATTTGTGCCATAGGCAGTGTATCTGTATTCCTGCGTGCACTCCATCAGCTAGCTTGCTAGAACAGAAGCAAAATATCAGCATAAATGTGACATCCATGTTTGATATGGGTTCTGAATTTACAAAGGGCAGAGTGTTTTACACTGCTTGAAACAAGAGGGAGGCATGTTTGTGACCTTACAGCTGATTTTGTCTTTTAATTCTCTTCCAGGTGAGAGACCTTACAAGTGTCAAACCTGTGAACGGACCTTCACTCTGAAGCACAGCCTGGTTCGTCACCAGCGCATACACCAGAAAGTCAAAAATGCCCGAAACCACGGGAAGGAGAGTGACAAGGAGGAGACCCAGTCGAGATGTGGGGAAGACAGTGAAAATGAGTCCAACCACAGTGGCACCAACCCCATCTCAGAAAACGAGTGTGACTCCGCGGGGGCTGTCGGTAGCCATACACCCCTCATGGGAAGCCGAAATGAGTCCCTGGCCTCCATGGTCATGGATTCCCCCTGTGGAGAGGAGAGGAGCGGCACCTGCCTCATGGAGCCCACCAAGAGCGTGCAGAAACAGACCGCAAAAGACCAGGAACCTCGGGGTGGCTCCGAGCACGAGGGGCCCTCAGGTTTCATTCAGGACTTGCTGGAGATGCACAACACACCATCTCCCATGAATCACATCCTTGCCCCTGCAGACAGTGCACCTCAGCTCTTGGGGGTTGAATGACTTGCTAGGAGGTTGGACCCGTCCCAGCAGGCAAACTGAAGCCAGCAGAGCAAGGTTTCTGGAGTCTCGTTTTGGAAGAGCGACCTACAGCTATGGGGAGAGTATGGCAGACTGGACACGGTGCCATATGCCTTTCAGTATAATAATGCAAGAGACTACAGTATATACTGATTTGAGTGCCTTACTACTTTATTAGATCTTTTGGTATTATAGATTTTTTCAAAAATGATTTTAATATTTTAAAGAATTATTTGGAGAGGACCCTTTTTCATTTAAGCATTAATGTTACCTTTTGTATTGGTGTGTGTGAGCTTGTTCTTGTATATCTGTGATAGTCGCTGTGTTTGTTCTCTGAGCTGGAAATGGGGGCAGTGGGGTGGGAGGCCCTTGGATACCACAGCCAATAACTGGAAGAAAAATGATGTGAATTTCATATGAAACAGTCAGAGGAGATGCAGAGGAGATGTTGATTTATTGTTTTTTTTCTCAGTAGTTGTTCTTGCATTTGCCACACGGTGGAGCATTAAGCCTGTTCGAGGCCTGAACAACGTGGCAGTTGAAGGTGTTCAAAGTGGTTCAAGCCAAAAGCAGGAAACACAATTTCAACCTCACGCTTGTTTCCACTTTTCAGCATTAGAAATGGTCTTCTGAATCCTAGGGGTTTTTTCTGGCCGTCATGAACTGAGCATGTATACAGAGAAGAGTTACATAGCAACGTAACCTATGGAAATTATGCACCTGCTGTTACATATGTTTGATTTGCTTCAGTATATTATTATTATTATTATTTTATTATTATTTTATAAATCCATCAGTTCGCTTGTCTCTGCAGTCAGCAGAAACCAATGGGCAATATTTGCCCACGGAGATGCGTAGCGCAGCTTGGATCCCCTCTCGAAGTGTTTTTGACTTAACGCTTTCACCAGCTCCTCCTCCTCCTCCTGCTCCTCCTCCTCCTCCTCCTGTGTTGCAGCTCTTCCACTGTACTTTAAATGAAACCCTTCCTCTGACCAGAGAGTCAAGTGGAGGCCAGCGAGGTATCGTCCCACCTGTGCAGGGGTACATCTCACTCGTGGTGGGGTGCGAGTGTGTGCGAGTGTGTGCGTATCAGGGGAGAGGTGTGCGAGGACGGGGCCGTGCCAGGCGCCTCCAAGTGCCCGAGAAAGGCACTGCGAGTGCTGGATTAGTCTTGTTGCAATCACATCGGTGACAGCGTGCGTTACTTAAAGAGCAAAGTTATTCCGTCTTCCATTGAAAGCAAGAGAGAAATGCGAGCCTTACCCTCATCTTGCTACTGTCACGTTCTAGAGCAAGAAAATACTACTGGTAATTAAACTACAGATATACGACATGTTAAAAATAAATAAAATAAATTTAAAAAAAAAAAATTAAATTCTTCCTGAGATTTTGGGGTTGATGCTTGAAGACTTGAGGTGTGCGTCTAAATTTCATATCAGCAATTTAACCCCTTTAATGCTGGCAGCTGGAATTTCTCCGTATGGCTCCTGTTGCCGGCAACAGGTGACACTCTGGCCACCAATATTGAAGGGGTTAAGCGAAATGTATCCTACTGTAGCTGCGCATTTTTAGGAGTGCACAGCATTTTTGTTGTCCTTGTTGTTGTTGTCGTTATTGTTGTTTGTTAATTGTCCTTCAGTCATGACCTCTGGGACAGACAGAGCCATAATAGCATTGCCGGAGCCTCACTGTGCTATTCCACCACTGCAGCCCAGCCCAGCCCAGCCCAGCCCGCACTGTGACCCTCCCTCCTTTCCCCCGCAGAATTGCTTTTCCTGCTCTCACCAGACATGGAGGAAGTGGGCCTTGGACCCAGTCTATATTATATAATATATATATCTATATATATCTATCTATATATTAAAATTCTCGGAAAATTTCTGGAGACTGAAATCTCACTGTCCAGAATTCAAAGGAAGAGAAGCGTTCTTGAGTAATATTCTTGCAAATAGAATAAGAAAAAATGGTTGAGGTATATGTGATTTCTATTTTTTTGTGGTTGATTTTTTTTTTTTTTAATTTTTAAATAGGGATGTTTGAACCAGTTCCGAAACGAAGCTAATGCCAGATATAGATAAACCAATCACAACCAATGATTCATTTGAAACTCTACCCAGGTGCATTCTACTTAATTAAAACCAGTTCATGCATCCCTTAAATTGTTATTACTATTATAATTATAATTATTATTATTATTATTATTTTGGGTATTTTTTGGTTTTTGTAATTTGGTTTTTTGTTTGTTTATTTTGGGTTTGTTTTTTTGTTTTTTTGGGTTTTTTTGCAACTCTCCACACTAAACTGCGCAATACTGTGGGGGAGAAGCCATTACTAAACTATATGCTGCAGAACAATGTAGCAAGTAATTAATTCCCAGCATCCTGCCGGGACATCTGCTAGCAATAATCACTATTGATTTAAAGCTTTATTTAGCCTTTATCTATATCCTAGTAGAGTATAAGGTCTTGCCACATTTTATTGACATTTTTATTAGTTGAGTTTGACTGAGAACTGTTGCTGTTGTTGGGTTTTTTTTTTTGTTTCCCCTCCTCCCCCAATATTAAACTGTGAAATTTATAATGTGTTTAAACTATGGGTGAATCTTAGGCTTTAGTTTGCATGTTCAGCTAATTTGTCTCTATATGATTTTTGTTTGAATCTTTTTATTTTTTTCCTCTCTCAGGGCTTTTACAAAAAACAAAAAAACAAACAAACAAAAAAAAAAATCTTCTAAAATTCTTTTTCCTGAGTTGCAATGGACTTAACATGGAGATAATTCAATCACTACATTAAGCACTTGACTGTGAAAGCGCAAAAAAAAAAATAAAGGAAAAAAAAAAGAGAGAACCTTGTTTGAGGCTGTTGTGAAATAACTTTTGGGGGCTATGTGACAGTCTGATTCCATTTTCAGAATGATTCATCATCTTCTCTCTCTCTGTGTCTTTTTTCTCTCTTCTCTCTCTCCACGAAGGAATTTTAATCCTAGTGATTTCATCCCATGCAGGAAACAGTAATAAATGTGTAGAATTCATATTTTTCTAAAGGGAACTTAAACTGCTGCTACGAATTGTGTACAAGACTGGTTTATGCCACATGAACAGAGAATCACACATTTGTTTTGGTACTTTTATTCCTCTTTTTATTCAGTTGTACAGTACTTCCAAATTCAAAATAAAAACTTGTTCTGTATCAAACCATCTAAGCAATAAAATGTTATATTTAAAAATTATAGGTTATGAAATGGACGTGGCTCTTCTTGTGCGTTTGTTGTAACTTGCTCTCAGACTTAGTTCTGCTGGAGGATGATGTACAAGCCAGAGCTTATCTGTGCCAGTAGCATCAGCATTTCTCTTCCTTCGGTTGATCTGAGTTTGAGTTGCAGATGATTGCAGCACTCTGAAAATGCATGTTCCTTTTGACCATCATTTTCTGGTAGTCAAGCCCCTTTGAAATGCTGCTTTTCTCCTGTTGTAGTTCCTCAGTGCAGCAGCCGAAGACAACAGGAAAGTACTTCGGTGCTGATTTTCTTGCATAGGCGTTGGGTCAGAGTTCTCTTCCCTTTTTTTTATGAATTGTAGCCCTATGGTCACATAAGCGAGCGTCCTTTCAGCTGTTGTGATTTAACACTATATCAGTTGCTTTCTGTATAAATTAAGTTGGTTTCTGCCACTGTAGTTTTCTTCTTGCATAAATGTTTATGGTTGTGAACTCTTTGGGATGTATTCAAAAGCCGCGTGCATGTGTCACAAAGAGAGAAATCCTTTGTTTTAGCTTGTCAGAGCTGCCTTAGTTGCATTTTATATGCCTTCCTATAAATAAAATGCATTTCACAGGACAGTGAGCCAAAGAATCATCTGAGTTGTGTATCCAGCTCTGGAGGCCAGGGAATTGCAGTGAAGCTGAAGCATTCCCATCTTCCTAAGTCCTGCTGCGATGGCTCTTTCTGGCAGAGAATTGAACCAGGTTCAGAATGAGAGAGACAGACTTGGGGTGAACTGCTGCTGCTGCTTTCCTCCCTCAAGCCTCCTGCACCTTCCTGACAGAGGTCAGAATTCCTCACAGCACTTTCTCTGGTGAGGAGCTGGTCCCTCATAACCCTTAAGAGGGCCAGGTTCAAAGAAGAGCAGTCAGCTAGCCAGCTCTGCCCCAAACCAAGGATACCTGATGAAGTGGGGCTCTGTGAACGCTCTCTGGGTGGGCTGAGGGGGTGGAGACATGATTTTTGAGGGAGGAAACCAGCAGAAAATAAATTTATCCTCTCCCACCCACTGACCTGTGTTTCCTCTCCTCTCGTGAGACTGATGGGAAGCTTGCGTCCAAGTGGTGTGGGGACCTGTCAAGAGGTGTAAAATCAAATGGGATGAGTTTATGTGGCTAGGAAGTGACCGTGACTAGTTACTTACGAAATAGATGACTTAAAAAGCACTTGGTTCTTGGCCACGGAAGGGTATAATTGCTGTGCCCAGCCCTTTTCTCCTACCTCAGTTTGCAGTGACTATCACAAGTCGGGAATTTCCCTGCTCTTCTTGCCTTTGACAGGGTAACACCCTGCAGGGCTCGCTGAACTTTGCTCCTTGCTGACATTTCCCTTTCCCTCTTTCTGCCTCCATTCCTCCCCGCACCAGCTCCAGTGGCAGATCTGGCCTGAAATACCAGGTTAACAGAGAGGTGGGGAGGTGGTGGTGGTGTCCCTGTGCGCTCCCTCCAACTTCCTCGCCTCATTCTCTGAAGATTTTTTTTTCCCCGTTGTGTTTAAAGGTGAAGCTTCAGGTTAATTCTCCACATGGACAGAGAGTGGCACGGCCCCTGTCTTGTGGATCTGTCTCACAGAAGTGCCTCAGGCGTGGAGGCCAACACAATTAGCCCAGAGCATGAAGGTTTGTGGAAGATGTAAATCCTGTGCCACCACAGGGATGCCTTGGCAGGAGAGTGGGGATTTTTTCCAAGTGTGGAGTATGAAGCTGTGGCCTGTGGGAATGGGCTGGGACAGCAGGATTGGGTAAAAACTGGCTGTTCCAAAGCAGGATACGGACCCTGGTTGGATCATCTTTTGCATTTTTACTGCTACTAAATTGCAAATAGTTAAAGAGAAAGGAATAAAGGTATTTGTTTTCCATTATTCAGCTGTCACAAAGTAGCCAGAATCTGAGGGATGGGAGGGCTGAATGCCTACCCCAAGGTCTTCAGAAAGTGAGTACAATAAGAAATGATTTGCTGTTGACACTTAACATAGTGTTTTGGCCTGTTCTGTTGAAAAAAAGCCTTTCTCAAATAAAATTGGTCACAATTCAATTAACAAAGGTGGCAAGGGGCGAAAGTGTACTTGAAACTTTTCCTTTTTCACCAGTCTCCTGTCTGGGGTGTCACACGTTTCTTTAGGCCTTTGTGTAGAGTTACAATGGGATTGAAAATGACACTTTTAGAAACCCTGAGGCTTAGGGACTACCTGTAAAAAGCAGACAAGACCCCAGCACAGAATAAGCAGCACTTTATGTCAGTATAAGAGGCGCCATTTTTTATCACCCACTCTGACAATGCAGGAAAAGAAAAAGATGGAGAAATGCATTGGATTGTTCAATCAGAACATCTCTTAACTGCTGGACTGTGCAAAAAGGGGCCACGCCAGCACTTCCAAGAACCTGAGTAGCCAACATCAGGGAGGGAGGTGAGTAAAATGTGTACAATGCACCAGCATCTTCTGGTGTTGTGGGTCACCTGAGCCTCCAGCCAAGGAGCTGCATAAAAAATTTTTCCCCCGTATTCCCCTTCCTTGGCACTAACTGTAATCACCTGTGCAGGGGAGGGGCTGTGCTGCAACAGCGAAAGGGGCAACGAGGGAGATGCTGGGTTTTGTGCTCCGACCTGTTTAAATAAAGGAATTGACCTGGGGGATTTTGAAAACGTCCTTAATGTCAGGGAAAAGCTGAATGTTTCATGAAAAATGATCCAAGGTTTGGGGAAGGGGGAAGAGTGTGTGTAGGAAAAGGTATGCATCTAGCCTAAGTGGGATGGCATGATTTGACTCCATATCTGCATCTTGGGTTGCCTGTGCAGTGTCTGACCTGGGGACGTGATCAGTCGCCTGGCTGTGTGTGCACTGCAGGTTGGTGACACAGCACCATTTCACTGTGGTGACCCCTGGACTTTGAGTCCTGGGTGTGCTCTGGAGTTCCTGGGTTTGGCTTCCAGCCCCATACTGGAGCTGTGGTCCTTGCTCCATGTCCTCACATGCACACAAAGGGAACAGGGGAAACATTTAAGATCATATTGTTGTCACTATCTAGTGACTGCAGCTACCTGCAGATTTGCTGCTGGATTTCCCTAGTCTTTGGAAATCAGTGCCATGCTGGATCATAGGGTTAGAGAAAATGGAAATAACCCTAAAATGACAGGAGGTTCAGCACAGCTGGGGTTGCTGAGCCAACAGCTCTGCTGAGTGGGTGTACAGTCATAGCCTGTTTCTCTCGTTTTGAAGATTAACAGGAAAAGTGGTTTGTTCATGGAGCCCCATCTAGTATGTCTGAAGCACGTCCTGCAGATGCACAGACTTGCACTCAGCAAGTTCATACCTCTTGGCCTTTCTCAACATGACCTCAATGGTGTCTTTCCTAGTCCCCTCAGCTGTGGATTGTGTATTGGGAATGCAGCTTGAGAGGATTTAGCTCCTTCTCGACAATCCTGACAGGATGATTTACAGCAAGTAAGCCCAAGGTGTTTGTCCCACACGTTGAGCGGGTGTCAGACACAGGTGGTGTGTGCCCTTGGCCCTACGACAAGTGAGCAACTCATTGTCCAGTGGTACTCACAGGTTTTGCTTGGGAACTATTAGAGGACTGGGTGGGGCACAGCATAGGGAGGAGTGTCTGGGACAGAATTATTTAAGATCTCTCACTAGCTGCACCTCTTCAGGCACAAGAGCTGCAAGAGCACCATCCCTGTGTGCTGCCAGGGCCCATCAGTGGCTTCACCTGGGCAGGGAGGCCTATTTAAAGCAAGGGATGGGGTGAAGGTTAGGTTGTGGGAAAGAGTGTTGTGTTTGTGACCAGCAGCATATTCAGCACTGTAAAAAGATGTTTATGAAACTGTTTTTCCAGAAATACCTTTTTCTAAAAAGGAAATTAAGTGGTTTAATAGTGAGAGAAATACAGTGGGGAGTCAGAGGGCAGCTGGCCTGCTCCAAGACGGCAGTGAAGACACAGACTGCTGGCAGGTTACTGCACGGAATGGGATGCCCAACAGATACAGCAGCATCTGCCTTGCTGTTGACATATGCAAGCGTCACCTCAGGTAAGTGGCATATAACCTGTACACACATGCCAGAGTGTTAATGGGGTGTCAGAAAGACAAAAAACTTGATTGATTTCTCATGGGAAATCAAAACCAGAGTATTGCTAGGTAAGGTGCCAAGATGACTTCATTTCAGGATGCATCTGAAATCACTCTGTAGAGGTGAAACTAAATGGAGTTGAGAAGTGTTGAGTCTTTCCTCAAATTCTAGTATTGCCTCCTACTTTCAGTTCTCAAGTCCCCCCTCAGCCTAAAAAAAGACCCTCACAAAAGGGAAGCAGGTTTTTTTTCATATATTAAACAGTAGTAAGTGGGAAGACTCCTCTGGCTCACCCAACCTCACTGTGTAATGCAGTAAACGTAGCAATCCTCTGAGTAGTAGGAACTGAAAATAGCTTTCTCCTTTGCTGTGCTAGTTTATTTCTCCTGTGCCAGATTTGTCTCTTGTTTGTCAGGGAAAACTGCCAGGAGTGTATGAGGAAACTCTGGACGATGGGCGTTTGGAATACGGTGTTGTGAAAGCGCTTGAACTTCTCCAGAGCCTTTCAGCAGAGGGCTGTGAAGCAGCTTATGAACATCAGTTAATGGGAGGCTGTAAATAAGAGAGATCTGCTGGAGAAAAGGCTTTTCATCAAGAAAAGCCTGATCTGTTTTCATAATCTCAGAGGCAGAGGTTAATGCAGTAAAGGCCAGCGCGGCTGTGGGCTGACTTTCCGTCGGTAATTTTTAGCCTGTAACCGCACGTGGAGCGCAGCCGTGCTGCTCATAAAAATGTGCGAAGGTTAGGACAAAATGTCAGCCAGAGGGTCGGTGGCTCTACAGCAGGGCATGACCTGAGCAGCTGGGGCATGAGGAACAGCAAAACGTGCCTCTTGGAAGCAAATGTGCAGAGAAGTGGTCCTTCCCGAGTGTGTGCACACAGGACTATCAGCCCCTGCCCCCAGACAGGGAGTGGGTGCAGGAACAACGTCAGTTACGTTTGGGTAACTAAAGCAATTGATATGTTAACCTTCCTCCCATCTCCTGATCCTACAGAGAATGACAGCATAGGTTTCTTTTAAATGAGCAGCATCTGACTTCTAATGAATCTGCACCCAAAAGAAATATTTGTATCTTATTTTTGGATGATAGTAGTGCTACTTGTGAGATGTAGGCTTGCTTGACCATTATTTCTCCCAAGTATTTGCAACTCAAGCTTTACCACATGACCCGTGCTTGGGAACGGGAAGGTGACCAGGTAAAACCCGGCTCTAGACAAACAATGTAACCTTCGTCATTGCTGTTTTCCTCTAATTCTAGTGAAGCACAACCCTACTTGATGCACAGGGCTCCCAGGGAGCAGCTGGGGAGGAAGTAGCACATGGCCTCCCGTGTTCTACCACATGCACTGCTGCTGAGTGGGATTCCTGGATTTGCACACTTTGCCAGAAAGTCCCTTTTTGGTGGCAGGATGTTTAACACCATTTCATCTGCTGCCTTCAAGATGCTTGTGTGACTGAGGCTTCAAGGTTACTTGTATCAGGTCCATCATACTCCACAGCCAGAGAATCAGAGTATCAACCTCTCTGCATACACACAGCAAGCAGTCTGTGAAGTCTGCACCACAACACAGTGAGTTTGACTTCTGATCTCACGCCTAGATCACTATCTGTCAGTATCTTTTGGAGTTAAAACCACAGGGGCTGTCTAGCACAGCTACCTGAGACAGAGCCTGTCAGAAAATGAGCCAGGGTGGTAGGTGAGGGAAAGAGAGGGATCTGGAGAACTGAGCAACACGTGCACCCCGTGGTAACATGTTCTGGCACAGGATGCAGAGCCACGTGCTCCCTTTAATGCATTTGGCTATTACTTTTTGGTGAGTGCACCTCTTTGACACTTTTGAACTCTTTTTCTGAAGCTTAAAACACATGCTTAAAAATGAAGGTACTTAATTTGAACAACACTTAATTAAAAGTGATAGCAGCCTCTCCCCCAGTTCCTTCCAGCAGTGTTTTACTGAACAGCAGCTGAGGGATGTTCTGCAGTTCGTTAGCAGATCCCTGATGGTGAGTGGTTATTCCCACTGTAGCAAATCAGTGACATCTGGGTTGGTGCAATCCTATAAATTCAGCAAAACAGGAATGAGGGGTGATGGCCCTTGGGGATTGTCAGAGAAAGAAATGAGTAACCCCTAGGAGCGCTGCACCTAACTAATGGAACAGTAAGTAACACCCAGTGAGATGCTTTAAACAGGAGCAGATTGAGTTCAGTCTTAAGAGGACCTTGAGGGAATCTTTCAGATTACTAATACAGGGAAAGGAGTACAGTGTAGTTTTTAAAATACAAGCTAAATCCTGTTTTATGCACCATCTTTCCTGTGGTGCCTAACAGCAAGATGTGCTTCCTGATTTCCAGCTTGACTGTAGCACTAAGAAGACAGAATTAAGAGGACAAAATGTCATTTTCAACTGTGAAAAATTAATTCCACTCTCCATGAATGAACCACTATTACAAACAACCAAGCATTAAGTTAAGTCTTAAATACTGGCTCTAAGGAAAATGATGCACTTCATATTCAAGTGTTTTAGGGTATTTAAACTTGCTTCTAAATATAACCTGCTATTTTGGTGACAATGTTTGCCACGCTGTATGCAATAGTCATCAGACACTATTTAAATTCTAGCATTTCCTTTGCACTGGAAACCTGCAATAGGGTATTTTAAGACCTTCTTCCTTGGTAAAGAAAACAGTGTGTTCTTTCTTTCCTTCTCTCTTGAAAACTTAGGGGTGGAAAACTTGCCAGATGAGGCTGGGATCAAGCATGTTGTCCTGGCAAGGTCGTGTCCCCTGTTTGCTTCTGCAGTGCTGTGCATCCAGGCTCAGGCAAGGAAGCTGCTTCAGTGTTCTGAACAGCCTGGGCTCTTTGATCCAGCCTTCATGGAAAAGCTGAATGGGAACCTATTTGTATCTGACTGTGGTCAAGGTGCACATGGGGTTAAAAGGTCCAATTTAATCCAACTCTAACCACAGGAAATCCGGCTGTGGGGCCAGCACCAGGACAGCAGATGGCAGAGGCAGCATGTATGGAGCATCCCTATAAACCTTGCCTCTGCAACACCTTGCACTGACACCGCAAGTGGCTTGCAGCCCTGATATTTTCTGGAAGCAAATGCAAGATACAACCACTTACAGCTTTTCTGACTTCAAGCTTCACATCTGGCAATTATTTTCTGAAAGGCATAGAAAAACAGAGTGCTCAGATTTACTTTGGTGACCAAGATACAGCAAGGAATGCTTAAGGGCTAGACACAGCTGCTGTAACCCATCCTTGTAGATGTGCCTCTTTGAGCAGGGGCTAAAACTCTCTCGTCTGTTATGAGAAGCGGTTGTCACAGGCTTGGGAGATCCCTCAGCTGGTAGATTTGGGTATTGCTGGCTGTAATAATTTCAATCTACTGAACCTGGTATTGTATTTTATCTCAGGGTAAAGGCTTTAATCCCACATGCTCCACCACTGCAGCTTCATGTCTATGAAAATTACACTGTGCAGCTCCATCCAGGCCCTGCAGGGCAGGACTGAACCTTCTTTACTAAAATATACACTGTGAGATCATCTTGAAAATCTCCCTTTTCAGATGATTGTGAGACTAAGTACATCACCTCCAAGTATTCTCTTTGCTGTGTGAAAGAGCCAGCTCTTAAGTGGTGGTTTCATTATGTGAATTTAAGTGGCACAGAGAAAACTCATTTAAGGCAGGACAAGTTTCAGCTTCTCCTCATCAGTTAAGGGACTGAAATGTTGTAATGCTGAAATATTACTGCATCTTGGCTAATATAAATTTACAGCCGAGACTACTAACATGAGGGGACAGAAAAGATAAGCAGATAGATAGACTGCAATAACTGTTTTAGAAAGAAGAGATACCAAGATGAGATCTTAAAAATCTATCTTGATCTTTTCAGGGAAAGATGAGGCAGGCTTCAGATTTCAGAGTTATTTTTATGTCTTCTCGGACCTAAAAATATATCTGTTTTTAATTTTTCCCTTATTTATCCACAGATATAGTTCACAAATACAGGAGTCCCAGCATCCTTTATTTTTAAGCCATTTTTGTTAGCTTTTTCCCCCAGAAAGTCTTACCTTGTTCTGTTTGGATGCAATACACCTGCTGGAACTGCTACTTTCAGAATTACTGCCTGGAATGTCAGTGTTTGTTTGGTCAGATAACAGCATTCATGGAAAAGCCATAAGGATTTGGCCTTATTAGAACCTTGTGCTTCAGCAACCTTTAAGCATCTTAACAAATCCTTTTCCCACTGCCTATGGTTTAACAGGAGGTTATTCTTTCTAGAAATGTAGGGGACTATGGCTCAGTTTTAACTGATCAGGATTCAAGAACTTACGGAACATTTTCCCAGAGCCTTCCCTCATTCTTATAAAGAATTCTAATCTTAATTATGAGTCCACTGTCCAAACCAGAGTATTTGCTCAATATTATTTCCGTTCCAACTACACATATAGAAAAGCAGTTTTTTAAGAATACTGTGTTTTCACTCTTCGCATGTTTGCAAGTAGAGGTTGCTTATCAAGGAAAAGGCCTCTTTTTTTGGTGCCATACTCATGCTTTATTAAAAAAAGAAAAAAAGCTACACAACACTAAGAAAAAAAAATCAAGTATAATTTACAAAAAACCTGCAGCTGTTTCAAGAGATTTGATCTCACTTATAAATGGAACTCAGCAGGTAAAAACCTAAATGTTAATTTAACACTTCAGTTGCAGTACATCTGAACTTAATCATCCAAAACAATCAGTCATTCTTAAACTGACTGTTGATTGTAGCTACACAAACAATCATCTCTATCAATTGATTAGAAAAAGTCCCTGGGAAAATTTAAAGATAAATGGAAAAATATCAGAAGAATGTTACTTAGCCCACCCATAAGCTTTTACAGAAAATAAGAAATCTTTCTGGCTTTGCTCTCCTTTGTAAGTTAAATGCAATTCCTCTGTGTATTTTAGAAATGTGTAAGTGTAAAGCTGCTGAGTTCTGTTCAGTGAGGGGACTAAACTGGTACAGTATGGATCTATGTATGCAATTGCAAACAAGCTACACTAGTGCTATGTCTTACTATCTCCATGGAAGTGTATTGTGCAAGTCTCAAATGACTTCAAAACACTCCTGAAACAGCCCTTGTGTCACTCCTATGAGGTAGGTAGTGTCCTTCCTTTGGAGAAGAAAAGAGAACAGACTCTTTACTGCTCACTACATCAGGCACACTGAACAACAGGACAACCAGCCCACGTTATTATTTGGCTTCCCTGCTACTTCCCTGAATTCAGAGCTTTCACCTGCAACATTTTGTTTAGCACCATGCATTCCAGGAATAATCAGGGAATGATAATTTTGATTATACCTGTTCCAAGCTAAGGAAGAGCTTCAGCATAACTCTTTAAACAAGCACTACCATCACTAGTCTGCTCCATTCAGCTCTACAGCCTGCAATTTAATAATTCTGTACATGAAGAATTAAGGTGATGCTTCAATCCTTTAGTCTGACAGCAGCCACTCTTCTTTCTGAGATTAAATGATACTGGGGAAAAAATTAACTGCTGTCATGAAGCAGACAGCATACAGAAGGCTACAAGTATCACATACAGTTCCAATGAAGCTCAATTAATGCTTTGTAGACATGAACTCTAAAGCAGTTTTTCTTATCCCAAGTGTAGAATTGTTAATTCTTCACTATTTTTTGAGTATGTTAAGGAGCTCTGCGAAAGGAATTTATAATGGTCCGTCACTCCAAGGCCATAGTTTATGTGCTGTCTGAAACCACATTAAAAATCTCTTACTAATAAGGAAGAAACTCTAGTCCACATCTTTTACAGTTCTCTCTTTGAAACTTTCTCAAAACCTCACAGGAGCAGTGGTGTGGCAGTGTACTAAGCCAGCTGAATAGTGGTGAGAACGCTAGGTTATAATAATGCTTATGCTGCCACATGGAAAGGCAAGGCATAGAGACAGGCAGAATTGCTACTGTCTCATCTTTAAGTCAGTGAAATGATACCCTACCCAGCTGATAATAATGATATCCAGTAACATACCTGTGACACTAAGCTATCTCTGTGTGTTTAAAAATTGAGTAGAAAATTCAAGTACCAAAATAAAAGTTTCTAACTAATGGGATAAAGCAGCAAGTATGTTCTCCCATTTGAAGAAAAATGAGTAGACTGGCTTATTCACTACAAATAATGTTAGAGATGCCAAAGTTCAGTTACCACTGCATAATGGAATGTTATTGCTAAGTTTCAACTACAGCAAATTAAAAAGGAACAAGTAATTCAAAACTGTTACAACATTTATCATGAGTAGTAGTGGTCTACTGGCCACTGTTCTTATGAACTGCTTCTGGCTGAGAAAGTTACTGTGAACCATCCACAGTGAATGCCAAGCTGTATGATCAGAAAGATGGGCTTGGTACAACTGGACATTGCCAGTGCTGATTCCTACACAAGATGCCTCCTCTCTTCCTTCATGCTTAGAGCTTAAGCATTTGGAAGGTAAATCACCAAGTGCAGAGAAAAGAGCTGAAACCTTCAAGTACTTACTTCTTATTTGTACAGTCCTTCAGCTTCTAAAGGCCACACTTGCTCCAGGACTCATTCAGTAAGGGCTAATCTATTTATCTCAACAAATAAAACTAGAGTATTACAAATTAGCATCCTCTCTTCTGATCATGTCCTTTTTCCCGGTGTACCACTGTATCTAGAGCAGCTCTCATCAACCACCCCCTCAGAGAGTACCTTTGAATCCTCAGAAAGAATTAGAGCACACAGTTCAAGATGACCTATTATCAGAAATGAAAAAAACCCCTCTTGATGGTAGGTTAGAGACATAATCCAAGAGAGGGAACTTAGAATTTCAGTGTATCAAGTGCTGCAATAAATATAGGGCTTTAGTACATAAAGCATTTAATACATAAACACTCTGTTGACAATGCAAGCTTGAATATAAGCCCTCAAAACCTACCACAGAATCAGTCAGATTACATCACTAAAGGCAAAAAAAGTTGTTCCACGCAACTTGAGTGGAAATACCCCTTACGAAGGCAGCATTCAACTGTTTGCCAAGTGATCTGTGTGACAACTAAGTAATCTTAACTGCAAAAATATTCTGCCTGGACTAGCTATATTTTCAGAAAGTTGAACAAAGCATCTCTTCCATAGCAAGATGAGTCAAGAATATCTTCACAGTTCATTCTTGCAAAGTGTATAATAAAATAGTGCCAGTACAGGTAGTTTCAGAGCTTAGATGCTTCAAACACCCTGTGACAGGATTTGGAAATATTGCTCAGCATTCATTGCCTCAGAAGCTCAGCCCCTGCAGAGCAAGTGTAGGTCTAAAAGAGGATTTCCACAAGTGGGGATCAGGAAGGGGAGGAAAACAAGACGTCTCAAATTGATGCTTCTTCCTGACCTCAACAAGCTTCCAGATAACCTTCAGACACAGGAAGAAATGCAGTTGAGATGCAAACAGTTCAAGCCTTGTCCAAGTGCCTGAATGGCAGCAAACTGACACTCTGCATATCTGCTCTTTTCCCTGTCAGTTAAATTCCTGAATGCAGTAGATGTGGATCAATACCTCAGTACCTGGTAATCATGTAAGCCACAAAAGGGAATCTCATTTTGATTTCATAGAGCTTTTCTGCTCGAGTACTGAAATAACATGTAGTTAGTGATGAATATTCATCTGTGTTACCAATAAGAAAGACAAAGTTAAAAAAAAAATAACTCAGACCAGTGTACTGAGCAGCAGAAATATGGGTGAGATTTAAAAACCGTAAAGGGTGAATTAAATAGTTTGCCAATAAAAAAATTCTTTGACACCAACCATTTCTCAAATTCAGTTTCAAGTGTGTACAGCAAATCCTTGTAAAGCTTTAAAAAAGCCCAAAATCAACATTTGGATACATATGGCATTCTAGTTTTTAGGAGAGAGAACCAAGAACTTACTGAAAAGTTGTTCTGTCTTGTTCAATAGTTTCTTGAGTAAACATTGCAGAACTACCACTATAATCTGAATACTTTAGCTGCTGGCACGACTCAAATAACTAACCATTTAACAAGTTGGGTATAAAAAAAATTTATGTAGTAATACCAATTCAGCACACAAATTCCATGCTTCACGAGTTCTGCTGCTGTGTAAGAGTCTTTCTAACATCTATGCAGATAAGTTCAGATCTTTAGGTCACTGCATGCCCAGATCAAAACAGCAGCAAAATATCTACCACTACAAGCAGCTATACCCAATTGTGCCTTTAGAATGCAAACTATGCAGAAGTCTAGATGATCAGTGCCTTGCCACTGAAATGGGACCACACACACAAACTTCAGTGTGTGCATGCTGTAAAGAATAATGTTACTTACTGAAGAAGAGAAATGCATACAGATTTTGATACAGATATGATACAATCAAGACTGATTAAGTCACTAGACATTCAGATTAGGGAGAGGAGAAAAATCCTTCAAAGACAATGTACAGATGACAAGCCAGCATTACAAAGAACTCTAAAGGCACATTTCAGGTAACATGTTTCTGTTAAGACCAACCGCTTACACACGCAGGCACAAATCTTAATGGGCACCTCCCCCCACCCCCCAACAATTAAAAAAAAAATTAAAAGAGAAGTGCATTTTCAGTAATATTAACACCAGTTAATCTGTTCAGTCCAAATGTTTAGCAGTATTTTCCTTATGGTGATATGGATTCTCTGCACTACTCCAATCCAAAAAAACCCCAAACAGGCAGGATTAGTAAAGGTTCAACTGTTGTACTTAGTTAACATTACTCATCAGAGCCCACTGGTCTCTTCTGTGCCCTCTTGTAGGGCAACCTCCTCGGTGAAGCTTTATCTAGATAGAAAAAAAGAAAAAAGGAGTTACAGTTGCATCAATTGCAATTGTTACATGACCATGTATTTTTCTCCTCCCAAACACAAGACAAACTGCCCTGCTAATACTATGTATCACCACAGAGAAGCCAATTCAAGCAACTTGTTCAGCCTTCTTCATCCTAAATAGAAGGTAACAAAAAACCATTTCCATTCTGTAACATGCAACTCCAGGGTGAGGTTGGCTTTATTTGCCAGTTACTAGAATGCAAAAAAAAACAAAAACAAAAACAAAACAAAACCCTACACCATCTCCACCACACTCTGCTGTTTAGAAAACTTTCACATTTGGTAATTACACTTTCATAAAAATAATTAATTATTTTGATCAATACTGACTTGAGTTTGCCTTCCTGAAGAATTTATGATTGACTCTCCTTTAAGCAAATTTGTCTTGCATGAAGCATTTCCACATTCATACAGATTAGCAGCTGAAGATGAGTGTTTTTCTTGTGAAAAAAAAACCACTTTTCCCAAAAGCATCCACATTTGACTATGAAGATGCACTTTGTAATCAGATACCCCATATGGGGATTCTTGACTGTGAGGGTGGTGAGGCACTAGAACAGGTTGCCCAGAGAAGCTGTGGCTGCCCCATCCCTGGAAGTGTTCTAGGCCAGGTTGGATGGGGCTTAGAGCAACCTGGTCTAGAGGAAGGTGCCCCTGCCCATTGCAGGGAGGTTGTAACTAGATGAACATTAAGGTCCCAATACAAACCCTTCTGGGGTTCTATGATTATTGTAGAGAAGCTTCAATACTCTGTATGAAGTGCTAAAGCGATTGCTATGTGCATCTGCTGACTTAAAAATGCACATTTTCTTAAACAGAACAATCTCCAATAACTTCACTGTTTAGAGTATGTGCAAACACAAGGAGCAGCCACCATGCCATTATGAGCCAATCAGTACAGTATGAAATGTCTTTCAACAATTAAAATTCAAAAACCTCCAAGATCTTGAAGACCAGATATTTTAAAGAATTCTAATGTAGAGTTCTAACTGAAGCTAATCTGGAGCTGAGAAAACTACTAGTAAGAATAATGTAAACATCAGTTTTTCCTAGACTTCAAGTATTAAGATATGAAAAGATATTAATATTTATTTGGCTTAAGAAAGGGACTGGGACAGGACCCAAACATTACCACGATTTGAACCCATTTAAAGACAGCTTGTTATTCAGAAAAAATAGCATTTAGATTTTCTTGCTAGATTGAGATTTTTCAGTTTTCTGTGCCTGGATTTTACACTATCATTCTTGTGTCTCACAGAAAACGATGTACAAGAAAGCTTACATCTTCACGAGTAGAGCAACAGTCATGGAAACAGAGTAAAAAGGGTGAAGGAATAAAAAAAGCAAAGTCATCAGCTCCTGGCACATATCAGAGCTAAGGCCTCTAGCCCTTCTGCACTGAATGAAGCTCAGAATATACTTATTTCATCAAAAGAGCAGTCTTTGACAAGTAAAGGTAGGTCCCACAAAGGGTTTTCAAAGCACTTCCCTTTGCATCTTGTCTCAGATGCGCTTTGTTGAGGCTCTTTCACCTCACATCAGCCAATGCTTCTGATGATAGTTCACCCAGAATGAGGAAGACCCAGGAAGATAAACCTGATTAGTAAACTATTATACCCAAGGGTGAGGTTTGTTTCTCACTGAAACAAGGTGCACTCAAGGTGCACTCAACCAGGTGAACAGTCCCTCCACCATCCTCATGTAATATCAGTTTGATGCCACACTAAGGTAGTGGGGAAGGCAAAATACACATCTGCCTTTTAGATAAAGAGTTTTTGGAACTGTTAGAAGAGACAACAATACTTCAGCAGTATTCTACTGAAACTATATAACTGCAGTATAACCAGAAATGCATACATAAAATACATGAAAACATAAATTTAGAAGTATATAAAATGCATTTGTGCCATTGGATGCATCTGTTATCTTTTACTGCTCATGCTACATCACCAGGCATTGCATGCAGGAAGCTGTACTTCTATCCATGCCCAATTATTACATGGACAACACATTAACCACTTTCACTCTTCAGCTCACAAGGAGTTTGCCTCACCTCTTCTACTCTGCACTGAAGCCATGGGAAAGCAAAAGAGAAGAGTAAGAGAAGTTAGAAATATCCACAAACAGTCTAAGGAAATCACATATTTGGTTTACTGTTTTCATTTCAGGTATCAAGTAGAACTTAATCATTTTGGATTTGTGAAGGACATTAATAACAAGTTTTAATGTGGCTTTAGTTAATATGCACTTCTAATGCTCATTTAAAACTTTGGTCTACAGGCAAACTTCCAAACAACTTACAGAAACTTTGAGATGACGCTATTTTCTCTTATTAAAACCTTCTTTGTGATGCAGGTTTTGGGTAGAAATTTAATACTGTTGAAAAATAGCCTACAGACCAAATTGTAAAAGTCACCAATACTTGTTATTAGATCAATCAGTGAAGTTTGTTCTGTAAAGACTAGGCTGCTAAAGTAACAGTCTAATCATTAAGCTCAGTGCTTTAGACAATTTTTTATTCCCTAGAAGACCTGTATGCTGTTCTGAGAAATGGGTAGCAGTTACTTATTTGATTATAATTAATTGATCAAGTAGGTTTGTTATGCTCCAGTTTGTGGAAGGCAGACTACTTACTTATTTGATTTAAAGTTTCTTGGGGAATCCAGCTCATATCAACATCATTTTGATTTGATGTTCCCATCTCTACTTTCTGTACCGGTCTTTTCCTCTGAAAATTCAAGAAAGAAAGGATTTTTCTTTCAAACAAGGTTTGGATAGCACAAGTATAAGAAATTACTAAAAATGCTACATTTAATGAATTGTAATTATTCCACTAAGGCATAAAGTTAAGGCTAGTCAATGTACAAAGACATCACCTATGCATTGCATACAGATGAGACTTTGAGCTTTCAACAGCTTTTACTTGCCAAACCACATATACAGACAAACCCTTAGTTGTTATTAGCTAAATTAACGCAATTACAAATGGAATTCAGAAGGCCCTAATCAACATTATGGCAAAGCTTTGATGAGAACTAAATAAAGGACTAGACAGCTGTTTTTCCCAAAGTCTGATCTGGATTAAACTAACAGGCAGAAATAGAGAGCATGGGGAAAATCTACCGAGTAAGTAGTGAATCAGGAGACACACACATCCAGTGACTGGAGGGTATCAAAGCTTCCAATTCAGTGTGGTGCCAAAGAGCATGAGCTGAGCAATCAAAATGTCTTCGGTTATGAAGTTTTAAAACAACTCTCTAGTTTCTCCAGTAATCTCTAAGATTCTAAAAATAAATCTTCTGAAGTTTTACCTGTACTGTCATATTCCAGAAACAATTACTGAATTGCTTTCTTTTCACATCAGAAAGGTCTTGTATTAACAAATACACAGACAAACACACTACCCACCTTCCTAGATTCTAGTAATTGATGTAGGCCAACGATGACAAGTAGACCAAGTCCAGCGAGGAACATGTACATGAAGATCCTTTAAAAAAGAGTTAAAGAAACCATTAAATAAAAATCTTATGTTCTGAAGAGAGTTTACACAGAGGCACAGAATCTAAGCCTAGCTTTGGCCACATAAGATCTTTTGCAGGGGATGAGTGGGGAGAAAAAAAAAAAAGATTCTGAAACTGAAGTGCTAACAAATACTCTGACTTTGACTTCAGAAACTGTAATCATAAACTTAATTCTAACAACAGAACATTTGAAAAATGCTGTATAAATTAGAAAACTGTTCTAAATAAATACCGAAATTGTGCAACTTCAAGAACTTTTTTGCACTATCATGAAGTTTCCAGATATTGGGTAATAGGCAATATTTATGTCTGTGATAGCTTTAAGCACTTACAAACCCCTTAAAAATCTCCTTTATGCTTTTAGTACACTACTGCCAAGCAAATGCTTCTAGGACGTAATTTGTTTGCAACAGAGCTTTGAAAGACCTTGCTTATCTTGTTCTGTGTTCCACAGAATCATGCAATCAAGAGTTTTTTTAATCTGTGTATTCAGGTTTGTTTTGAAGAAATACCAGTAGATACTTAGCAAGAGGTGAACATAAGTTATATCTAAAATTAATTTGGGGAGTAAGGAGTTTACAGGTAAAAAACCTATTGCAAGCTGAACATCTGAACTCAGATTTATGATAAAGGAGATTATGGTGTTAAACTAAACAAGACACTTAATTGAAAATCCCTGTTATAGGGTAATTATCTGTTAACAGGACATTCACACAAACTGATTCTAATACATTGAATTCTTTTGAGAGCTCTTTTTTCAGAGTATCACCCATTTCCATGTGACCAATTTTTCTTTCATTTATGCCATTTTATTTGAGAAATATGAATTAATGCAAGAGTTATTTCTTTTGGCTGACCTTTTTAAAAGGAAGCTTCCTCAGCAGGTAATTTCTACCTGTGGCAGGACAATTCAGATATTCGACATTTTCTACAAGCATTTCTGAAGAATAATTTTTTTAACTCAGAGGTTCACTTAAAATTCCACTCCAGTGTTACAATATTTAAATGCATATCAGCACGGCATATGCTTGCAATATATAAGGTGTGTCGGATCTACTTATCTTTGAAAAGAATCACTCCTGAAAGATACCTTCTACAAACAGGGGATAGTGCAAAGAATGAGTGAGTTCCTCTATCTTGTACTCCAAATACATCTTCTAGTCTTTGTAACCTTAGATTATACTGGAGTGCTCCAGAAGAAATTTATTCAAGTCTTGACAGCAGGACCCACAGCCTAATACTATGGACCCTCTGCATCTTTTAACTCTTAGGAAAAAGCACAGCAGCATAACAAAAGCTTAACAGCTTTGAATTGCTATGTACCTGTATAACATCCAGTCCTATTCCAGGCTTACGTCCCCTGAGCTAAAGCACATCTATAAACTGCTCATCGACTTAGTACCAATCCTGAAGATCCCCATTATTAATACAGACCTTAATTTTGGGAAAAAGTTCTTATTTTCAGTCTGTCAACATTGTATTTGTCAGATGCCTGCTACACCATCAACACAGCAGACCTAATGTTCAATAAAATGAGGATACAAGAACTATTCTCACTGGCACCATCAATAACCTGTTCTACTAGGACACCAAATAAACTTGCATCTCTACTGTCCTTACGTTTCTCCATCCAGCCCATCTTCTTTTTCAATAATTGTAACAGTTTGATTGAAGACAGCATCTTGAAACATGTTGCCCTATAACAAAGTTTGCACATAACATTTCAAATTAATTTGTTAAACACATACACAAACATTTATCTTTTTCCATGTTCTTGGAAAAATTCTAGAAAGCAATAACTCCTGTATGAGACTTTAGTTTGTAAGTAGTGCTAGTTTGACTGAACATATAAAACTTCAGTACGTTATTTCATTACACATGAAGGGTTCTTATTACGACTACCAAAACACAAAGGTACAGAAGCCTGTTAATCTTTGACCAGCACCAAAAGATAAAAAGAATCCCCTATTTTATCCCCATTTATGCTTTTGCATAGCCTTCCCCCAGATTGTAACTACTGGCCATTTATTTGCCTAAAGTGAAGTCTGCAGTGGCATTCAGGTTGGCAGTAGGGTTTGTTAGCAAAGCCCAATTTAAAAAGCACAGTGAAAATTAAGTTATCCTAAACAAAGCTTTGTTTTGTTTGGTTGGTTTGGTTTTTTAGGAGTACAGTTCTAAGGCCTTCTATCTTCCACTGCCGACATAACTTTAAGTGCAACATATAAAGAACTGAGTGTGCCTGGGGGACTAATGTGAAACATGTAAGCAGTTAGTTACTGTGCTTATGTATCTAGTGATTTACTTAAATATTACAAAGGTATTCACTTTATGAAGAGGTAGTAACTCAACTAAGCAGTTCCTTCCTGGCACCTCCACATCAACTAGGAAGATTCAAATGAATTACAACACCAGGCTTACATTTACATCTCTGTAGTTGAGATTGATAACTAGACCGAAAGGACGACCACCCATAGGCTCAGCAGGGATGAAAGAGTACTCAAACGTGGCTTGTCTCTGTGGTGGAACTACTGTGTTCAGAGAGAGAGCTGTGAAGTTCTGGATATAAAACTGGTAGTCTTGGGGATACCGGAAGGAAGCATCGAGAGACTCGACAATGAAATCCTCTGTACCCTTATTGGTAAAGCCCACCAGAAATTTTACTATGTTGTTCGCTGGAAAGTCTGAAACACAAAAAAATATTGAACCATTAGAAACTTCATACACCCCACCAAGCCAATTTCTAAACAGAGAGCATCTAGAACAGACTCTGTGATTTTAGAGCTTCACTGTTTTACATGCACAAACATAGTCTAAGCAATGGTAAGAGGATGGTAGGTTAGCAGGGGACTCTTACCTTCACCTTTCACAAATAAGATGGTTGTATCAGCACTAGGTGAGGCTTTAGGCTCTCCTGACAAGTCTTCTTCCTCTTTTTCTTCTGTCTAAGACAAGAGACTTTTTTGAAAAAATCCTATAATGAACAGTGAAGCAAAGACCATGCTTGGTTCATGAGAATCCCATGTGTCAAAGCAAGCAACAACAGCAAGTATTCATACCATATCCTGCTGTTGCAGGATTAGCACAGTCTGTTCTCCCTCTAGACTTGATTAGCATCACTTTCAGCATTTCTCTTTCTACTTGTTATATTTGACACAGTACTAATCTGAACTGCATTTGGCTGTATTGAAAGGTTTATAATCAGAAAGAATCAGCATGGTTTCTGTTTGGGGGCAGAAGGAAAAGAATAAGGTCTAAATGTTAAGTGTTCACATCTAAGATATTTCTATTTAGAAAACAAGCACTTCCAAAATACAGGCAGCCATATGACAAACGAGAGTTACTTTCACCACAGAGGGAGTGTTTAGCAGCTTTCTATTCAGTTTTCATTAGTTAAGGGTATTTATGCCTGGAAATAGTTACACTGTTGGAACAAAGCAAGTTCATGGACCCACTCGTTCAAGTTCACCTTTGTGATGATGCACTTTTTAATTTGGCAAATGCAAGCATTGAAGGCTTATTTTCTACTTGGGGATCATGGGATCATTACTGCCCCCATCAAATAAAAACAAGGCTGACCCAATTTTAAACAGTCTCAGCTAATTGCCTGCAAGTCAGATCATTTGATTTCAATGCTCCAACGACCACCTGAAGCAGCGGATATCCTACCGGATCAGTCGTACATGTACCATGAACCCAGGAACCAGAGCTGAGCACCTGTGCCAAACTATATCATCTCTTTCAGTGACAAATAAAAGAAATGTCCTAAAAAGTGTAATGTTTTGTAACCAAGCCATAGACTATTTATTAAAAGCAAAATATTTAATAATACTCTGTCAGCATACCTTCTACCACTTAGCAAAGCTGGTCAACCATAAGATCATCAGCTTACCAACATCAGTAAAATCTGATAGAATGAAAGAACAGTTTATGTTCTTATTACACGTCTTTGCCTAATAATGTCCCAGACTTCCTTATTTTGAGAGAATTTTGTACACTGTCAACAAACCTAATACTCAGCTGCTATAAGCAGATTACAAAACTACATAAAATATTTCACCTTTTTGTTTATAATTTTTTTTGTTTGAAATTTTTTTGTCATGTAAATTAAGTTTAGTTAGCTGAATTCTTTTACCTGTGTTGTCTTGTCTGATTAGTTTTGCTTAGCATGAGTAACTAAGCTTGCTGAAGTCTTAGGCTGCAAGCTGCAAACTTTCACCTTGAAAAGCTGAACAAATCTTGAACTGTTGCTTAGCTATGTGAAGGGAGGCTGTGAGACTAGTGCAAACTGAAACATTAGGAAGCCACAACTGTCAGCAGAAGATGCAACCCATCCAGATTAATATAGCTAGAGAAATAATTCAATAAGGAACAAGAAGACCCCAGAACAAAAATCACCATTAAACTAACAGGCACATGCAAGATGCATGAAGAACAGGTGCACAGGTTGTAAGAGTATAAAAGCCCAGGGATTTTGTTCAGGGTCCCTTTCCAGAGGGATCCAGCCCAAGCCGTCCCTAATTGAGTAGCACTCAATTATAAAAATATTTTTTTCCCGGAATCAGACATCTGAGACTCTGCTAAGGGAAAACTTATGTCAGAGATTTTTAACATTTGCCAAGCTGAAGCAAGTGACCCTAAACAGCAACATGCTCGCAACATACCCTACAACAAGTGTCAGAGGCTAGGAATGTAGCAAGTGAAAATAGCCCAGAAAACAAATACAAAGAAGCCAGAATTAAGTAGTACTACAGCCCAATGTTCTTCTCAGTTTACTGAGGTACAGCTTAAGCTAGAAAAGAACTACAGGAGGCTCCTAAGAGAATCTGATTCTCTCACTTGGTGTTCTTTTTTGTGACCTATAGTTTTGTCAGTAAGAAATCAGGTTGTCCCCATGTGGTTTCTAAATTCAGGAAATTCAGGAAGAAAAGATAAATCCTTTTGACACTTCAAACTGAACACAAGCTTAATTAGAGATGTGGAAACAGCTATTTGAAAATAATAACGCTACTAAACTCCTACGTAAATTACCCAGCTTGAAGCACTTTTGGTCTAATTCATACTTTTGAAGTAACGCTCATGTAAAATTACCAAGTCTGTTGGCTCATCTTCTTCAACTTCAGCTTCATCATCTTCATCTTCAACTACAGTATCTTCCACAGCTTCTTCATCTTCTGTAGCATCTTGAGCTGCAACTAATAAACCCGAACCTACCAAAATAAAATACGAATACAAGAAAGCCTTTTTAATGCCTAGATAATGAACAGAAAACTGACACTGAAGTACAAGTCTCAAACTAATGTCTGAAGTTCTTAAAAATCTGTCCAATACAGTGTTTTGAAGCCTCATTTGCAAAAACCTCACATTACAATGATGCCTGTGTTGATCTTTCAGCCTTATTCCTTCTCTAATAACTTTCTCATCTACTCATTTATCTGCCACCAAGTTCAAAACCAAAACGCTTACAAGCTGGATGACAAAAAATTCAGCATTCACACAGCAATGCTTAAATTTGCAGAAGGCAACAAATTTGCCTTAAAAGCTATTGCTTAATTTTGGAACATGTAAACATATGAAAATACTTTAATTTTGTAATTTCAAAAGTGAAAATAAGACATTGCTTTTGCCAGGAAATTAATTTAGCAAGTACTGTTTCTTCTAAGACTAGAAGTCTACTAAATGATTAGCACACTGATAACAGAACAGCACACTTTGAAAAGTAGATAAAAAGTTATTATTTTTTGCACATATTTTCACTCAAGTTTTACAATATTAAAAAGTCTTTTTTAATATGACCTCAATATAATGTACTAATATATCCATATATGCAACAGAATCACAACATTAGTCAGAAAAGAAACCTGACCTAGAGCAATGCTCCAAGACAAGTGTAATCTGATAGTTCACTGCCTCTTGCTTTCATGGAGCCAAGCCTCATACATTCAAACACTGGGCAAATATGATTAATAAAAATATTGGCCATGGGACAAAGTTCTGTTCCCTTGCAGTTTAAAGCACATGGAGGCAAGGCTGAGAACTTTTAAAACCTGTGCAAAAAACTACAGATTTTTTTTGGTAATAAACCTAACGTTTTCCATATATGAAAAAGCAGAAACGAACAGATGATTGATTTACCCAAGTCTCAAAAAGATCTAATTGTGATAAATATGCATTTAAAATAAATATTTAAAAACTTCCACTGGAAATAAGAATCCTCGAGCAGGACAAGTATAGCTGAGGACTTAAGAATTGTCAGTCAGAGCTAGAAAAAGCAAACACAACCCGTCCTCTAAAGTGTCTTTAGAAAGTACGCTCAAAGACTTTTGCTCGAGCACGTGCAATACTTAACCTAAGCCTTAACTACCGTGATTTTATTTGCTGAAGCTTTAAACTTGTTATCAGTTTACAAGTGTACGAATAAAGATTTTTTTTAATTTAAAAATTAACAGGGTATGGGTAAGCCATAGGCACCCACTGCTGCCCAGCACACTCTTTCATATCCGTAGCTTACAGTCTTTTCAATGGATGTCGGAGGGGCTGATGATGATGTGGCAATAGCGGGAAAGGAGAGCTGCCGGCTCTGGGAAGGGACTAACACACAGCGTGTGCTGCAGCCCACTGCAAGAGCCGGATGAGAAGCCTCCCTTCTCTCTCCTGCCTTCCCAAAGTTAGTAGTAGGGAGGCAATTTCCAGACCGTGAATCAGATAACGCTGCAGCGTAAACAGAGATTAGCTCTCCTATGTGTCGCCAAGGACACTCGGGGGGTGGCGGCAGACGAGGTGGGAAGGCAGGGTGGCAGCCAGCGCATCTGCTGGGAAATGTGGGAACCAGCACCGCCGGGGAGCACCGAAAAGGACGAGCCCGCTGCCCCGTCCCCAGGCAGGGTCTGGGCGGGCCGGTGTCACTGCCGGGCCCGGGGCCGGTGCGCGGGCGGCCGCCGCAGGGCCCTGCCCCACACCGCGGGCCGCTCTGCCGGGAGAGACGGGGGCCCGGCCCCGCACCCCGCCAGGGCGCCCTCGGGCGGGGCCGGGGCCCCGCAGGCACCGGGCCGGGCCCCGCAGCCCCGGCGGCCACGTGCGCGGGGCGCCCGGGGCGATGAATGAGCAGCGCCCGCCGGCTCCCGGCGGGAGGGTCGCGGAGGCGGCGCTGGGCTCCGCAGGCCCCGCGGGAGGTGCTCCCCCACTTCCCCGGGCCGCCAAGGGGATCCCTCCCGCCCCACCACCGCTCTCCCGTGCCCCGGCATCGGCGGCCGCCCGTCCTCACCTGGGCCGCCGCGGGCGCCGCCGAGCAGCAGCGCGGCGGGGAAGACGAGCAGGGCGAGCAGGAACAGCTGCGACAGGCGCCTCATGATGGCGGCGGCGGCAGCGGCGGCAACAGTCCGGCACCCAAGGCAGCCAGCCCCGGCGGCGGCGGGTGGCGGGCGCTGCGGGATCGTCTAAATGGCGGCGGGTGCGGGATCGGGCGCTCGGACCTCCTCCCGCTCCTCCATCCGGGGCCGGGGCCGCTCCCGCCCCGCTCCGCCCCCGCGGACGTGGCTCCGCCGGGCAGGAGGCGCGGCGGTCACGTGGGCGCTTAGCACACGTCTGCCCTCAGCCGCCGCCGTCCCTCCCGCAGGGAAGCGGGCGCGGCACCGAGCCCGCCGCAGCTCGGGGAGCCCTCGGGCACGACGCTCTCGTACACCCGGTGTACTCCCCGGGGTGGGGGGCGGGATTGCGGTTCTTGGGGCTGTCCTGTGGGGGGGCTTGGATTGATCCGCGCCGTGCTGCAAAATGTGGAAGATGTAAAAGATCTTTTTAAGAGAGGACGTTCTTTGATCTTTGTATACTTTTCAAGTCTGACAACCAGAAGGGAGATTTAACCCGTGAATCACATAGCAGCTAACAGTCAAGCTCTGAGTGATTTCCATGTGTTAGGACTTGTCTGTAGAATTGCCTTGTTAAGGTGTAGGGCTTGACACGCTTCGACGATCTCAGACCTTGGGGGAGATTAACAAAGCTTGGGAAGAAGGATGTACCACTGGTAGCGGATACAAAGAATGCAGAATTTACAGGCCACAAGGACATTTGGCAGAACTCCCAAGACAAGGAAGAAACTAATGAAGACAGCTCAGCAACCGTGCTGAAATCAGCTCCAACTGGGGAAAAGGTAATTCTGGCATGGGGGAGATCATGATGACTGGCTAACAGACCACCTACCCAAGAAACCCACCAACTCAAAAGTCGAGAAATACTGAGCATCCAGATTGATTAGCATGAGAAACGAGGGAGTCATTAACCAATAGAGGATAGAATACTAATAAATAAAAAACCGATGTAACTTATAGCCAATGAACATTAATGCCTGTGTTTGTTAAAATGTATGAATAGTGGAAATTTTTGATAGTTGGTATGCTTGATTTGTGGAATACCACTGAGCACCCAGGCTTGCACAACTCTGAAATAAATAATAAACGTTTCTCTCAAGTGTGTAGTAGTTAATGGTTTGTTGCACACTGGGTAAAGAATCCACTTTTTCTGGACAAGAATGGTTCCTTTCCAACTTGGAATATTCTGTGATTCTGGGGGAAGTGCTGCCTATGGCTGTGTGGGGTGGCTGGTTGTCGGGGTGGTCATGGCCACAGCAGGTGGATGGGGTGGCTGTGGGAGGCCAGGGCTGCTTCTCTGCCAGCATGCCTTTGGCACTTGGCAGTGTGGGAGCCTGCACCTTGAGCTTGGGATGCTTCTAGTGCAGGGAATGCCAGTTGTGTTCATCTTTGTTAATGTTCTATGACACAGTAAAATCCAAAGGATAAGGATTTGGGGTTTTTTAGTAGATTAACATACTACTGGAAGGAGCAAAGACAAAGCATATTACTGAAACAAAGGTGCTGTTTAAATCTTGTAATTCCATGTTGCTTTAGAATAACTGGGTTTGGGTCATATATTTGACAGTTTAATTGAAAGTTTCTCAAAGTGTGATAGGCCATCAATATGATACTGATACATTGCCTTTATCTCAGGGGACCTTTTCTTAAATGTTAAAAGGGTTATTAAGATGGAAAGCTTTCCCAGGCCCTACAGTCAAAACATTCAGTGAAAATAAAAATACCAGGGCCAAAACCAGCCTGCAAGCTTTATCCTTCCTCCCACAGTTAATTGAGCAATTTGCGTGCAGGATACAATGAAGCAAGAGTAGTGTTGATACATTCTGTATTTTGAGGTAACTTTAATTTGTCATTTGAGCATTTGCAGCTTGCTGTGATGGCAATGGTAAATGTAGTCTTCATTTTTTATTTTCACTCATTTGATTTTCAACCTGCAAATTACACTAAAAAAATTATCATAAGTAACCATTCTTTTAATCTTATTTTAACGTGCCGAAAACCTTACTGAAATGCTGTTAAGTATTGACTGAAAGTGAAGCATGATTGTGAGAATTGGAAAACATTCACTGCTACTGATAAAAGTATTTCTAGCCAGATAATATCCACAAAATGGTATACTATTACTTTTTCTATAAAGGTCCTAAAGTTTGTTTAACATATAATCTTTGACCAAACACATTTGACTTAACCTAGTCATGATTTGGTTGTTTTGTGGTTGGTTTTGGTTTGGGTTTTTTTTTTGGGGGGGATGGTTGAGGGAAAGCAGCTAATTACTTTTTCTTCAGGAAAGTAAAACAATACTGCCATGCTGTAGGAGGTTTCCTATATAGCACTGCAGGATCTGAAATATTTTGTGTCTTCTATAATTGACTATGTACTTAATGTGCTGCTTTTCCATCTGAGTTAACTGCTCTTGATGTTGCTAGTTAATTAACCTGTATGGTGCTCTTACGGAATTTACACATGGTGGGGGGCACAGAAATGTGTTAATTAAAAGTGTGTGTGAAAATAGTTGAGGTACCTCGACTAGTTTCAGCAAAACGCTAAGCCAAGACTGACTGCAATACTACAAATGTGCCTAAAAGCATATTAGGCTGCAGTTCTTTTGTACTAAGTTCTGTACCCATATTAAACAAGTTATAATTTGAAAGAAAAGCCTGCATGAAAAACTGGAGCAAGACGCAGAGGATTTTTTTTTCATGGACTGCTCCACGTGTACATTCAAGGGTTGACAGTATCTGCCACTATTGTGACTTTTAGATTTGACATCCCTTCTGTTGGATACTAATTCTGAGAAGGCTAGTGTTCACTGGGAGTTCGTGTTGCCCATTGGAATGTGATTGCAGTCATGTACAAGCATCGTATCCTTGCATTTAAAAAAATGGTTTCAGTTAGAAATTACATGTAAAACTGTAACTAGAAAATATGCCTTCAGTTTCATAAAGTGTATTACAAAAAGAGTGAGTGTTCCTCATCTGTGGATTATAAATAAAGTTTATTTTGTATTTCCATTTTGAACTTCTTAAATGAATTTCCCTGATGTGTGTTTCCTCTTTGAAGATACCTGGAAAAGGCAAATAACTGTTTATGTACACATAGGCAGACTTGTTTTTGCATTAATACTTGTTTTTGGTGAAGTGTTTAAGGATCAGCTGGACTGCCTCTGCAGCATTTACTCATTACTTCTGAGAGATGAATTCAACAAAGCACTTTTTGGAGCAGTGTTGTATACAAAGTCCTAACCTGTTGTCTGCTTCCTTTATCTCTTCATTACCTCTTTTAGTTTAGAGAAGTAATTCTATGGATATGGAATTCTGAGATTTTTTTCCTTTTAATTTCTATGGTTCTTTTCAAAATTACAAAGTTACTGTATGTGGCACTTATTAATAATTCCAATGAGAATCTCTCACTTAGACCTATCAACCTATCAAGCTGACATTATTCTTTCTCACCAATTACAACTCTGGGGAATCAACTCATTTGAAATTGATGCAGGCAGAAAGGGGTCATATTGCAACACTCATCCCTGGAAGCCCTGTCAGCTGCTTCTGACTAGGAGACAGAACTGTTCACGGGAGCTCTTAATGAGATTTGCTAGGTTTTTGCCTGAATTGGGGGGTTCTTTCAAGTTTTTTCAGGAAGAAATTTTATTTACCCTATTACAGCAAAATTGTCTCACAGACACACAGATTCCTTATTTTATCAAAAAAAAAAAAAAAGAGTTACCTCTCTGAAGACTTACCTTATAAAAATATATGGATAAACTGATAGTGTTCCACCAACTTGACTAAATAATGACTAAATAGATGATTTTTTGAGAAACTGAAAAATTCAAATGAAAAATCTAATAATCTGGATAAATTTGCCACTGCCAGCCATGACTGCTTAATCAGATTTATGGATTACATATGCTCCACGTAATGGCAACAGGAAAGGAACTTCAGAGCTCACTTTGGCCTTGTTCAACCTAGCTCACTTTGGCCTTGCTCAAGGTTGCCCAGTTAAAGACTCTTTGTAACACTTCAGTTGAAGGTTGAGGTGATGATTTTGTAACATATACAGCTTAAAGCATAGAGTATTTTTAGCTACCACGTTTTTTTATTGTCCCTCTGCATGAAGAGCAGAAACGAAGTTGTTGACATGGAAAGATAAAAAGCTATTTTTATTCTACACTGTAAGTTAATTATTGCTACTAATTCAGTGACAGGCTGGCTATTTGGTAGATTTACGTCATTGTGGACGTGAATTTCATAAGTCCAGTCTTTCTCACCCATGAAAAGGTGCCACACTGTGAAATTAGAAAAGTACAAAGCTGCAGAGAGTCCTGAAGAGTTCCCCAGGTGCTTCTAAGTGTGTCAGTTGTGAGATGTTAGTAACAAGAAAACCTAATAGACTATCCTCTTTAAGGAAAAAATCTCTAATTGACTGTCTTTTTAAAGTAAAAGATCAAATATTTTCAGTTAGTTAAACGGTTTAATTAACTGTTAAGTTACTGTATATAAAGAATAAATAGTATGGACAATATTTAAAAATCTGCAAGAAAACCTACCTTTTCAAAGAGTCAAAGTGATTCAGTGGTTTTGGTGGTACCAAACTAAAGATTTGATATGTCCATTTAATTATGTCTATCTACTAATCCTTGTATGTTGTTTTACACCTGGCTTGAAAGTTAGAGATGTCTCAACTTCAAGACTATACCTTAAATTCACATTTCTGTGAATGCAAATCAAATTGGTAGGCGTGAGAGTTTGCTTGTATTGGAGCCTATGTGGCAATAGTGGCTTAGAGTACCAGCATTCCCTTTTACATAATTTGGACTCAGCATGTAATATAGTTCAGGAGTGGCAAGAAATCTGGTGGTGTAGTTCTGCAGAGCTAACTGGCACACTTCAGAACTGCTTGTTCTGGAGGAGCTTGGGGCTTTTACAGACATGGATGTTGTTCACTAGTGGCAAGCTCTGAGGTGAAAGGCTATGGTAGATTGTCAGTGCTAAAGAAAAAAAAGGAAAGATGAAGATTTGATTAATTCCTAGGTATTACACTCTATGATAATGGAAAAGAACAAAGCAGATATTTTATCTTTGTTGAATGACTATGTACTGTTATTGGTGCATTCAAATTGGAACTCATTCGCTCTCCCATCAGCAGGATCAGGTAGAGAACTGGAAGAGTAAAAATGAAAAAAAAAATCACGGATTGAGATAAAGACAGTTTAATAGGTAAAGCAAAAGCCATGCACACAAGCAAATTAAAACAAGGAATTAATTCACTGCTTTCCATGGGCAGGCAGGTATACGGCCATCTCCAGGAAAGCAGGGCTCCATAACACATAAGAGTTACAAATGTCATTACTCCAAATGTCCCCTCCTTCCCCTTCTTCCCCCAGCTCTATATGCTGAGCATGAAGTCATATGGTCTGGAATATCCCTTTGTTCAACTGGGCACAGCTGTCCTGGCTGTGTCCCCTCCCAGCTCCCCATGCACCCCCAGCCTCCTTGATGGTGGGGAGTACGAGAAGCAGAACAGGCCTTGACACCGTGCAAGTGCAGCTCAGCAGTAACAGAAAGATCCATATACTTTCAACCCTTTTTTTAGCACAGATCCAAAACACAGCCCCAACACTAGCCAATGTGAAGAAAATTAACTCTATCCCAGCCAAAACCAGCACAGGTGTCAAACTTTGCAACATTTGCATTCCAATCCTTAAATTTCTTCTCCCCTTGAAGAAGTAAGAAAAGGCCATTGCCATAACTTTTTATTCCCTCGTTTACTTCAAATAATAAATTGCAAAGTGTTTGGTCACTGCTTGAAATTGGGTGATTGCATTAGGTGATCTGTGTAAGTCAAAATTCCACACTTGACCTTGCATCCAGCAAAGGACTTTAGGAATGATATTTTTCCTATAAAGTTCTTAAAGTAACTTCTTGGTCAGAACCTTCCACTTGAGTCAGTGGAAGTTTGTCTCAAGAAGGTAAGAGGAACTGCTGCACATGGCATCTAGGAATGTTATAGATACTTACAGTGCTTACAGTATCAGTCTGAATTACACTTAGCTGTCTGTGATTCTCTGACTCTTTTATATCTCTTTCCATCTGGCAGTTTCAGGATGCAGGATGTGGTTTTGCCCTTGGTCTTTCACCCTCTGTTGCTGCAGGTTTTTGTTCTCTCTTCTGAAAGAAGAACAAAATTGTTGTTGCATTTTCTTCATCTTGCTCATTTCCAAATTCTGCTTGCAGGATTTTAAGCTGAGGAGCCAGCTTGTTATATTTAGATAGCGGCTGTTGACTTTCTGCTAAGCTGCCATCCTTTTCTCCTTGGAATTTTGTCTGCAAGGACAGGAGCCATTTCTGTGTGTATTCTCACTTTCCTCCCTCAGTGCTGTGGGATGATGACCAAGGACTCAGGCAAGGGCTAAGGATTACTATCTCTGGCATACACTGTGTGCATTCTGTGTCATCTTTGCAGATGGAGATCTGCATAGCTGGTGTTGAGAAAGGCTGAGTTGGCCAAAAGAGGAGGCCTGTGGAGATAGGACGGTCCTGTTCGGGCTTGGAAGAACAAAACAATGTCATATCACCAAAATTTCAAAGGACACAATGGTCAGAAAGTAACTTTTGCCTGATTAAGGGTGGTTTAAATATGCAAATGCCCAGCTCTGCATATTCTAATAAGTTTAATGAAGTACATGCTATTATGTATATGACTTATTACTCAACTTTTCATGTAGATCATGCTATACACAGAGAGGGAGAAGGAGGATAAGACTGGGCTGTGTATAAGAACCTATAAGGGGCTCCCTGATCTATGAGTGGAGAGAATCCCTCTATTGTTTCTATCTCCCTGCTTTTATTCTTCCTTGGGAAAAAGTGATATCCCAGGATGCTGGAGTAAAGAGTCCTTACCAGCTTTCAGCATTTCCTAGGGGGGCAACCACTCTCTATCATCAACTAAATAGAAAAAGGAGAGGTCATGTGGCTTGACAGCATTCAATTCAGAGGAGGTGGAAAGGTAATTAAGGATGAATTTGAGTAAACGTCACCCATACTGTTACCATGCTAGTGGAGTTGTGTCATTCTGCATTGCAAAAAAAGAGGTGACACCCTCTGTTCAGTTTATGCAAACTATTTTTCCACTAACTTCAGTGGAAATTTTCCATCTGTGAAGATAAATCAATGTAGGCCAGCATTACAAATTTATGAAAATTAAGAAGTTCACCCTTCTACAATGCCTACAGTCCTTGCACCTGCATCAAGCTCCACTGGAGTGACAAGTCTAAAGAGTAGTTGTCAGATTTTGGCCTAAATTACAGTAATCCATGACTTTAAAGCAAAAATTAAAAACAAACAAACAAACCAAAACATGAAGAAATAAAAATTCAATTATTGGCTAACCCATTTTATTGCAGAAAATGAAGAAAAAGAAAAGTTTACATTTAAGTGGTAAGAAATAAAATGTCTTCTCCGCTCCTTGAATCGCTCTATTTACTGAATTTTGAGAAGACTGATAAAAGGAAGATTTTACTCACTGAAGACAAAAGTAGAAGGCAAAAAAACATGTTCGAAATGCTACTGAGTTAGTCTGTTGGAGAAGGCTATACATTTTTAAGCTGAATTTCCTAGATATTATAATAAATTTAGTAATAAACAGGAGTAGAGTTTGATCCACCATTTTTAGACTATTGGTTTAATTTTTTGTTACATCACCTGTAACTGAAAAATAAAGAAAACTATAAATAGGGAAAAGTATCTCAGATTCTGGTGGAAACCCTCTCAGAGTACTTCCCCTTTTGTTGTACTGTATTACACTGCTCTTTATACCTATTTTCACTTCTCTGTTTGACTGTATAAGACCTGGTATATTCACTATGTTCTCATGCAAAGAATCAGATGATATACTCACATTATTCTCTCTCCAATTTTTTGGAGGCTTATCTGTTGTTCAGTGGCTGCCTACCAAAAGTGTGTAATTTGTAACCTGTATAATTTTTAATTTATAATAACTGTCGTTAACCATAATTTAAATTTATATTACATTTTTTAATAATTTGTAATCTGAATGGGAACTGCAATGCAAATGCATTGCCCCCCATGTTCATTACTCAGTTAATTCAAGGCACAACTCCAGCACCTGCATTTGATATTCTTAACACTTCTTTTATATTATACATCTGGGAGGCCCAGCAGTTCCATTAAAATATTGCAATGTAAGTGTTATTAAAGCACTACTACTAATTT
>JAWWLV010000088.1:65860232-65900383 GCA_035041135.1 Platyrinchus mystaceus | reverse complement strand
GGAGCCAGCTGGCCTCATCTGTCCTGTCCATCTGATTGGAGTCAGAGGGATCTGAATGTGTGTAAATGTAGAACAAATTGGAAGGCAGCATTGATGTGGTGAGGGCGATAATTTGAATGTAGTTTGCGCTCTAAAGGCAGTGACACCCTCTATAAACGTATATTTAAGCGTATATTGCTTAAAGACAGATGAAGTGAGAAGCATCTCATGGAGAACTAACCTTGCGAAAGCATTTGCTGGGATAAATGTATTGAATTTTTGATGACTGTAAAAATGGTTTTTAGGTATTTAGAGATCTGTATTTCTTTTAAGTGAATCTACGGAAGACACAGAAACATCTAAAGGTGAGGTCACTGAGAACTGCCAGTCACACCCAGGGGAAGAACTTAACGCTGAGGAAGGAGATTGTGATGACTACAATGATGATGAAGAGGAAGATGAAGACTGGGACTGGGATGATGAGGTGGGAAGACTCTTGAAGCGCCACAATGCTGCTGGTGGGTGCAATCCACAGGTATGTCAGAGGCTATTCTGTGATTGTCAAAGGTGCCCAAGAGCAAAGGGGACTAATCTGAAGGCTTCATACTCTGTTAGTGTTGTGTTGAGGATCAATGTAAATAAAAATTTTTCCTTGAGAGAATCCCTTTCTTTTGAGTCTGTTCCTCTGCCATGCCATATGTATATGTACATGGTAGCCAGAGTTCATCTTGATTTTCTTGTCTCAAACCCTGTTGCTGGATTCTCTTTTTCACTGTGGTTTTCCTTTTGTTCTTTACCTTTCTCAGCTTTTCTTTTTTTCCCCACCCTGATCTCTACTGATATCCCTTACTTTTTGGTACTTGTCCTCTGTGTTTCTCACCATGTTCCCCATCCTTTCTATATAATTTTAAGACTCTACCTTCTAGTGACACCCAAGGTGAAACAGGTTATGTTTTTGACTTAATAGTGAAGGAGGCAAAAAAAAAAAAGCATAGGAAATGGAGGGAGGTGCTAGAAGTGAATTAAAGTGTGTGCTGTTGACACAGAAACTCTAGTGTTGTGCAGAATGAAAAGCACACTTGAGGGGTAAGAAGGATGCTAGTTCTCACACCAGATTGGACACTAGAGGTTCAAAACCTCATTTTTCTTACTGACAGTAGCTTAGCAGAACAGTTGAGATAGAGTGGTTCTTATCACAGCATGTCATGTTTGACAGCATTTGTCCTGGCTGATTTATTCTTGCCTTTAGTTAGAGGTTTTTGCTATCCAGTGTTGGTCAAACCGTGTTCAGGTATTAGTTGTACTTGGAGAGGACTACCTGTAAGAAAAGACAGCATCTTGTAAAGTTTTCTCTGTTCATTACCTTCACATTTTATTCTCTCAATTTTCTCTGTGTTTTTGTTTGTTGTTTCCCTTCCTTTTACAGATAGGCAGAGAGACTGGCAGCTTCCTAGACTAAAAATGACCCTAGTTTGGGGCACATTTTTAGATTTAACTGATATGTTAGCTGTATTTTCTTTTCTTGAATTAAGTAAAATCTGATGTTAATCTATATTTCCTCACCCTCTGTGATTCCCTTGTTATAGCTTTAGGCATTGGCATTTGAGCTAAACTTTCCAATTATATTGTCTGTATTTCAAAGATCTGTGCACAAGAGGACAACTTACATTAACAAATCCTTTGTTTCAGGCAAATAGACAGACTCCTAGTTGCTGTTCAGCAAAAATGTCCACCCCTACAGACAAGGTTTTAAGAAAATTTGAACACAAAATTAATTTAGGTGAGTACAATTGCATTGCCTTCTCTTATGAAAACAGTTAACACTCTCTGACATTCTCGGACTAATTCTGCTTACAGTAAGTCAAAATTCACTGGAATGAATCACTTAACCATTGCCAGACAGATTAAAAATGGCTGTTGCATATTTGAAGTTGCCTTTAGTCTCCATTAACTGGCTGTCTTACCCCTTTGTCTCCACCTTCAGAGCCACATGGCTGTTTCGTTGGTTTTTTAACTTCACCTTGACTTCTCCAGACCACATAAAGTTCTTTTTTCCCCAGCTTCTCTGTAGGAGCAAACTGGGTGGAGGCAGGGTGTCAGCTCTCTGTTGTGATGTTGGCCATTCTCACAGCTGCTCCCACAGCTGCATTTTCTAGACAATTGCAGTCCCCTGTAACATTATGCACATTATGCAACAGTTCTCTCATGGGGTAGAGTTTCTGTGGTAAGTGAAGAGGCTGCTGTCCTAGACAGTGTAGTTTGATGTTTACAGTGACATGGAAATGGCTGCTCAGCACAGCCTGGTAGGACGGGGTGTGACTGGCACCTTTCGACAAGGTGGCGATCAGAGGCTGTGTTTTCCTTTATAACAACGGGGTGCTAAAATGAAGGTTGCTGGTATGTGTAACCAAATACAGCAGCTCTTATGCATTTAGACATTTAGCATTTAATCAAACACCATTTAAATATATTGTTGGAGAGAATCCGAGAGCCTATTGCTTAATTCTGTTCAGAAAAAATGGCATTTGATTGTGATGAGAGAGGAACAGACAAATTTAATGGTGTGATGTTATCCAAAAGGCATTACTTCTGGATGGCATCACATCTCCAAGTCTGTGGAACTGTCTCACTGTGTTGCTCCCTTAGAGTCCTACTTTGAAATGTAAGCAGAGTGAAGAGCTAGGTTAACCCTAGTGCATAGCTAAGCTTCTCTGCTTGTTACAGAGAGCTCTGCCTATGTTTTAACATTGTGTTATGGCAGATTGGCTGGCAGCAGAATTCCAGGGGCAATTTCTAACATAGGAAACTTCTTTGGGTTTGTTTTTTTTTTCTCATTTTTTCTAATGTATTTTTCAGATAAGCTAAACTTTGATGACTCCGTTATAAACAGAGTCACAGAAAAGTCTAGACAGAAGGAAGCAGACATGTGAGTATTCCTTGTGGTTCTGTTTTCACTTAAATAATTTGAACCCAGAAGTGTAGTGTTTATTTCCTTATTTTGAAAAGTTTGTTAAGAAAAATGAAATTTAGAAGTGGTCTGCATGCAGTTTGCCTTTTAGCCTTAAACTTTTTGGTTTCCAAAATGGTTGTCTAAATCATTACAAAATTTTGATTTTTCTGTCACCGGTAGAACATCTGATTGTGTTGGTGTTGTAAGTGATGGGTGTCATTCCCTTATTTTTTTCTAAACAAAGATCCTTGAGCAGTTGGGCTAAAAACGTATCAGAAACCTTTTGAAGTTTCTTCCTGATGATTTGGTGAGGGAAAAGTAATTCTTTTTAAGACGTTTTTTTAGACCTGTAGCTTATAGCTGTAAGTTGTAAGGACAGATACCATTTTCTCCTGAATGAGCACAATTCAGCACAGGTAAGAAGGTATCTATAAAAGTGAAGGACACTGATGTTCGTGGTGGTGGTGGTTTGTGGTGTTTTTTTTTAAACATTCCTCTGCTGACAGGAGAAGACTTTGCTTCTGTATGAGCTGAAAGCCTTACTCCTTGAGGCTGTCATCTTATCTTTGATACGGAATGTCCTGGTTTGCTCTGCCAAAGTAGTGAGTCCATCTGTGGGATAGTATCATTTTATTTTCACTTCTTCTAGGTACCGAGTCAAAGACAAGTCAGACAGAGCAACAGTAGAACAGGTAACTCCTTAATTCATCAAATTTCTCTTGTCCAGCACAAAAAATATTGAATTTTGGAATCACTGATACAATAGCAACAGAGTTTTGCTTTGGAATTCTGTTCACTTGTTGTCCTGAAGAGACCTGTTATTTCTTTTGTGTATTTGAAGGTTGTACTTGCTTCCATAAACCTTTTGGATCTCATTTTTGTGCTTAGCATTGTGTTTGTATATACAGTGCAGAATTCCATCTTAAGCTTTTAATTAAATTCCAAAGAACAAGAAAAAAATGCTGGATTTGACTTTTTTTCTTCTTCAGCAAGACTGAACTAATACTGGCCCTAAACCACATCGCTGTTCTATTTCAGTTACAATATTGTATCCCAAGAGAAACCTTATTTTAAAACATTTGATACAACTATGGGTGGGAAATAATTCTCTTTTTCTCTTCTAGAGCTAGCTCAAAGATGTATGCTTAGCTTAAAAAAGAGAAAAAATAATTATGTTGGCAGAAAAGGTGAAGTATCATTCTAGAATCATGGCAGAATTCTGAGTGGTTGCTGTTTGGATTATCATTTGATCCTTGAGAGTAGTCTGATGCCATGGCTCCTTTATTATGGTACTAAAACTGGACAGTATTATTAAGTTTTATCCTTTGCTGACTTTTCTGTATTAAATTTGAGGTGTTGGATCCAAGGACACGAATGATTCTCTTCAAGATGTTATCTAGAGGCGTCATATCAGAAATCAATGGCTGCATCAGCACAGGGAAAGAAGTAAGTTTTGTTGAAAATGATGTAGTAGTCTTTTTTTTTTTTTCAGCAACCTAGGCAGAAGTTTATGGTGCTCAGAAGACATACTGAAATACTTGGGTATTTTTTGTGTTGCTTGGTTGGTGTGAAGTTATCTTAAGATAAAAGGCAATTTATGTTAAAGGAAACCAACATTCCCAAGTATGAAAGATTTCTAAAAATGCTTAAATGTTGTCTTAATTTTGTGGATCTTGTTAATTGTATCTTTCCACCAAAATTTTTGTAAAAGTTATGTGTACACATAATTTTAAATAGTGCGTGAAAAAACATACCGACCCAGCTAATTCTTTCTTCGTGTGAGACTCTTGCATTGTGGATCAGACACCAGCAGCCATGGGAGTATCTAAATAGTGTAACAAAATTCTCTTTAAAATACTATTAAACCTTCATTGCTTTTACAAAACTATCATGTTTGTGTGCTGCTATTATCAAGTAATATTGCAGATAATTAAAACTAGACCACAAATTTCCAAGTAAATTAATAAATCAGTTTTAGAACGCCTAGTCACCTAGGCTGAATAGTTTTTTTCCGGGTCCTTGGATGCTGATTAAAGACATACTTCCACCCTGTGTAGAAGTGAAAACATGAGATATTTGGACTTTAGGGACTAAACAGTGCACAGGCTCGGGTTAACTGTTCATACAAGGACTTGTTTCAGTCTCCAAAGTGAGACAGAGTTTTCTTGTGCAGTTTTAGTTTTGTCCTGTAGTGATTGTTGTAGCCCTGCCCCGTGTTACATATTTCCTGTAAGCTGTCTCACAGAAAAAGGGTTGCCCTTGTGTTCAGTCTCACTCAGCTGGGTGCCATGTAGGGGCTGGGTGAGATCAGATCTTTTCTGGGTGTCAGAGAAGAAAAGAGAAGATTATGTTGCTTTAAAGAGCTTTTCTTTAATGTTGTTTGTTTCCTTTATAATCTGATAGGCTAATGTATATCATGCTGGTACTGCAAATGGAGAGAACAGAGCAATAAAGATTTACAAAACCTCTATTCTGATGTTTAAAGATCGGGATAAGTATGTGAGTGGCGAATTCAGGTGAGTTTGACTTCTGCCTCGTTTTACTGGGGGAGTGGGATTGCTTGAAAGGTGGTAAAATCACTGCTGCATTGATTGGCTAAGAGTCCCTCTTGTATTTTCTTTTTTATTTTAAGATTTCGTCATGGATACTGCAAAGGCAACCCAAGAAAAATGGTGAAGACCTGGGCTGAAAAAGAAATGAGGAATTTAATAAGGTGATTTTTCCCAGTTTTTATTTCATCGTGCAAAGGTAACAGAAACTTTTAAGTTTATAGGAGGTACTCTCCTATTACTAGACTGTGTTTATCACTATCTTTTAGGGTCTTGGGAGTGTTCAGGAAGGTGTCTTAAACTTCTCTATGGGAGAGAAATGAAAAGAGGAGGGAGGAATAAAGATATTCTTTTGTTTTACTGCTCATGCTCTAAGCTCTTCAATGTCTGAACTCTATCTGACATGACTGAACAGCAAGAAAAAGCTAGAAATAGTTGCTGCTGAGTAGCAGCATGCTGTGTGATATAGGTTAATCTAGGATTAACCTGAACTGTGTAAAGACTCTTTGTCTGACACAGGAATGCTTAGGAAAGGGTCAGAGCCAGAATGGTTGTGGCTTTTTGTATGCGTTTCCTAGTTGTTCTTCACAAGTGAGAGTTTCCTGAGCTCTTACTGTGTATTATGTTTAAAGCAACAGAGCCCCTTTATGCACTAGTGCAATGCAAATAGTAGAGTTTGATTTTATGGGTTTTTTGTGGCTTTATTTCAGATTGAATACAGCCCAGATACCTTGCCCAGAGCCAATTATGCTGAGGAGTCATGTGCTTGTCATGGGCTTTATTGGTAAAGGTGATAGGTAAGTATCTTTAGAAAATCAAGTTGTTTTTTGATGGTGTTTTTTTTTAATAGTAGCTTTCCACAAAGGTTTATTAAAACCAACCAAACCAACCCTCTAAATTTACCTACTGTTACTTCAGGCCTGTAAAATTAACATGTTATTTTTATATGTGCATGTGACCTGTGGAGTACCCAGACATTTGCCAGCTGCTACTGCAGGCAACCTGTATGATTCTGAAGCCTCAGTTGTGTGCAAAATTAATTCATAAATTGGTTTAACTGGAGATAAAGGTTGGAAAGGCTTGCTAATTCTGTGTGAAAGCTCGTAAGTTTTGTAGTACAGACATTAATGTAGCATAGCCCAAATTAGTTCCTGTTGGAAACAGAGTTACAATATATTTGACAAGCATGTAGCAAGCTTCCCTGCCCTTCATGGCATCCTTGCACTTGGTTGCTCATGCTGAATTGCTTGACATACCTACCGAGTGGAAGGATCAGATACAGCAATTAAAGCATTTGCAGCTGGTACAAAGAAGGAAGAAGTATTCACTTTCTGTTATTTGTGTTATAATTTCAAGGCCTGCTCCTCTGCTGAAGAATGCTCAGTTATCTGACTCCAAAGTCCGGGAGCTGTACCTGCAAATCATCCAGTACATGAGAAGAATGTACCAAGATGCCAGACTTGTTCATGCAGATCTCAGTGAATTTAATATGCTGTATGTTTTTAATCTTTGCTCTGAATTGTGACATCTAAAATGTATGCATTGGCAATGTCCGTGAGAGTACTAATGTACCTTTAGGGGAGGGTGGGGTCCTTTTTGTTACTGGGTTTTGTAACTTTTGTAATTAATTAAGTAGCTTTTAGCCAGATTTGAGCTTTCTCTGTAAAAAAACCCCAGCACACAAACAAACCAACCCCACAAATACCAAACAAAAAACCCAAATAAAGATAAAAACCCCCCACCAAAACTCCCAAACAAAGCCCCCTCACAGCCAGAAAAAAAATAATAACCTCAACTGGGAGAAAAATTAGTAAGGTATCATTTTTATAATTTTTTAATAATTTTTATTTTGTGGTGGAGTTAGTGCAGCTCTCTGTGGGGTTTTTTTGTAGATACCACAGTGGGGATGTGTACATCATTGATGTGTCTCAGGCTGTGGAGCATGACCATCCTCACGCGCTGGAGTTCCTGCGGAAAGATTGTGCCAATGTTAATGGTGAGTGGGCTGCACTTCAACCCTTGTTCTGACAGCTGGTTTATTTAACAAGGTGAACTGTGTTCACCTGTGTTCTTTCAGGTATAACTGACTATAAAAGCTGTCAAAATTCCATTAAAATACTTCCTCTCCTGTGTTCTCATGACATCCTCAGGGAGCAGTGTACTGTGCTGGGTTCAGAAGAGAGCAGCCCATTTTGGTAGAAATTATCTGGCCAAAATGAGTCACCTGGCTGAATCTCAGATTTATGATAGATATGAGTCCCAGTCTGCAGCACTGCCCACTCCAATCGTCCTTTACTTAAAATACTGTGCAGACATACTGATGTGTTTGCTTCTGTGAGTTGAATCCACATCTGGAATTCCTCAACTGGCAAGAAGTTACCTTATGTTATAAAGTTCCCTGCGCCTACTTGTCCAGGGCAGCTGAGAGGATCGAGACATAGAGTAATGAATTAGAGATGTTATCACTTGTCATAGTATGTTGATAAACAAATTAGCTTTATCGTGTTTTCTCTTGGGAATTTGGCCCTCATGTGTGAGTATACACATTGTGTAACACATACACCTCCTGTTAGGGTGTGTCTCGGAAGACAAAAAATCTCATTGCAGACTGCTTTTGTCCCCCTTTTCAGATTGACTTTTTTTCTTATTTTACAGAGACTCTTGAAAGTCTGTGCAAAAAACTGTGTGCATTTTTATGCAATGTGTCTGTTGATACCCTGTATGCTGGTTTTTCCTTATTCCTTTTCTGGTCATGGATTTTTAGTAACTCCCTTCTGGCTTTTGTTTGTTTTCTGTCACTGCAACTTTCATTGTCTAGTTCTCCTACAGAGACTCTAAGAAACACCTTGCCCTAGCTGTGATCATTGCAGAGGCTTGTGGTCCCATAGGCACAGAGAGCTGCCTCCAAAGTAAATTTTTTTGTTTTCTATGATTAATTTCTCATAGTGAGAGAACTTCTGAGAACTTTAGTAGGAAATACTTATTAAGCAGTCCTCTGTTTAATTAAACTACTTATTAAGCAGTTCTCTGCTGTTTTTCAGTACAGAAGTGCAGATTTTGGTCATAATTGACTCAAGAAACCAATTCTGAGTATAGTATTGAGGAAAATTCTAGTATGTTAATGTGTCTACCCTTTAATGTGGATTATAATTAGGCTGTACTGTGTTGCAGTGGATCCTTTTATTTCTTTGGCAAAAGTTTGAGTTCTCCTTTCCTTACTGGAAATACATTTTTTTACTTTATCATCACAGCTGCATTTTTTAGATGTAATTACTTACCGTTTTTGTCTCTGCCCTTGTCTCCTGGTAGACTTTTTCCAGAAGCACAATGTTGCAGTGATGACTGTGAGGGAGCTGTTTGAGTTTATTACTGATCCTTCTATCACAAGTGAGAACATTGATGACTACCTGTCTAAGGTAAGACCTCATGGCCTTGCTGCTTATGTAGGAGGACTTGAACAATAAAATCAGATGTAGTTCAAGCTCCTTCATTTCATTTACTCTACATCCTGCTATTAAAGGAAGCTGGTACACAACACTGTTATGCAAGTGCTTCAAAAATGCACACAGGTCTTTCCCATTTGTACCATTATGGAGTGACAACATTTTCATTCTGTGTTTTCTCAAAAAGTCTGATCATGAAAACTCAAATGTCTGTTTGAGGTGCTACTGAACCCAGGATGTTTTAAATTAGTTCTTTCTTTTTGATAAAGAGAAGCTCTGCAGAAATATAACCATGTTTATATAGAGAATGGGATTAAGAATGCAGATTTGAGCAGGGTGGGCTGAGGGGGGAAGGGAATGACTAGGACAGTGTTACTTCAAGGTACATGGTCTTGCTTGCCAAATACAGCAGCTGGCAGAAGACTTTGATTCTAGGAGGAGTTGAAATTATTCAGTGCTGCTAGCAACACCCATGTATTTCATCTCTAGCTGCCAGTCCTCTGCTCCCAGTTAGATATTTCTTTAAAAAGGAGTGTGTGTATGTGTGTGTGTGTGTAAGTGCTTTTTAAGTTAACACAAGAGAAATGGGGGCCACATATGTCATACTAAGAGTGGAGATTTGACATGTCTTTCCTGTTCAAGACCAAATGAATGTGGTCCAGATAACAGTACAGCAGAGAGAATTCCAGATGTTGTGTACTTTCTGTCATGTTGGAGGTTGAATGAGAGCGAGCTGCGCCACGTGGTTCCCCTTACTTGTGCTCCTCTGCCTTGCATGGTGTGCATGATAACAGCCAAGTTCCAGGACTGAGCACTACTCCCTGTATTTTCCTTGTGCTGTTATGTCCTGTAGCCATGCTGGGCCTGCCATAATTTGGTCTGGGAGGAGCAGCAAGTGTGTTTTCCCTCTATTAACAGCCCCAATCTGCAATTTTAGGTGCGCTTTGCAGCCGTGTTGGTTACCAATAGGTGTCGCTGAAGTCATTCCCATAGGGAAACCTGGAGTGTGTGTGAGTGACAGTGAAATACAGGGAGAAACCTAGATGGGAGTAGTTAGTTGGATGCGATTCTAAAGAGTTAGTGATGAGATTCTAAAGAGTGATAACTTTGTATTGTTTTGTATCTCTTTAGGCAATGGAAATAGCATCGAAAAGAACAGAGGAGGAAAGATCCAGTCAAGATAAAGTGGACGAGGAAGTGAGGATTTCTGTTCCTGCTTAAAAACAATATTAACCTTGCCTATTCCAAACAATGAAAAATGTTCTATTTTATTTGGCAAAATGCACAGTTGATGATAAGCAAAACATTGTGATACTGTGATATCTTGAACTAGCTGAGATGTGAAGTATTAAGGGATGCCATGTATAGAAGCTGACAGCAATAATCTGTTACAAGGCAAATACACCATTTCCTAAACAAGTTTGTTTGCTTGTAGCTAGGTCCTTTGATATATTTTCCAGTTCAGGTTTAGTTAACAAAAAACAGAGTAGAGAGATCTGATTATGTTGGTGGTTTTGGACCAGTGATACAGAAACAGGCTATTTGGATACATGCATTGATCAAATTGCTAGTCCCAGTCTAATTCCGTTTTTCCCTTGCTTTTATGTTAAGTGAAGCCATTTCAAGTCCATTATAGAAAGCTGCTAATGTTTTGGAAAGGCTTGATGTAAAGACACAACCATTTCTATCTGTTCCAGAAGATAAAAAACCCAAGAAACAAACCGAAAAAACAAACCAGAAAAAAACCCCAAACCCCTATTTTTGGAGTCAGCACTATTTGATTTATCGAAGACTTTTCTTTTTCTCTTGGAGCTCTGCAGGTTTTACTAACTGCTTCAAGATTGGCCAAGGAAAGATTTTTTTTGTTTCCCAGGATATCCTCAGAATACAACTTCTGAACTGTAGAGTCAAATGCTAGTGTTTTGTAACAAGTCCATCTTTTGCAAGCCAGTTACTCCTTTGTTTACATAAGGTACTGACCTGTAAGAGAAATGGTTTCACAGCATCCAAGTTCAGTTTATTTCTCTTAGACTTCTCATGTGACCATGGCTAGTTTGTGTCACTTCCTTAACAAAAGAGTGGAGCTGATTAAGGGCACACTCTATAGAGGTGGGGGCTTCTGCTTTGTACACGGCACTTAGACAAGCAGTGATGATCACAAAGTGAACTGAATTTGTATTGGGATTGAACTGATACCATGAAAACCAGAAGCAAAATTCCTCTCTCTAATCTGATAGGGGCATAAGTTTGCTGGAAGACTGTTTCAAACACAAATTTTAAATTATGTTGTTGACACTGCAGTAGTTTTTACTGTATTATACTGCTGCAGGAATCTTTTTTGACTTGGTCTGCAGGATCAAGCAGGTATTGTATAAATATATAAAGAGATACTTTCAGAAGGCATTGTAAATCTCACAATAAAAACATTAGAAAAATCCTTAGAATATAAAACCTTATGTCTCAAACAGGTTTAGAGATAGTCAGAAGGACTGGAAAAGTTTGTTAGTTGCCTGGAGGTAGTCACACTAAAGAAGGAGCCTTATTAGTCATGATCTATCAATAATGTATATAGGTTGCATGGTAGTGAATGACTGCTATGTCAGTTTTTTTTCTCTGAGTCTTTGTGATTATTCTTTTAAAGATGCATAATTAGGAAAGAAAAACATTGCAACACTGTATGTAAATAAGTAAGTTCGTGTTTCTTTTCACTCTACTAGGTATTTAAGAAGGCTTACATACCTCGAACTTTGACTGAAGTTAAAAACTATGAGAGAGATGTGGATATTATGATGAAATTGAAAGAAGAGGATATGGCATTGAATGTTCAGCAAGATAATGTGAGTAGACGTTCTGAGGCACTGCAGAAAAAGAGGGAGGGGATATGAATTCTTCTTTCTGGAAACTGATAGCAGCAAATCAAAACAGAAGCTTTATTACCAAGGTGTGGAGTACTGAATTTGGTATCATGCTTGGAAATTGTCTGGTTAGTGCTAATGCTGATGTTGTGGGGTTTATCCTGGTCTTTTTTTAAATTTTATTTATGTTTAGATAATAATTTTATTTTGGCACAGAGAATTAAGACGTATTTTGATAATTTAATTTCTTTCTCTCTCCCTTGGTGTAGATTCTCTACCAGACTGTTACAGGACTAAAGAAGGATTTGTCTGGTGTTCAGAAGGTGAGAAGGTCTTTTTGAAATCCTTCATTTTAGCCATTTGCAGAAAGGTGCTTATAGGCAGCACAGAGAATGTCTCATCTTGCAGCTGGCACCATGAAAGAAACCTCTTGTCTGCAGTGACCATTTATGTCCAGGATGGGTCTCACATGGCAGTGTGTCTGCACGACACAGGAATCATGTCCCTTAACCATGATCAATGCTTGGGTTGCTTGAAATGAAAGGGAAATCCTTGATATGGCCATGATCTCTAAAGTTAAGGTGGAGATGAGAGAGTGTTTTCCAGTTATGGAAAATTGATTTAAATTGTAGCACAGCTGCAAGTTTTGTTGTGTTCAGAGTATCTTTGCATAAACAATAGCCCTGCAGTAGAAGGCATAAGATATTATGTCGTACTATATTTTAAGTACTTCACAGTGACACTTCTGTAAAGTACATTGGATAAGAAGCTGGATACAGATCAGTTGTAGCCTGTAATTCAAGGTAGAAGCCCTGTGTGAATTCCTCCTCCTTACTTTGTAAATGTTATCTAGCAGTGCTGTAGACTCTGATTTAAAATTGAAATATAAACATGGATGGAATCAGGCTGTAGCAGAGTCTTCAGGCTTGTTTAGGAATAAGTGAGTTTTCCAGTGTAGATATTTGTGTTTGCAATATAGCATACATACAGTGCCCCCAAGCTGGATTTGGGTATGATCCAAGATAATTAAAAATTGGCTTCCACATATGTTAGCAAATCGCTGTTTAACTTAGGGAAATTAGTTTGGGAGTACAAATAACAGCCATGCTGTGAGACCTGACCTAAAAGAAACTGTGTTGTACATTCTATATTCCTTGTTCTTAATTTGTTTAACCTACTTTTCATTCTTTTCCTTGAGACTCAGTGATGGCTGTAGTAAAGAAGATGGTATCAACTCTCATATGGGTTTCTTTGCAGCAGATTTTGTTCTGTTTTTTTCACAAATATATATATGTACATAGTGTATATGTGTGTTTGTGTAATGTCATTAGTTTTCTTGGGTTTGATTTGATATAATTCTTGATTTATCTTGCAGATTCCTGCACTTCTTGAAAAGGCAAATGAGTCAGAAACAGACTCTGATAACGATGACGATAATGATGGCAGCTCGGAGGACTCTGATTCAGGCTGTAAAGAATCCATACATCCCAAAGATAAACCTGCTGAAGTTGGCATGGACAAAAAGGTCAGCTGACTAGGAATTGTTTATTTTTCCCACCTTTGCTTATGTGGCATGAAAAAATCCAAACTTAGTTGTTTTTGCTGATTCTTGTCTGAAACAAGTTGTGGATTTTTCCCTTTGTGGAGAACGAGAGCAGAGACAGGGAATTTCATGCTTTATTAATGGTGTTTTTATGTAGAGCAACATGTAACACAGCTCTGTAGCCTAGGCAAAGCTAGGAAAGAGGTCTCTACAGGGAATTATAGGGGTACACAAAGCAGAATTTAGTGAAGGCTGGGCAGCTTTTTCAGTGCTTCTGGCTACTCTTGCAGGCTTTGGTGTTTTAGTTTGTGGTTGTGATCACTGATAAACTTCCTTATGCCCAGGGAACTGAGACCACTTGACTTACAGAACTGGAGCCTTGGTGACAGGGTTTGTACCTCAGTGGCTTTTGCAGTACAATTAGTACAGACTGGCTACCTTTGCTGAGGGGCAAGAGTTGTAATTCAGTCATGCAAAGCGATTATGGTTAGGGTTTGAGTGGGTTTTTTTAAGGCTTCATTTTCTAAACTGCAGAGCAATTATGCTCAGTTTTGGTGAGGCTCTTCTGCAGAGTATCAGTCATAGGTGAGAGCCTTTTGACAGACTTGGGTGCTGTGCAAAAAAAAGGAAGGGTGCAACTTGCTGGGCTTAAGGGATTCAAGATTTGGGAGTTTGCTGTTAGGTTTTTCTTCTGTGAAAATCTGTCAAATAAAAATACAGTGCTCTACTAGACACTTTCTCCCAATCTAGAGTTGCTGTCTTTCAGATATGAAGCAGAGAAGTCTTGGTCACTTCTCATCATTATTGATAGGTTCCCTTTCTTCAAAGGTTGCATGAAAGTGATGTTTTAACTAGTTTGAATTTTGCATTGTCATTACCAGTGTGTAGGTCTTGGCTCCGCCCCCAACCTATACTTGCTTTTTCTTTTCCCCTCACTATTCCTGTTGATTTTTATTTTTTTTTATTTCTTCCTCTTGATAATCTTATTTTTATGTCATGTGTTAAATTAGCTTGTTAATGTGACAGTTGATTAACTTGCTCAAAATCCCTCACTCCTTTCTAACTGAATGGTGTTTGATTATTTATAGGAAAGGAAAAAAATGGTTAAAGAAGCCCAAAGAGAAAAGAGAAAAACCAAAGTCCCAAAGCATGTGAAGAAGAGGAAAGAAAAGACTGCAAAAATGAAGAAAGGCAAATAAAATCAGCTTTGGCTTGGAGAAAGGGATGATGTGTTGTGGATTAGTCAGCCACCATCTTTTTTTCTATTTTAAAAAATTAAAAATCCTTTATTTATATACGTACAATATTAACTATAAGGGTGGTTTTGTTAATAACACGGTGTAATTGTTTGAACAGAGTGTATGCCATGGGTTTCTCAATGGGAAAGAATGAGTTTAACACTTGGGCCTGTTAAAATTCTTTACCTGTGCAGGTTTAACTTGTTGTTAAACTCCCACTGATTTGGTCCTGCGTTCTTACTCCCCTGCCTCACATTGCAGACAAGCAAGTTTGATTTGTTCCAGAGCAGTGATCTGATTCAAAGAGATTCTTGGAGAGGGGAGAAGGGCGATTCAAAGGCCCATGCCTTCTTCATAGTATGGGAGCAAATTGAGCGAGCTGTCTTCTGCAGGCTGTCACAGACACCCGTGGATAACCCTGCAGGCATTGTGCCTCTGCTGCCTCCCTGTGCTTGCAACACCTTTGATGCTTTCTTACTGGAAGCTGAGTTTTGTGATTTGGGAAGCTGTCCTCATTGCCCAGTATCCTTCTGAACTAATCAGGCAGGTGTACCCAGACAGACAATGCCTGATTATTTTTGTCTTTTTTTTTTTTGTCTTGGATCCCAACATAAGGCACTTTTTCTCTTAAGATTGTTATTAACCTGCTATTTTGTAGGCTGGTCAAATGAGTTTTTGCTGTTTAATTGTGTGTGATTGTATTCAAGGCTGTGTAAAGGCTTGTGGCAAAACTCCTTCATGGTATGGCTCAGCATTGCCAGTCTGTGTTGTGCTAAGATGCCCCAGCTTTCAGTTAGGGAGGAGCTGGCAAAGATTTACTCATAAGTGACCCTCCTGTGCTTGGGCAAAGGTGTCTAAGGACAGACCACCTTGGCAGCTCTTGGCAGCTGCTTTGACCACTGAGGCTGACAAGTGTTGGGAAAGGTGTTCTTCTCACACAGTAGCCATCAGCTGTCTTTTCCCTCTGCCTGCTGTTTCAGAACTCCTTGTGGCAGCACAGAGAAAGGTTCTGATTCCAGTAAATGTCTTGATACGTTCTCCCACATTAGGGGTGGAGTTGATGCCCTGAGGATTTGTGCTTACAGTACATACATCCTCTGTTTACAGAGGACAGCTTTTATCCATCAGTGGATATCCAATAGTGATGGATTGTCAAGGGGCAGGGTTAAGCTTCCCTCTCTCTGCTCCTCACCTTCCACACCCAAAAGAGAGAGCATACTGGCCAATCACACATGTGGCTGCACTCCCCAGATTGACCTTCACAACCTCTTTGGTGCCTTTGACTAGAAAGCCAGTAAGAGGGGAACTAGCCAATGCTTCCAGATCCCTCTCTCTTTCTTCCTTTCCCCTCACAGGGATTGATACACTCTCACATACAGTATGCGTATAAGTGTAGACAGTATGGCTGAAGCATGTTGGGAAGCAAGACTGGTATTTTCTCAGCATATGAGATTGTTTGTTGGGAGACAAAGATAAAACATCTGCATTTTGGAAATTGGCATTACATCAATGCCAATGTGCAAGAAAGAGGGCAGCCTCTAACTTGGTAGTGAAAGGACATGCCAGACCAATACCCAGAGATGAGGGCATACTGGTGGTGACCATTTGTCTTAACACCAAGGATTGAGCTAAAAGTATGGACGCTTTGTTTCCTGCTTTCCCTTGCCTTCGTGGGAGCTTGCACAGAGACGTTATCAGGCAGAGGTGACTGACCTCAGCCATGGCTGACCTGAGCCTGGCTGGTTGTATTCATCAGTGCAGTGCTGAAGGTGACTGAAACAACAGCTTCGTGCACTTTGCCCTTGAAATCCCCTTGTGTTGGGGATTCTTCCTGCTGACTGACAGGGCTGTGGTGTGCACATCTGCAACAGCAGCTGTGGTTCATGAAGGTGTGTGCACCAGGAAGTGTGTGTAGAGACTAAGGGTTGTGGGTGCCGTGGGGAATTGTGTCCGAGTTGTTGCCTTTCCCCAGTAACAAGTTGTGCACTGGGCAGACCTCTGTGTTTTTGGTGAGATGGGCTAAGTGTAAGTGAATCTCTACAAAGCTGTGTGTGTTTTAGTTTTATGTAGCTCAGCTGTGGATGACTCCACCAGAAAACTTGTCCATGGCTGATCAGAGTGAGTCGGGGGTTGTCAGACACAAGAGACAACCACATTTTCTTTGGGGCTGGCTGCTCTTGAAGACAAGTCTAAGTGCTAGTTCTTGGCAAAGAGCCTGGAAACCCCAGAGCCTGAATGTGTGTCCAACTGGGGGGTGTTTACCTCCTTTACCTGAGAAGACACTTCAGAGAAAGGAGACTGCTATTATCTGTGCTTGAGGGAAGAGGAAACATCCCAGCCCACGTAACCTTGTCTTCCCTCCAGGTCATGCACCACAGCCTGATCAAGTTTTCCTGGCTCTAGCCATCCTGTAGCAGGAAAGTAATCCTGAATCAGTCATTTCAGATTGGACCCTTGCTCGCAGTGATGTGTGCAGGACTGTCTGTGTGGGCTATGTGAAGCATGCGCTACCTGCCTCAGGTGTTTGCTCTAGGGTATGTTTATGTAGCTGAGGTGTTTGCAGGGGACCTGAGGTGGAGCATGCTAGAAAAGTCCATGTTGTGCAAGTGCAGGTGGCCTGGGGATGGCTGTTGCATTGGGGTATGTGGTTTTCAAGGTGGGCTGTGAATGCAGTTCATATGTCCTGGCCATTGCAGGCTTGGCACGTATAGAAGTGAGGCAGTCTACAGAAATGGGGTGGGTGGGAGCTTTCTGGGCGAGAATCATGAGATGAGCCATCTTCATGGTGATTCCTGAAGCAGGAGAATGGCTGTTGAGGAATGCTAGACATAACTATCAAAAGGCACCAGTCTGATCAGGGTTTGGGAGGATGGGAATGGGATGGCATGACTTTGTACCCTGTGCTAAAGAAAAAGCTTCCAAGTAACATAGATACTCACTTATGCTGTTTTCCCCCCAGAGATGAGGGTCTGACAAGGCCCACTCACTTTGTTGGCCATAGCAGCATGTTTATGCTGTGCCCTGCTGCTGGCACACGTGCCAACAGAGAAGTATTGCCAGGGCAGGAATACCAGTTCCGTGTATAAAAAAAACTGAGACAAAACCAGCTCAAGGTAATGCTCCCTCTTTATCTTCCATACTTTCCCCCACCCCTCAGTTCCCTTCCTCCATTTCCCAAGACTGTACTTAATGGTAAGGCTCTTGGGTCTCTTGTGGGCTATTGCAAAAGCCTCCTTTGTGGAGCTCACCTGATGTCACACACCACAGACAAACGACCTGGAGAGGTGGGCTGTGAGGTAACTGGTGGGCTGTGGCACCAGGAGATGACCCTGTGGCAGTGAGACTGAACTGTGGGGGTGTGATACCTACCCCTAAGACTTGAGAATTCCCTTCTGTTGACTGCAGACCTGGTCCTCCTCTGCTCCAGTCCTTGATGGGTGTTCCAGTGTCCAAGTGGAGAATCCAGATTACTATTTTTTCCCCCCTTTTGAATAAAAACATCTTTACTGAACTCGTGGCATGAACTCAATTGCTTTGTCACTGAGGCTTTTGGAATGTTTCTGCAAGCAGGGCTTTTGATAATTGTCTGGTGTGTTTTTCAAATCGCAACTGTTTTGTTATCTGCCTTCTCTGAAAATGGAGTCCAAGTCTGTCAGGCAATCAGGATGAATTTTTACAACTGCCAAAGCAGAACTGCCAACTGCTTTTATGCCCTTTCTGGCTTAAACCAGGGGAGAGGATTGGTTTAAAACAGGCAGGAGAAGGTGCTTTATGGAGAGGGCAGGCTGTGGGTGAGTTGCAGCAGAGTGCTGCTTGTGTGTTTGCACTAGTGCAGGTAAGCATGGTCTGAAAATTAACTGCCTAATCTGAAATGCTGTTAACTTATTATTTGTGTCTTTATTTATTTAAGAACAGGCTGAGCATATGAAAGACATCAAATTCTCAGGCACAGGTCAGATGCTTGGAAAAATGCATTTCTGGTAATTTGCAGCCAAAAGATTTAGTGGCATTAGAAAGCTTAAGTATGTAGAGTGGGAATATTTACAACTCTGCTATCAAAGATAAAAATGTACAAAAGCAATTAATCCTATCTTCCAGGACCTTCCCAAGTAGTCCCGTCTTGCAGTCCTCCCACCATACGTCTCCCACCGAGTCCTATTGAATGACTGGGGAGGCAGATACTCCTCGGTAAGATACATTAAGTTCCAAAAAAGTTCATTAGTGAGGTGCTGGAGTTTTTCAGGGATTCAACCCCATCTTCCTGAAGTCCCACATTGCCATATGGCTGGTTTGCACTCTGAGCAGTTGGCACTAGGCTTCCTCACAGATCCGAGGTCTGTGCCAGACTGGTATTAGTTTGTTGCTTCTTCCATACTATATATTTTATTATATGTAGCAATAGGAGCATTGGAAGGTGGAGCTTTGTGAATGTGGTTTCCCGGTGATGAAGCCAGTAAAACCAGCTTTGCGTGTAAGGATATGTCTCCTTAGAGGGATTTGATTTCCATGCTGAAATATTTTGATTAAACAATGCAAAACTAGCTGTGGCAGGCTACATGCTTGCTTTTGGCTTGTGCTCAGGCGAGAGTCACACCTGTGGTCCTTTGAGAGACAAAAGAGGTGAGGCCAATGTTTTCTGAGGACCAATGTGTCCCACAAGTTTTGGTCACAGGTAGTGGAAATGCTGATGATGAGGAGCTGTGAGAACTGGATTCCAGAATACCAGATTGCTTACTGGTTCTCTGGCTGAATCTTTACCTGCTGTTTTCACCTGCAAAATTGTACAATTTGATACTGTAAACATGAGGCACAGGAGCAGAACAAGGCAGGTGCTTTGTCTCTGTGTGTCCTTCACCTTGATCTTCTCCCCTGAGGTGCTCTTGCAGGATGATGGGGGACCACTGGGGTAAGAAAGTGTGTTAGGGGTCTCTTGTCTGGTTATGGGGACAGTCTTGTCTTCACCTCTTCCCACTAAGGAAACTAAAGGTTTTTTTTGACACGGTGTGTGAGGGAGGACTTAAATTTTTTTGTCACTCTCAATGAACCCCTAAAACATTCTGTGGTAAACAGCTTCACAGATCTCTTGAATGCAAAAAGCAATTCAGAATTTATTTTGAACTTTCTGGGGCACTGCTGTAAAAATAAATACATAAGTTAATGAGTCATTTTTTTTACAGTTGTAATTTTGGTCGTTCTCAACTGCTAGTAGACTTTCAAAGCAAAAATGCTGACCCTCTGCCTTAGTATCTCATTAGTTTTCTGGTCTTGACATAACCTTATGTTCCTTGTGCTAATCTTCCTATCCTCCAGAGGGAGAAGTAAGTTCTTGCTCAGACTGTGTTGGAAAGTGTTAAGGCTCTCTTAATATGTGAAAAGTGCTGTTTCAATTCTCTGCATAACTTTCTATACATTTTGATGGATTTGTACATGCACCTACAACTTTTATTTGTTTGGGTTTTTTTCTTTTCTCTTGAATCTGTAGTTCTTGGACAAAGTTTTGTAGTCTGAGGTCATAGGGGCATAATTTGTTCTGGGCCAGGCCGGGCCTGCAGCAATGGTATTAATGCTGGGTTTAGGAAGAGGTTCTAGATGGCACTTGAGAAACACTGAGGAGACTTCTTTCCCCCTGTACATATGAAGGCTCATGGTGAGAATCTAAAATTGCTAAGGGTGTAATTCTTCTGATGGCCAAATTCACAAGCATAAACATCCATCTTTTATGTAATGCAGTATTTAGCAATTGTTTTGCCACAATCACTAGCCCTAAAAACAGTTCAAGTTGCTCTTTTTCTTCCTTTCCTCACCTCCCCACCATGGTTGTTTATTTTCAAAGGATTGACATAAGAACAAACTTGGCCCTTCTTCCTGACATGCAACAACCTGCCTCCAACCTCTGCAAGCTCTCCTAAGACATGATGTGAATGCTAGACCTAGCCTACAGTAGTAGGTTCAAGGCTATCCCTCTAATCTAGCCCAGAGATCCATGTCTGCTTTGGAACTTGCAAAGGCCACAAGGCTGGGACTTGCAGTTGGAAGGTATTGCTTGGGGTTTTGTGTGTTTATAGTTTGGGGGTTTTTTCTTAAAAAAGCAAACTACAGGCTGTAGTTTCAGCAGGTTGCTGCAGAGCAGGATGCAAGATGAACAGTAACCCTTCTCCTGGCATTAGTACTGGGTTAAGGGCTGGCATGAAGGCCAGTGATGGGGACATGAAAGTTTGATCCATAGCTATCTTCTGGAGATCCAGAGCATTTAATTGGCATTCCTACTCTAAAGCATTCTTTTAATCCCTTTACCTAATCTGAGCCTCAACCCCTGAAGCCTGACATGAGCCCTGTGCTCTGGGATGTCGCTCCCCTCCCAGACTCACTCGGGGCTGCTTCTCTGTAGCTGACTGCAGCCCCCCACACATCAGGGCCTGGGGGCAGATCTAGTGCTTGTAGCCCTGAGCAATAGCCCCAGCTCCAACTCTAGCCTTACCCTGAAACAGGAAAGTCCTGTATTCCCCAGACATCATTCTGGGATGTATGATCAGCACCAGCTGTCATCCCAATCTGCTGGCACCTAAACAAGCAAGAAACAAAGCTGGTTCTGCAGCCCCTTCACTCCATAATCTAAACCGATGATCAGGTGGAGCCAGCAGCTTGCCAAGCTGGTACTGTCCAGAATCAGCCTAGCTTGTTGGTACTTCTAGGATCCAGAAATGAAATTATCTGTGCATTCCTCTCTGTCCCATCCTGGGACTCAGGATGGGCAGCTCTGTAAAGTCTGAGTGGATGTTTGTACTATCAAAAATGATGCTGAATTCTGAGCAGGGAGATATTGCAGGTCTGCCACCAGCACTTCGGTTAGGGATGTGGACAGCAGGTCTGAAAAGGTGATATCTTTCTGGATTCTTCACTGTGCAGATTGATGTTTGTACACTATGTAAGTTAAGGTCATCGTGTTGGTAAGGTCGCTGCTAGCATACAAATAGTCAAAGCAGGTTGGAGTCAAGGTTTGGAGAGGTAGGGCTGGGTAAGCAGGCTTCTCACTAGATTTAGTGAGGATTGAGTGTCAAGTAGAGGTCAGATGCATTGAGTTGTTTGGCATAAGGTTTGCTCTGAGGTGGTAAGAAGACCAGGGTTTGATTTGGGCTGCGCAGAGCCCAGAGAACTGCGAGTTGGCAGGATGAGATGAAGGCTACTGCTGACTAGAAACGGGGAGCAGAGGGCTTCCTAGTTGTTGCTATTTAAAAGAAAAAGTCTGATTTGTGTTCTTGATATAAAGTTTTGCTTTATATGCTTTTATACTTCTGGCTAGAGAAGAAATTTGAGGAATTGTTTGTCTTCTGTTCTTGTCAGGTTGCTCATTCCGTGGTCCTCGAAAAGGCATGAGCCTGTGGAGAGTTGTGTGCATATGTTGCAGAGCATTGTGTCTCTTTGGGCTACAGACAGGCCTTTTTGTGGACTTGAGAACTACCACTGTGCATGGTAGACCTCAGATCTGACAGATACTTGGGCCCTTGAGGAAATGTAAGGAGGTAGTACCACACTGTGTGAAACAACTTGCTTTAAATAACTTACTTTGCTCTAATAGTGGTGGATACAGGAAATAGTTGGTCTTTTGGTGGTAGCTCAAGTGCTGGAGCAGCAGGCTGGGTAGCCAAAGATAGAGGGGAAAGAGCAGTTAAGGAGGAGGAGGAGGGGTTGCCACTTTGTTGTTCTCCAGCCCCTTTTGCACCATTGCTTGTTCTGGATGTTGTCACTGATATATCCACCATGATCTGAGTGCTTTCCAGTCCCCCTGCCTTATTGGTCTAACCTGACTTCAGCTCCTCACCTTTACCATGGACTACACACCAGCTACATTTTGGGGAAAAACAAAGAAACAGCAGAGAGAGCTAGAGACTCTTTTCGAGGCAGTTTTGACTTGTTTGAAAAGCCACTCCCTGTGGGGGTATGTGGCTGAGGTGGCAGATTTGCAGTGACTTGCCTCCGTGACATCAGGCACGTTGGTGCAGCACAGGGTACGTATCATTATTAGGGATGGGTAGGGACCAGACCAAGGGCTCAGTCCTGCTAAAGGCTCAACTCCTGGTACAACTGGTGGGAGTAGAACTTTAAGGCTGGCTTCAAATGGGACTGAGGAGTTTTCAGCTGAAGAAGACACAGGGTTTCTTGGTCATGTCATGTTTTTGGTGTTCTGGCACATTAGTGTTGGTGCAGTAGAAGAAAGTAAGTGGTTCCTTCAAAGTTGTTTTTAAAGCATTTAAAAGGACAGTTCCAAGCAATCAGTTGTGTGCTTTTTTCTTTTTGCTGAGCTTCTAAGAATTACTACTTATATCCCTGAAAAAACTGAAAAATAACAAAATACCCTATTTGTAATGATCTCTTTTCAGCCATCCAAAGTGATTGCATTAAGATGTAATTCAACATTATAGACATGATAGGTGGTGGAGAGAAAAGCCAGTCCTGCTCTTTTCCCAAAGTTGAACAAGCTCCAGCCTGCAATGGAAGTTGTTTATTTATTTGAGAGAGAAAAAAAGAAAGACAAAATTTGTTATTGCGTAAAGGAGTCAAAAACCAATTTGAACTTGCCTTCAGTGTTGGCTTTCCAAGTACTTCAATATAAAACTTTCCCAAGATCCTGGTAAGTCCCTGTCAAACATGTTTTATGGAATATTTCCTCTCCCACAGATGAACCAGGAACACTTTCTTGTCATTTTTTTTAATTTGGAGAAGTCAGTAACAATGCCCACAGATGCTACTGGAAAGAGATTTCCACTTAAGTAAAGAGAAATGAGATGTAGGCTTTCTGTGACCAGCCAGGCCCTATTATGGGAAGCCCATCAATTACACTAAGTACCCTGTGGCTGCCTATGGGTTCTGCTGTGCAGAATTAAAGCATTACAGTTTGTATGGGAATAACAATGTTGGTGCTGTTTCCATTGCTCAGTGTATTGTTCTGGAAGATGTTTAATAAGTACAATTTATTGACAATCAGTGAGGCTGCGCGATGCAATGTTCTGGCTGGGATGGTGAAGTGTTGGAAATCGGAGCTGGGAGTAATGAAATCAGTTTGGTGTCAAGGCTTAAATAAAAATGAAGTGTGTTTTGATCAAGTCTTGAAGGTAGCTGTTATGAGTAGAGCAGCCAGGAGAACCTATGGTTTTGTACCGAAAAGAAAGGGGACAAATGAGGGAGAAAAATAAGATGATGCAACTGAAATCCTTCAACGTGTGGCTCAGATTGCGTAGAGCCATCCATTGGTGTGTGCTGTGCTGCAGCCATGCGTGCCTTTAGGGTGTCAGTGCACCGTAAGAGCACCTTCAGACTTGAGCCAGCTCTCATGGTTACATTAGCCAGGGCTGTGAAGAGATGTAAGCTCCCAGATCAACACAGCGGCTCTTGCAAAAGCCTCCAGTGGGTGATCTCTTCTGGGAGTTTGCTTTTTATACAAGGGACAGTGCAAGCAAAAGACACAAATATTCGTGTGGGAAGGAAGGCACGACAAAACTGTAGCTTGTTCGGAGTGGTTTTACTTCCAGGCTAGCTGTAGCCTCGCATCTCTGAGTGACTCCCAGGCTATTGGATGTGGTAGCATTCATCAAAGTGCACAAGACAAGGTGATTGAACTTCTTGTGCTTTGGAGATGAGGCCATGATGTCCAGCCATCTTGTATTCCAGATGGGCAGTTTGGTTGGGGACTGTAGCACCATGTAGATAAGTATAAGAGAAAAGGCTGCAAAGCTCTTTCAGCCTTTCTCAATGGGAAGACCAAAAACCTGAATGAAGCAAATGGCTTGATGGACATGGGTGAGGAGCTACACGGTTCAGGCCTACCAGGGAGTTTTTTTACAGACTATTTACAGGCCAGTTTGGCAGTTGTCAGCATTTGTGGGAGAGGTGAGTGTAAAGGAGTGGTTTAAAGGAGGATGGATATCCAGCATGACACCTGGAATTCCTCTCATTTGTAAGAGGAGGATGAGCAACCTTTGTGGGCAGGAGATGGACAGCAGGGGATGTAGTGTTTCCATTTCAAAAGGAGGATTCCTCCACATCCCTCTTGCAAGTTACAGTGAAACCATTCCAAATGCTATGGGCCAAATTTTATTCTCAGCTACACCCATGCAACCTTACTGAAGTCAGCAATTGTCTGTTTTGCAACCATGGCCTGATGCAATAACTTGAGGGTTACGTATCTTAAGGGTTCAAGATGTGCTTGCATTCCCAGCATTGTGATAGGGAATAACACTGGATGTGAAATTGCTGTTGCCTGAGTAATTGCTGAAGAATAACTGAGGTCAGTAGTGTTGCATGGTTGTAACTAACTGCACAGGGCAGAGGACACTCGTGCAGTGTCTGGGAGTTCATTGGGACCCAGGAGAGATCGACGCATCTCTCCTTCCAGCTGGTATGCCACTTTCCCACATCAGGCACTCCCTTCAGTAATTATACCCTTTTTAGACTCACCCTTTAGCAATTACTTGCCTAAGCCCTGCCTCAAACTGACATCATTGGAAAGTCCAATAAAAATATGGCAAGCTTTCAAACCATCCCAGGAAAGCAGAACGCTGTATTATTAGCAGTATTTCAATGTAGCTGTTTTGTGATGATTTTCTTAACCTTATCTCTTAATAGGAAGAGTTTGAGTTCCCTCACATCAAAGAGCCTCAAGGGTCAGCAAAGTCCCTGTCTCACCTTCAGCAACGTACTGGCCTGAAAGGGCTCCATATCAGTTGCTTTCTTTTTCTTCTTTTTAAGTCATCTTCGCAGTACTGAACACCTTCTTCTTGGACTTCTTCTGGAAGACCCAATCTTAAGCTTCTCAGACCTCAAAATATTGGCCATCACTAAGTCAGTAGTTGTGTTGTTTCTTGTTTGTCAAAGTTTTTTTAAATTTTTTAAATTTTATTTTCAAGTTCACGACTTCTTTGAAAACACAAAGGCATATTCAGGACTTGTACTTGCTGTGGGAGAGAGGAAAGCACCAGTAGCTTTCTTTACTTTTTAAATTAGTTTTTTGGTTTGTTTTTTTTTGAGGGGGGTAATAAAATTCAAATTACTCCATGGATCGGACCCTCTATAAGGACATAAGAAGTTATCACTATTTTTGTTACAGGTAAAGCTGAAAAGTTGAACCTGAATCAGAGCAAATAGTTGAGAGTTTTGAGGGTTTTTTTCATTATGGTCCTGTCTGAACTGGCATACAGCTCATCCTAATGACATCAGATTTTTGGGGGGGTTGGTTTTTTTAATTCTTGGTTTGCGTGGGAACAGTACTTCAGAAAAGAATTTTCCAAACAAATAATAAGAAAGGAAACTATGTGCAGAAAAAGTCATGGAAGCTAATTGGAAATTTTGCAGGGAATGATTCCTGCTCTGTAACACCTGATGATGGAAGCATGAGGCTTTGCAATTGTAAACAGATTTTCTTTCCGCCCTGCTTGGCAGTTGTCTTCATTTTTTGGGTGTAACCCTTTCATGTACCCAGCTGCACTCCCCATTCCCACAGCTAGGCATGCTGGGTAAACCTTTTGATCTCACCTTCTAGCCTTCTCTAGCTTGCATTGTGTTTATTACAACTTTTTCAACTCCTCCAGACCAGGGTGTGATGGATGATCCTGGAGGATCTGCCCTCTAGATCTCTGTGATTGTACTGAGTTGATAGTTTCTCCCTGACAGGTGCAGGCATGTTGATTTAAAACCAAAACAAAACAAAAATCTTTTTAGTAAAGCGAAACCTACTTGGTGTTAACTCCTTCCTCTGCTGTTGTACTCAGGGCAGGAGAGTGGAGGCTTTACTTGGCTTCCATTTCTGCCTCTGGCACCACCATCTCTTTGAATTGCAAATGCCTCACATTGTATTGGCTCCTGTCATTTGGTACCAGCAAGGGTTGTTCCTCCAGAAGCAGGATGCACCAACCCCTAGGAGCACTGTAGCTCTTAGCAATGTGCTTTTACTTTTCCTTTGTTCTCTGCAGGTTGTTTTGACTTGGTTTTCTGTGGTACTGACCAATTGGCCATGAAATTTGAGGGGCTTCTCCCAAAGCTTGGAGCAGGCTCTGGGGAGTTGTCAAATCAAATTCTATACTCATGGCACAGTGAAAGCCCCTGTTAACATATATCTCCGTGCTGTGCCCTGGTTGATGCCACACTGTTCAAAAAGGTACTGCTTGTCTTCCCAGCAGCTCCCCTGCATCTGAACTATGGTGGTATTTGCAGTTGTTGGGCATGTTTACAAAACACTATAAGTAAAAACAGCTGTTGGACTTTTTTTTCCCCCCTCCGTGATTTAAATAGTTTAAAAACTAGTTACGGACCTCGGGCTCTTTGCAAATCATTACTGTGCCTTACTGCTTGTTTGGAGGTTGTAGCATCACTGTGCTCAGCATGAGCAGACGCTTCTGAAAGACGTGAAATGCTTCCATTCCCTGCATTTGGTATTAAAGAAACCTCTTGATTTCTGAAGTGCTACACATGTACTCCTATCAGGTCCAGGGAAATGCAAGAATAGTGGCACACAGGATACTTTGATATCAGGGAGACCCAAGCACCTTTGCATTAGCTCTGTGCAGGTGTGTTGACAAAACTTTAGTTGTCTGTTGTAAGAGAACATGAAGCCAATTGTCTTTATATGTAACTTGTGAAGCAATATCAAAAAGCACATTTAAAAACATCTTGAATGTTTATGCAACTTGGAGTGAGGTGCTTTTTGTATTTTTGGGTGTGCATGCATCACTTCAAGCTGATCCTTTCAAAAACTGTATTGTGGATTTTTCTTTAAAAATGGAGGAAAAAACCAAATCACGTCCGCAGTCCACCATTTGATGCCTGAGGAGTTTCGATTGAATCATACGTTGAAGGAACATGATATACAAAGCACATGCATCAGCTCAGCTACTTTTTAATCTGTTCCTTGATTTGTCCACACTCAGCAGCTTTTTTTTTTGGCTGCAAGAGAAAGCCAGTGCAGTGCTTCAGGCAAAGGCGTCACCCAAGCTACCTTAGTTGATGAAACTAAAGTTGCTTCCTGAGCGTTACTGTCCTGTACATTGTTGGATGAGCTGGCTCTGCATCTGTGGCCATTTGGGTGTCTGCAAGTGATTTACTGTGCTCTGAAATACAGCTGCTTCATGTACAGCATCTGATCTGGGACCACCACTGGCAGCCGTCCTTCCTGAAAGTGAGGGAGAGATTAAAGCCAGCTGAAGAAAAAAGGGGTTATTTTTATGGTCCCTCATGTTTATTTTTTCCATTAATTCTTTTCATAAAAGATGGAAAACTCTAATTCTCCAACTGATCTGAGCTCCAGTTTTTACTAGTGGTTTCTTCTTGGTAGTGAGTTATTGGGAGAGGGCAGGAAGACTCACAGAGCCTGTGCAAGGGATTTCAAAATAGGAGTTAAAACAAAAAGGTTTTGTGAGTGCTCAGGCCTGAAGAATTAACAGGGGAAGTTCACTGATGATTTGAAGACAGCAGTCTTTCAAGGTCTTGTGAATGGGTGAAACCCCACAGGGACAAGCTGAGAAACAGTGATACTACAGCAGGGATCCCATCTTCTTTTTCTCTTATTTTCTCATAATTATCTGAGATATACTGACTACCTATCAGAAAGGTTTACTGTCATCATGTTTGTTGGCAGCAGGGGGTGTGTCATGTAGGTACATACGAAAATATTTGGCATAAATATTACCAATATTCCCTGAAGTGTTACTTAGCTAGTGCTTGGATAGCAGTACTTGATGCAGTCTACAACTTGTGTCACAGGAAAAAGTACAGCCCGTCAAGTAGGAATGTGGGAATTAATACAGGGATTAATACAAATTTTCCTTACACAGACCTTGTGCTGATTTGCAATGAGGTATAAAATGACTGTCATCGAAGAGGTTCATCAGAAAAAAAGTCAATACAAAATGAGGTCAGAAAATATCGTGTTTCTTACTTTTCATGAAAACAGATGGTATTTTCCCAATTTTGAGTCTCTGTAAGAAAAAACTGCAACAACTATTTTTCATCTCTTTCAGTGAAAATTGTTCTGTGTAAAAATGTGCCATAAATGTCCTTCTTCCAACCACAATTTATTAATGTAAACCTCATGAGTCTACTATGTAGGGCATATCCAGCTGTGACTATTTAGACAATTAAAAAAAAAAATCCCTTTTGATATTTATTCTGGCTCAGAAGTGAAGATAATATAAATAACGTTAACATATTTATAAAATTGAACAGCGCTGGCACAAATATGGAAGCATCCTGTAAGAGAAAAACACACGCAAATGTGTAGCACTTAGCATGACAGTCTTAAGATTTTTGAAAGAAAATAACAGATATATTTCTTAGTAATTTCCTTTCCAAATTAGTGCATGAAGAGCTGTCCCACAGTAGTATTTCTGACCTGATAATGACTCTGTGGGCATGTGCTTAAGGCTGAGATGTGTGTTTGCAAACTCTGAGTGGGGGGGAGGGAGTGCATGGAATGAATGGGCCTGTCTCTTGAATATTTCTTGGGCGTCAGTGTGTATCTGACCTTTCCTAAATCTGATGAACTTTCCATGCCAGAAGAGCCTGTATTCCACAGATGGACATTGTGCAGCCACTAAGAAGAAGGACATTCCTCAAGCACGCATGGAAGTGTATTTCATGTGTGGTTCTGTGTCTGGTACCCCTTTGTGGCTGCTGTTAGGGGTTGAACAACAGGTTGTCCTGAAGGTTGAACGTCTCCAAGACCAAGAAAGGTCAGGTTTCTGCTGGAAGAGGCTGTGTTGCAGATTGCCTGGTACCCCTCTGCTTGGCTGGTTAGTTGTTCGCTCTCTGGGGAAGGGGTGGGACTGGGAAATCAGTTAATACTGACAGTGAATGACTGGACCGGACTTCAGTCACAGGGAAGCAATGCTCACCAGTGGCAAATGCAGCACCAGCAAATGTGTCAGGCACTCGAACAACTGGTCTGCTGGGAGAATGAAGCCTCTGGGAGCAACATGACGACTTCTGTGAAGAGCCTCACTGAACTAGGAGATGATGTGATGCTGAAGTCAGCATTTGGGTGGAGTGTAAATCCCAATTTTTATAGATACTCTGGTGGATTTGTTTTCCCATGTGTCCATTACACCCATAAATACCTGCATGGTGCAATTACTGGAAGAGCAAAATCAGTTAAAGGGAAAATTATAGAAAGTTAAAGTAAAATAAGAAGCTTTCACCAATTGCTATGAGAGATGCCATCCCTGGGGTAAAGCAAAGTGAATGCAGAAGCATGGCTATGGAGGGAAGTCATCAGCAGTGTCGTCAGCACTGCCTGTGCTGTTCAATGTACCTGTAAATGACCAGGGAGAGAGCAAGCAGTGGGGTGAGAAAACCTGGGGGCGATTCTGATAGATAGATAGACAGACAGACAGCTAGCTAGCTGCTGGAGGCTGCCACCAACACCTGTGATAATAAGGAGAAACGTGGACATGTTTCTGTAGCTCATTCCTGCCTGTGCTCTTTCATGAGGCTCTGTGTAACCACAGCAGCTGGTTTTGCTCTGTATCACTGGTAAGAGCATAGCAGATAGGAAGAGCAAAACATTGCAGTACTTGTTCCTTCATTTATAAATTTAATAGTACTATTTCTTGCACTGTAGAGTGGTTTAAGAAATTTTGGGAGCCTCTTCGGCTGTGGGAGCCTCTTCGGCTGTAGGAGCCTCTATGTGGAAGAGGACAGAAGCCTAATAAGTGTGTGATAAGCAAAAGTTGGTGGGGGGGAAGAAGTATTATTGCTACCACATGCTGCTATGCAAGATGGCACTGTGGTTCATCTGGGGCTGGGTGGGAGCTGGGCACACAGAGTGCCTCATGGAGGAATTGCTCAGCATCTTCCCCAGCCAGAGAAGAAGGCTTTCAAATAAAAAAAATGGATTAAATAAATAATTAAATCCAGGAGGCTCAAGCATCTGCTGGAAACTGCTCCTTGCCTCTTTGCTCCATGGGAGAAAGGAGGTGAAAGGTAAGAGTAGGACCAGGCTCATAGAGGCAGCATCCTGAAGGATCAATTTTACACACAACTGTGGGTATGGTTCACAGTCATGGGCCTTGCAGCAGAAAGGACTGGACTCTTCTGACATCACCTGGAGACACCGTGCTTCCTCATTCATTCCCGAGATGGAAGATAGTGCTGCTTTTATTTGGGCCAGCCAAGAGTGTAGCAGGTCAGGACTGGTTATAAAAGGATGTGTTCACCCATACAGAAATGTAACATTCTAGTGAAAATCACCTTGTAACAGAAATTCATCTGGCAGCTTAGCAAGGAAAATCTTACTGGGCATTGCAGTGATGGTGTAGGTTTTCCCTCCTTCCCCCTTTTACCTGCTGCGTCACTGGTGATCTCTGCAGGCAAGGGACAATGTTGTGATCTGTCTGCGACGTAAAAGATGTTATTATATGATCATTATCAGTATTGTTTGCTTGGATTATATTGTCTTTTGAGGTTGAATACATAGTGTATTAAAAAGCATACAGTAATAAAAAGTAACAAATAGTGGAACTACAGATGTATTTTGACCCACTCCTCAGCTGCTGTAAATTATGCTGTACTCACTGAAAGCTCCTGATAAAGTACTGCCTTGTTACATGACATAATAAAATGTATGTTTAAGCAGGTTTAGGAAGAGACATTAATAAAACTAAGACCATGTGACAGACCATTTGATAAAGTGCCTTAAAATAAGCTTTCAACAGAAGTATTCAGCAGGATGTGTTTATGAGCTCTGCACTGCAAAACAGCAAGTCTTGCAGGCTTCCTCCTCGTGGGTCCCTGGGGCTGCTTGCAGAGTGGGTCTCCAAATTCTTGAGGGCTAGAGCATGGTCAGAAGTAAGGCAGGATTAAAACCAGAGCTTGTCTGAGACCGTGTTAAAGGATGACATTTGGTATGGGCAGGAGGAAGCAACACAAAATGTCATTAAATACTACACACAGTGTTGCTTCATGTAGCACACCTTGGCATTGGTTACGGGGCATGAATTGGGCAGTGAGTCCTTCCCTCAGCTTCTTACCTTTTTTCCTTGGCCTGGTATGTTAATGAAGGCCCTGGCCCAGCTCTTTCATCTTGTCCCAGGTTTTCCTTTGTTGATGTGGAAAAGGAGCAAGGGAGGGGGCCTGGACTGGAGAATAAGAGATAAAGGAAGTTTGTTTTCGGCTGAGTCAGAGGACAGTCAGATGAAGAGTTTTCTTTGTAACTTAATAGCTGCATTAATTACTAGGACTGCAGCTACTCCCACTGATGACCAGAAAAGGGCCTTGGTTTCTTACAACTTTGCTGATACCAAATGAGTTCTCTGCAAAAGCGCTCTCCTAGCAGGTGCAATTAGAGTGCTTAATAGGCATGCAGGATGTGGAAAGATTTTAAATTATCTTGCATTAAGCAGCATAACCTCAGCAGGAAAAATCTCTTTATGCATTTTTAGATTAAATGAAATTATTCAGAATAGTAGTACTGTAATCAGAGCATCCCTGGGCAACTGGCTAAGAGTGGTTGTTTCTTTAAAGGAAATAAGGTCTGGACTTGGCAGTGTTACTGTTCGTTGTTGGACTTAGTGATCTAAGAGGTCTTTTACAAGCTAAATGTTTCTGTCATTCTATGATAATGCTAATGCCTTATCACATTGCACATACTAACGTGGAGCTTAGTGAGAAGCAGTCGGTTTGGTATGGCCTGGATGAAATAATGGGTTGGATTTACAGAAGCCTTTGTCTATGTTTAAACACAAGTGTGTCAGGATAATGTAAATTTCTCCCTGTTTTCCTTTAAAGAAGGGAGAGGTAAGATTTGCATGAGCAACAGTTTATCCTAGAGGAAGGAAGTTCAGCACTTTACTCAATGGATTTTGGCAGGTGCCTGTCAATGAAGATTTTTGGGCTCCTAACTTTCAGCTGGATTCATATCCCTTGCTGCCAAGCAAAGCTTTTCTAAAGTAGCCACCTAAGTAACTATAAATCCCAATGAAAACAAATGGAATTGACTAAGGCATCTTTGAAAAGGTTCCTCTTAAGTTGGTAACAAGGTGGAGGAACTAAAGTGACAAATTATTAATGTATCCGAATGAAAATAGTACAAGAATGGGGGAAAGTGGGATAGAAGATCACAAAACCCTGAATTACTTATTTCAGTCCTACTCTTCTTGTCAATACTGCCATCATTAGACCCTCAAGTGCTGAATTGTCCCAGTTTCTTTTTGTGTGGACGGGCTGAGCCTCTGCCGTGAGCAGGGACACGTTCAGTGCCTCTAGAATCAGTTACTTTACTTTCCCCCGGCGTCTCCTGTCAGTGCTTGCACAGGTGGCAGGTTGCAGAAGCAGTGTCAGAGGCTCCCCAGTCCGACCCTCCCTCACCCTCTTTGTCCAGAGCTTACCTTCTCCTCCCTGGCAGTGCTGACAGTTCCCACTTAAAAAACCCTAAAGGCTTTCCTTTCTGCCTGCCCTACGTTTGCTGGAGCTACATAATGTCTACAATATGCACGGCACATAGGCTTCAGTTTCTATTTGTCTGCTTGGCTAGAGCACATGAGTTTTTACATCCCCCTGTAAAAGTTACATCTTCTCAATCTCCCTAAATCTCACAGATGAATACTTGCAATCCCACCCACTCTTAGCACCAGTGCAGGCATTACTCCTATCCAGCTGTGTTGCTGCAGGGTCTGTTTTATACCACCATAGGCTTTTTTTTTTTTTCTTCCTCACCCCTCTCTCTCTCTACTTTTTTGTTGTTGGCACTGTGATCGCCAACCCGGGCAGTCATTTTCAGTCTGGAAGGCCAGTGAGTATTGGGGAGGAGCTGGAGGGTGTGCAAAAGAGAGCAGCATGCATTTCTGGCTCTCTGGTGCAAGGCCGTGGCAGGGCAGACCTGTAGCTGCCGAGGGAAGGGGTCATTTCCTCAAGTTTGGAAAGTGAAAAGCTGAGTGGATCCTTGCTATAAAGCACTCCCGCTCTATTGGTTGGCCATGTGGGTTTATTTTCAATCTTTAATGTGGTCCCTCTATAATTGCAGCTTGCTAGACCTGTAAAAATAGTACCTCATGCTCTCTGCAGGGCTAACTGCTAATTACTTGCAGCCATCAGTGGCAGAACCAACACAGGCAGCCATCCAGCGGCATGTTCCTACCTGTAACTCAGTGTGAATGATGGATTATTGATAGCGAGGGGATGGAGGGGGTGGAAGCTGCCTGCCTCCCACACCCATTGCTCTCTGCCAGAACAGCTTCATGGGATCTGGGAGCTGCATCAGGAATGTGAGAGGCAAATTCTCCGCTCCTAGCCCAGGACAAGGGCATGGCCTTTGAAAAGCTCAGACACAGTGTAGCTTTGGAAAGAGTCAATGGGAAACAGGTTGCCTTGGGGGTGTCTGGCTTGCATGTTGATGTGGCTTTTTTTTTTTTTTGAGACCAAAAACTTCTGGCTGGTCAGAATGAAAGTCTTTCACAGCTAAATATGTGGTGCAAATACCTGTGGAATAGGCTTGGAGTACATGGAAACTTGTATATGCAACCTGCTTTTCTATTCTTTACAAGTTTACTCTGTAGGTCCTGAAACATTGCCTACTAGAGATGCTGGAAGATTCCCTCCAAAAGATGGATTTCTAAGCTGTTGACTGTTTCAGATCACTTCTTACTGGTATAGAGGAGAAAAAGAAAATGATTCATTCTCTTCTCTTGAAAAGCAAATTGTTCTTATCACTATTACAATCATATTCATCAGGGCATTATCCAAACTTTTTCTATTTTCACAAGAAATGTTTCTTTATGAAGACCACTGCCAGGGGGAGAGTGCTGGAGCTAGATGAGCAGCAAAGTCCAGCAAAATTTGGAGCCTCTCTGCTCCTTTCCACATTGAATTTGCTCACCTCAGCTCTCTACTTTCCACACTGACATACATTCCCAGCCTCACTATTTCACATGGAGTTGATGTTAAATAGTGTTGCTCCAGGAATCATATGAAGAAGGGAGGTGGGCTGCAGCCAGCATAGCCAGGAGATAAAGCCACACAATATTTGCAAACAGCATTTTCTGATATCCAGTGGGTAGCTGCAGTGCAGCAAATCCATTCCTTGTCCACAGCCACTGATATCAACAGATTTAAATGCAAGATATGTTCGGCTCAGTGGGTGGAATTGAACATTTGTCTAATCTGATCTTTTTCAAATTAGCATCCAGGATCACAGGTTGCAGAGAGAGACCACTGTCCTCCTTGGACTTCCAAAGCAAGCTACAGGAGCCTGGGGAGCAGGGCAGGGGCCTCAGCTCTCCCAGGTGACATGAGAGACGGCAGAGGGCCGCATCCTTACCTCCTTCTCATGCCTTTTAATTAGCCAGAACTCAAACAATCTTATTGAGGACTGGGGTCATTTTCATTTCCTGTGTTGGAGAGTTGAGGCCTGCCTGTATTTCCCAGTTCTTTAGGAGGTGTGAAGACAACAGATACAACACAAGGGACCCCAAATGGATCATGCTGTAAAAAAAGAGGTAAGTTGTCTTACCTTAAGACTGCACCTTAGAAACGTAGCAACCTTGTAATCCAAAAAGGGGTTTTTGTGCCAAATTCTTCTATGTAAGCAATAAACCTGTTTCGTTCATAAATCAAATATTTGTCCAGGCTGCATGTTTGTGCAAACTGAGCTTATATACCAGTCACTAAAATTAGTCTCCAGTTCTTTTGCATCTCAGGAAACCTTGTTTCTACTCTGCATAAATGGAAGCACTAAAAATTATGCCTGCAATGTGGATGTACACTTACATTTGTTAGTCTAAGCTGAGATTTAGATATAAGAATACCTAGCTGGTGCCAGACAGTACCTAATCTTCTACTAAGTCCTCCAAGGTACCATAGGCATGGAGTGCTAATTCACAGGCTATGAAAGATGAAATTAATTTCCTTTCCTTCTATTAATCAGAGGAGACCAGGTCAAGCAGTTAATTCTCCACACCACTCTTGGCCCACAGGAAGCTGACTGTGCATCAACAATGAGCAAGTCCAGCTCATTTTGGAGCTCAGGAGAGACAGGATTTTGCTTCCCACTGATGGGACGATGAAAGCAATGGAAAATCCTGCTTATTTCAGCCAGAGCTCCTGGAGGCAAAGGGACCATGCTGCAGGAGGACCTTCATGAGGATTTCTTGGTTTTGGCCATGGCCCATCTTACCCCTCCTCTTTTCAGAAGGTAAGTTTGGCACGAGCCAGCTCTCCAGTGTGCCAGGCCTCCCTCAGGATATGCTGGCTGGCAGGGTTGTCAGAGGAGGGGAAAGGCACAGCAGCTCTCTGTTGAGGCAGCACCACTTGAATGAAGCATGCCTGAAAAATTCTTGACTACAGATCTTTTATTAGCTGCAGAAAGATAAAAGGCATATTTTGTGAAGGTAATACATTCCAGCATTTCACATGCGAGTCAGGAGATGGACTGTGCATATGAGCACATGATCTGTTTGTTTGAGTCCATCTTCACGTCTATAGGATCAAATGTTTGTTATTTACACAATGCTTAATAAGAGACCTTGAGACCATCCTACCTGGCTATGAGCCACGTAGTGGGGGTGTGATATGCTTGGTTATTTTGCTGTGGTTTTCTCTTTTGTTGAAAGACGTTTTCGGAGTTTGCTGCTTTCTGAGGTAAGATGCAAGATGCAGGAGTAGAACTGTGGTAACTGGGATGACTTAAGGATAAAAGAGAAACAAGTTTGTTAAAAGACTAAAAGTCTTTTGTTGGATCTTTTGCTGGAAAGATAGACAAGATTTCCACCTCAGTATCCCTTTATCATGTCTCTTTTTTTCCCACCTAAGCTTTCCCAGCTGGTCCCATACAAGGTGCGACTTCTCCCATAGCAGTGCAGGACTGCTTGGTATTCCAGGGATAGGGGGAAGTTAAACTGTCAGCTTCATAGACCCATGATACTTTGAAGATGGTCTTTCCCCCTTGAAGCTCTTAACCACCCTTGTCATACAGTCATTTGAAATAAAATTGGGATTGCCTATCTTTCCAAAAGTTATGCTTTAACTCAGCCACAAAACATAGGTTTGATTCAAGATTAGATTTACAAGGTGAGATTACATAGTTTGTCCTGTACCAGGGATTAATTATATTATCGAACCAGTTCCTTCTGGCTTTAAAATGTTCATCTCTGTGAAAAATAGCCGTCTGTTTTCAGCTATGGCTGTATGCAGGATAGGGCATGACTTTAAAAATGCTATCTTTCAGCCTCTTTTGTGCTGTCATATCCATCTGTTTATTGTGTTTGCTGTTTTTCTGCAAGGCAGTGGTTTGCTGATCTCCTGGCAGTGTCTGAGGGCTTTCAGAGGTGAGAGGAAAGTGTGGAAAAAAATATCCCGTACCTGAAGCAAATTGAGATTCCTGCAGTTACAGGGCTGGCAGTCCACAGCTGGATGGATCTCCCTGCTCTCTTTTGCTGGAGACATGAACTGCATGTTTGCAAGCTGTGGAAGCCATGGGATCCCAGCTCTCTGTAAACCTGCTGGGTTTCATGCAGCAATCAAGTTCGCTTTTAGCTCTGTGCCCAGCCATGCCTGCATTGCTTCTGAATCTCCAAGTTGCATTCCAATGTTTTGTGTTGGTGTTGATTGCTTAGCTGTGCTAAGGCTCAAGCTGTACTGCAGTTCTAATGAAGTAAATCCTTAGTATAGGGTCAAGCTGCCCTCTGCTAAAAATATATTACGTTCAGAAAACGTGTACATTGCAAGCAGAAATATGTTGTGTTGCTCCTTTCTGCAAGAAGTGACCAGCCCTCTTCTTGTGGGTATTAAAGAGAGAGAGAATGTCAGAAGGTCTGGGGAGGAACAATCTGTAACTCATACATGGAAATGTTTTCATGAATCCTTTAAAAAAGGACAAAATGTATTCTTTTAACAGAAACCATTTCTATTTAAAACTTGTAGGAAAAATCAAAATGGTATTTTTTTCAAGTCACGGATTATAGATTGTCCTCAGTGCATCTATTGCTGAAGTCACCATTCCTTCCTGCCATGCTGCCCCTCAGAATCCTGCTCTCCAGGTTTTCCTGTCTCTCTGCACTGAGTTTGGAGCCACTTGCTTTAACAAGCGATGCCCTTTCTGACCCCCTGTCTCTGTAAATCCTCACACATTCCTTCCTTATCTTGCTCTCACGCTGCTCCAGATTCCCTCCTGACCATAGACCATACCATGTGTGTTTAACAGAGCCCAGCTTGGTGCCTTCTAACAAAACTGGCTTTCATCCTGACACTGAGTCATATGACCTTCCTCTCTTTTTTCCAAAACTTTTTTCTGTATATGCATGAATCCTTTAAACGTCGGCATCTGAAATGTTTCTTCATCCATCTCCATATTTGTAAGTCTGCTTATATGATCAATGTTTATATTAGGTAGCTGTTATGCTCTTCTGAATCTGTTCTAGCTCTATTTTGCCTAGACTGTGGTGACCTTTGGGCAAAGGCTCTTCTGTGCATGTTTATAAATCATTAAATACACTGTTGATGCTAAATATTTCAATATATTATATTATTTCAATGTAATAAAATATATTTCAATATATTATATTCAATATATGTTCAAATAAGAACATGTTTCATCTTTGAAAGGACTTTGAAATTAATTTTATGTGTGGAAGCAGCTTAAGAAAAATCTGTGGGGTGAGAATTTAGTCAATAAAGTCAATGGGAATTCTGCCACAGGCTATTTTTGAGTACAGTCTCACAATTATTGTTGTCCCATTGCAGGTTTAGGTTATTAGTTTGCTTTGTCGTTATTTTTATATAAATACATATTGTCCGTATGAAGTTCCCTTGCTTTCTTAAGTGTTGCACATTCAAATGTCTCCTGGGTTTGTAAATTTGTAAATATGACTACCTTTTGCTTGTTACAATGATGTGACCTCACTGAAGCTTAATTTTTTCCCAAATGGATCAGATGGGGCAACACCTCCTCTTTCAGGGTGATATTCAGCTCCAAGGACAGAAGACTCTGAAATACGCTGAATGTGTGTTGCTTTAATGCCTCTGCCTAAATATGTGGTGCTGTTGCAAATTTCAGCCTGTAGAAACCCTATTGTTTATCAACGTGAGAGGCTCCACCCCAAACAGTAATTAGATCAAAGCTCATGTCATAAATCCGCTGGCATCCCAAGTGAAGACGGTGTTCTCTGGAAATGGAGGTTATCTCTTTCTTTTGCTGCTGGTCCTTTGAACTTCTTGTGGTCAGGGAATCCTTCTGGTTTCAGCTGGAATAACAATTATGAAACTATGCCTGCTCTCCTGGCCGGAGTTCATGTCTAATTAACTTTAACAGGAGTCATAATTTTCAGAGTGATTTCTCAAAAGCGTTATAACTAAAGACAATTAAGGCTTGAGAGAGAGCGCGCGAGACAGGGAGGGGAGGAAAACAGAGGCACTCCTTGGGGCAGGGCACTTCATGCGTATTAAACAGATGTGACTCATTCCTGCCTCTAGTCCCAGCAGAAGTAATACCTTTTGAATAAGTTCTGCGTGCTAGATAAAAACTTGTTTGCTGGTGCAAAAATTGTATCACGCATGTTAGAACAAGCACCCTGATGGGCTACTCCCATCAAAACCAAGGGCACACAGCAGTGGATTTTTCAGTATGATGGTGTAAATTTGACACAGGGTTTTTAGCTATGGAAACTTCTCAAAATCTGCATAAAAAGGGGATAAAGGGGAAGAAAATGCAGACCAATGAACATGTGAATGAATTAATTCAGTTGCCCCTCTGGAGCAGGATGTTTTTATTCCTTTTGTTTATGAAATATGTAGTAGTGTATATAGAATACACCCATCAGCCAATTTGATAGGCAAAACCTGATCTTCTTGAGGACATGTGAAACTAGAAAGGAGATTATAGCAATGCAGAACATGAAAATGCTGGGGACCTCTAGGTCTGACTTTCTGTGTGTTTATTTAAAGGTAGCTCTGCATGTACTACTGTATATATAACAGCTATTATCTTAAGCCAGGGCATCCCACAGACCTCTCACAGACATGATGCCAAGGAGGACAGCATCTCTATGTATGAAGGATCCAGCCTTCAGTGAACATACAGAAAACCAGAAATCAAGTTTTATGACAGAAATCTGAAATGTTTGTTGTTTGCTTGAAATCTGAAATGGTTGTGGGGAAATCTCCTGCTGCTACTAAAGGGGTGAGCTTCTTTACTAGTGGTGTGAGGATTCCAGAGGAAACAGGAGTTTTTTTACCACAAAATCAGAATAAGGTTGGTCGAAGGGGCAGTTAAAACAGAGGCACCCAGCGTACACAAAATCCTAACTGGTGTTCCTTAGGAGGTACTGTCGCTAAAACAGCAGCAGACCATTTCAGTTAAGGACTATATCCACAGAGGGGATGCGAGATCCTTAGGGAGGGTGAGGAGGTGGTAACAGGAGGGTCAGCTGATGTCATGCATCACTCCACTGATTATCATCTGCCACTCAGTGCATGTCCTCACAACGGCTGAAGGTGCAGCATGGGTGGACTCCGCTGGGCTTTGTTTAGTGGTGCCAGCTCAGGTGGTAATGGCAGTGTCATGACAGCAATACAATATCAGCATGTAGCTGCCTGAGACCTCTGAGACATATTCTGGTCATCA
>JAWWLV010000088.1:65804133-65850311 GCA_035041135.1 Platyrinchus mystaceus | reverse complement strand
TCCTAAGGTTCATCTGCCGGGCCAAGCAGGCTTGGACAATGGCAGTGAGGTCCTCAGGACGTAGGTTTTGTTTAGAGAGACCTAATGATTCACGTTATATATAATACTGCACATATATTACAATATAAAAGTCACTGTATGACTTCACATGTAATAGCCAACTTGCATTCTGCCTCTCTGTAGCACTCTGTACAGCTCCAGGTGGTGCCATCAGGATGCCTTTCAGGGCCAAGCAATCCCACATTTGCCTGGAGTAGCTCTTATGCCTCTACTACACTACACTTTGCCCATCACCTCCAGCAGCAAGTCAGGTTCTCACGTAATCTGTACAGTGGTGCTCCCACAGAGTCCCAGTAGTTTCAGTGGCACTGGGGAGAACTGGTCTCATTTAGTTTTCTCTTGAATTAAATTTAGAAAGTCTTGTCCTTTGATATGTTTATGTAGTTGTTACCTACTGTCTCGTGGCCTATCACTTGGATTTAAAATACCAGGAGAATAATCAGCGCAGAAAAGACAGAAACAGGCCCAAGATCTTATGCATGGTGTGGGCTGCTGGTGATCTCACACAAGTTTAAAAAACTTCCAGCACATATGTTGTCGGAGAGCATCAGGTGACTGATATGGCTGGCTCCTCTACTGCACATTGGGATGAAAGCCTCAGGATTATTTCGGAAAAGCTTGACAGGGTTATTCATGAGTGACTGCTACTTCTTAAAACCTGTCCATCTTTGTTTTCTAACACCATGGACAAGTGGCAAGACCAGCTCAGGCAGTGCCACTGAGAGTAGTTAAGAAATAGTTCCCAGTCAATCCTTGAGACTAATCCAGTGGTCAATGGCTGGTAACAAATGCATCACTGGGCATCCTACAGCAAACTGCCTTAACCGACACCCTGTACACACACAAATGTGTTAAAATTACTTTGTCTCCTAGGATCTGGCTTATTTTATATTTTTTTTTAAGAGTAAAACATAACTTTCAGAGCACCAGAAGACAGGAATAACGAAAAACCGAGGGGAAAAGTCATTTTAAATGCCCGTTTCTGAATATCCTGTTTCTCGTGCACAAATGCAACAGCACATGGCACCACTCCAACATTTCATACGCTGGTGCACAAGTTTCAGTGTCATTTCAGAAATGCACTGGGCTTCGAATGCCCATAGCCTTCCTGAATGTGGGACCCTGTGTATTTTGGAATTGATGAAACATGCACGTTGTTTTCCCGACAAGCATCAACACCCTGTGATGCGAAGGGGAGAGGGCAGCTGCCAGCGGACCAGACCCATCCTGGACGTGATGGTGCCGGTTTAACCTGGGCTGCCTTGTCCAGATGCCGGTTGCTTTCCGGAGTGGCACAAGGGTGTTTGGTGCCGAGGGCACCCCGGCCCCGTCCGTCCGCCCCGCAGCGCCTCCGGTCCTCGGGCGAGCCGCCCCATGCCTCGGGGCCTCGGCCACAGCCACAGGGCAAGGGCAAGCCAGTAGGTACGGTACAGGTCGGGAGGGACTTTCCAATGGGCTCCAACCTCCACTGGCAACTCACGAGGGCAGCACACGCACCGAGGAAGGTGGACACACCGGTGCGACGGTGAGAGAGAACTTGCGGTGCCCGGGCGGCCACCGGGGAGCGACAGCACCGCCGGGCGCGGCGGGGCGGGGGCCGAGGCCGCGGAGAATCCCGAGACAGCCGTCGAGGAGGCGCGGAGGACGCAGGGGAGGCGGCGGCCCCACGCCCAGGAGCGCCGCTTAAAACCTCCACGAAAGGTGTGGCCTCGCCTTTCCTCTGCCGGCGGGGAGGGGACGAGACGGGACCTCCGCTCTTGCCGCCGCCGCCAGCAGCCTCCGCCGCCCGCCCGGCACCGCACAGCGCTTCGCGGCGCCCCTGCCCAGCCCTCACCTGCGGGCTTCCCCGACCCCCGGCTCTTCTCGGCCCTTCCCCGGCCCTCGGTGGACTGCGAGGGAGCGGCGGCACCGCGGCGGGCGCTCCCGGCGGTGAATGCCTTTCCCCCCGTCGGGTCTGGGTCAGTCTCTCCGTGGCTTTGCCCCTCGCCCCCTCTCGCCCCGGGCGGCTCCCCCGCTGCCATGAGCATCAACGGCGGGTCGCACCCGCGCATCAACACGCTGGGCCGGATGGCGCGGGCAGAGTCGGGCACCGACCTGCGCTACGAGATGAGCTCCCATGTGGTGGGGGGCGGCGGCGGCGGCGGCGGCGGCACCCACACCCACAAGACCTACTACTACCAGAAGACCTACGGGGGGGACTACGCCTCCGACGGATACGGGTAGGTGCGGGTCCAGCCGACCCCCGGCCTCGCTCGCTCGGGGCCGCCCTCGGAGAGCTGCCGTGAGCCTGCTCGCGGTTTGATTTCCTAGGTGTGCCAGCTTGCAAGTCTCTTTTTTCTCTCCTCTCCGAGGAGTCTTTTTTACTTCTAAAAGGCATTTAAACGCAGGCGAAGAACTTTGTATTAAAAAAAACCCACAAGCAGAACACTTTTGGTGGTGACTCTCCTCGAAGAGAGTAACAGGATTAAAAAGCAATGTCTTCCCTCTGCACTGTAAGCGGGTCCGTGCCGGCTGTATTGACCCAAGAGTTCTCTGCTGATAAACCGCGGCTTTGCTCGGTGACGTAAAACAAAGCTGTACTGAGGGGAATTGCTTTATACCCCATACACCCAGGCTCTGCTCTCACTGTCCTCCCCCGAGTTGCAATAATTAGGACTATAAAACCATTTTAACTAGTGGGAATTGTTCTCTTGTTCATTTTTGAGTTTGTTTCTAGCTTGTTTAAGGCTTGGGAGTTTTAAGTCATGATGTTTTATAGGGTGATCGCTGACATTTAGTGCCAGGTAGCAAAGATGTGTAACAAGCAACCTCGGTCTGCTTTCCTCCTCTCCACCTTTTTAACTTTCTACTTGCCCTGTTGCTGCAGGCACAGTCAAGCTCTTGTAGGCAGGGTGCTGGCTGTGAATCCTGGCTTGGAGAATGCCTGCACTTGTGGATGCAGCTGTACCAGCAATCTGTGCACATCACATCTGACAAGGACTTTTTGGAGCAGAGTGGTCCTGTGAATGTATGAAAAATAAGTGCAGTGGTCATTAAGGCTTCTCCTTTTATCTCCTTAGCTGGGAGTTCACAGGACTGAAACACAGGCAGCAGCTACAGTCACCAAAGGAAAGAGCAATTGTTTGATACAGCACCTATACAAAACACTGCTCATGATTGCAGATTTTTATGCATGGAATGGCTGTATTAAACCTGTTGGTCTAATTATTGATGCCACTGATTTAGGAGTTGATGCAGAAGCACTGGCTTGTATTTTGTGTTAGAATTTAAATCCTGATTTTATGAATAATATGTAATGAGATTGCAGAAGGACCAGAATTAAACATGCATAGTAAATAATAAACAGCAGATGAGAACAACCAGGCTTTTTTTATATCAAGCAAAATCTATAAGTGGCTGTAGAGAACTAGGATTATCCTATAGAGCACTGAGTGCTCTGCTTAGGTATGTTAGACCTGTTGCTAGAGGACCACTGAATGAATGACAAAACTTGCATTCTATGTATTTTTTGTTTATTATTTTGCCTGGTTCTTAGTTTTTGTTCTTTGTCTCACTTTCAGTTTGGTGTATGTGAAGGTAAGTTAGTTACTATGAATTGCAGCTAGAGCACATCTAGTTATCAATACAGTAGTATGAGAATACCTATTTATTTCTATATAATTAGAACAACTCAGTACTTTACCTTTGGAGAGTACACATACTAGGACTCCAAAACACTGTTGCTGCCTTGCATTTGTGAGGATTTGTTTTGCTAGTGGTGCTTTACTGTTTACAAGACATATGCAAGGCAGGAAAAATGAATGGCAGTGCATGTTACTTGCCGGCCATTGTCTTTTTCCACACTTTGCTGCACTAATCTATCTAGAGGAGGAATACCTTCCTTTAATTTATTATTCTTTGGCTTTTGTTACATATTTTTAACCAGTCTATAGTTTGTTAGGCTTTTCTTTCTGTAGTGTTCAGTGGTGGTGTAGCAAGAGTAGAAAGGACAGACCTGATGAAAATGTTAACAACCGTATATCAACATCCTTTCATTTACTCTTTATAACGTAATATTCATATCTCCTTTTTGGGAAGGCATTTCTTGCAAGGAGGTTGCATAGGTTTATTTTTAGTCAGTGCTGATTTGAGTTAAAATGTGTCCCAAAATACAAAATGAGGGGTTGTTGCCAGTTAATGAAAAAAGGCAGTTATGCCTGATTTTGCACATGTGTTGTGTGCCAAAAATCCACTAAATCCTCTGTATGTTGTGCTATCAGCATCAGGGACATCATCTGTGGAACTGGTTTTAATAATTGCATGTTGCCTGACATCTGCAGTGCCAAAGTTTAGTGGTATCTACTGAACTCAGAAAACTGAGGCCTCTTTTTACAATGGGGAAGACCACTCTACCTTAATGTTTAAATGCAGAAGGACTCAAGTTAGGGTCTAGTCTTGTAAGTTTTGGGGCGTATTCTGCCAAACAAGTCTGTGCTGAGTATTACATTACTCACAGAGCAATACGAGACTCTCCCTACCCTTAGGGCTCAGCAAGGTGCTTTTACAACATTCCCGGTTTCTTCTGGCTTGGGAACTCAGGATGAGCTTGGCCCATAGTACAGATACTCAGCTTGACAGTGACTCACATGCTGCTAAACTGCCAATTCATCAGTCAAATATTTATCAATGTCTTTGCTATGGAGATAGAAAATCTGATAAACTATGAGAGAAAGGTAAAAAATGCAAAGTTGTGCAGTTTTATTTGTCATTGCTGAGGTTATGGAAAAACATAGCCTAGGATTCATGGTCACTGAATGATATGAACATAATTTAATTTACACAGTTCTGTTTAAGGATTAACGTAACTTCTGTGCTTCAAGTTAAAAAAGGAGTTAGAAATTCACATCCTTTGCCCTGACATTACTTTCAGGAACTGACAGAAAAAGTAAACTGACTCAAAGCCATATTTTTGCCATTCTCATCAGTCTCACAGGGATCTGAAGAGTCCTGACTAAGCTGAGTGGTGGTAGAGCTGGCATGGTAACTTCCCCTTTGAGCTCCTCAGACAGAGAGGGAGGAGTGTGTCTGAATTGCTGCCAAATACCTGCCATGCTGGCAGAGCCTGCAGCTGTGCTCTGGCTGGCAGAGAAATGGTTTTTGTGACAGCTGGTGACAGTGCCATGCCATGAGGAGAAAGTCAGGTTGTACCTTTCCCAGCTCACTCTTCTATAGGTACAGTAGATTTGAAGCTCGGTACCTCTGCAGGTGCGAAAGCCTCTGTCTGGCAAAGCGGGTTTGCTGCGTTTTGAGCGTCTGCTCTCCAGCAGAGGTGTATTTCCGTGGTCAAAGCTAGACCCAGCATTTTCACCTTTCTCTGCCAGAGCCGGAGGTGGGAGAGGCAGCACGTCTGCAGCCTGCTGCACGGGGCAGGTGTGGCCTGTAGAACGGTTCTGTTGCTCCTGGTGATTCATACCAGTGGGAAAAAGCATGAGGATTTTCTGTGAATAGGTGTGGCAGGATCCCTTGTGAAACCCTGCGTGCCATGAGGGCACTAAGCCTCAGGGATCTTAATAATTAAGTAGTTCACTAGTGATTCTTAAATTTTTGCACGTTTCTAATGGTATTTAGAGCCTGATTGTGCCAGATGCAGATGTCTTTTGAGGTTTCCTGCCATCATGCCTTAGTCTATGTGCATACTTGGCAGACGGGACTAGTTTGGCGAGGCCATGGTGTGCCAAAACTGGTCCTAGTTAGACCGGAGACATGTGGGGAGAACCCAGTTATGAAACTCTTGATGATTTGACACTTGTATTCAACTTCTGTTAGGTGGGAGGGGGAAAGCTGGGTTATAATATTTTAATTTTGGTTTGTATTCTTATGGATATTGTTATTCACCACCTTTAGCCAGCATATGCCAGTGCGTTTTCTGGGGCACCCACACCCAACTGGCAGGTGGTGGCGTGTGGGTGGTGGTTTAGTCCAGTGGTATGTGCAGGCTGTGTGCTGGGAATGGAGATTCCAGGTCAGGTTTTTCTTCCTACTTGCCTACCCTGGGCATACCAGGTAATCCCTTGATGAATCTGTTGCTTGTTCAAACAAGTTTATGTGGAGGGGGGGAAGTGTGAAGAAAAAGAAGTAGTGCTGTTTTTTTTGCTCTCACTCAGTTTATGGGAATCACTCAATACTCTGGTTCTGCTCAAAGACTTTTTTTTTAAAACTTCCTTCACTTTTTGAATGAGTTAAAAAATAAGCTTTGAATTTTCAAAAGGCTAAAAGTTTTGTGGAGGATTTGGAAAATGTAACAAGGATTATTCTAATTTGTTTCAAATAGTATCTTCAAGACAAGCGCATCCTCTTTGTGTTTCCAAAGCTTTAAGGAACTGTGAAGCTGCTGGAAGGCCCCTCAGAACAGCTGGATGTGCTTGCGTGTCTCCTCCACCCTGCTTCTCTAGACACTAATTGTACCCCCCTGCCCTTCCCGTATAACCCAGTGGCCTCTTCTTGTGTACTGCCAAAGGCAGAAACCAGAGCAGCCTCCACGTTTTATGCTGGGGGTGTGCAGGAAGGTCTTCAGCAGGAGGAGAAAGCAAATGAGAAAGCAGAAGGTAGCTGACTTTCTTCCTTGCTCCTCGGGTTCTGCAGTAACGACATCAGCTCCTGTACTGGGCCTGGGAGGGTGCAAGCTGAGTGTTTAGAGAAGATATTTGACTTATTCAAAATATATTACTTAGGAAGTTTTTTCACCTCTTGAATAAGTAAGTGGCAGCAGTACTCAGCCCTGCTGTGTTCCAGGGATGTGGGCACTGCTGGGTTTGCTGTGTCTATCTTAACTCTCATAACTCATCATATGGCCTTGAGCATGTTTCTTGTTTATGAAAAGCAGGACTAGTTGTTTCTTGTTTTGGTACAGCTGGGGGTTTTCTGAGGATCACTGGTACTGCTCAACAGTTAAACACAATCCGAGTTCAGACATAGAGGATTCAATTAAATTCAAGTAAAGTTATGGGTGAGTTTAGCTCCGATGGGGTATATTCCATCAACGAGGTGTTGCTGAGCTACTATCCTGCCCAAATCCCAGTGACAGCAGAGGTTGGGCTGTCCTCTCATTTCTCTGGGAGAGCAGGAGTGTAGTATAACAAGGGAGCAACATGTTCTGCCTTGACATGCTTGGAACAAGGTGGCTCCTGTACAGAATGACAACATGAAGATGCTATGCCTTTCCTAGGGTAGAGAGAGTCAAGGCTACATTTTAAGATCCCAAATAAAAGCAATTAATCTGTGTTTCAAAGTGTTTTCATAATTTTAAAACAAAGAAGCTATCCCCTTTTTGTTTTCCTTTGTTCCTTAGTGACTATTAAGACTAAGTTATTTTAATAAAGAGCTCTGCTTAATAGTATCTTTTTGAAATTCATGAGTTACCTTTCAAATAAGTGTTGCAGTCTAAAATGTTGAGTTGTAGGGACAAAAAGGTAGTTGAGGTCTGAAGCAGTTCGGGCTGTTACACTCAGCACTGTTCTGCAGTGTTTACAGAACCAAAGGAGCACAGCAAATAGATTATTGCAAATGTATATATTTATTAGTAGGAGAGACTCTGTACTCTTTTGTTATGAGTCCTGCTAAAAGACCAACCTCCAACTCTTTCTCATTCTGCTGTAATGGTTGATAACATTGTATTTACAGGGGTGCAGTAAAATAATTGAAAATTCTGCCCATATTTTCACTTCATGGTGTGCCCACAGTGTCTGATACAGCAGGATCCTATTCATAGGTTCAAGCTTTAAGTGCTGCCAGAGTTAGATCAAATTGCCATAGCAGCAATAGTATGTTGTAGCATAGTTGTTGCAATGACCAAACATTACTTTAAACTGATTCACTTTCATGTAAACAAAATCAGATAAAGCAAGAAAGACACTGACAAAGTATTGTGTAAAGTAATCCACTAAATCTGTGTTCTGTGAGGATTGTTGGGATCTTACATCTTCATGAGGGACATAAATATATTTTTATATGGCATGTAGGTTACGTGGTTTTACTTTAAAAATCCAGCTTTATACTTTGTACCATGTTATGATGCCATCCAGCATATTCACGGTTTACCTCAGTTTCTTTGGTCCAGTATTTTTTGTGTTGGATATGGTTTTCCTTTGGCTGTCTGTTTACTACTGCCTCAAGGTTGGATGTCGCATTGTTCTGCACTGGAGTTTCTGCTTTGATCTACTCATCCACATTAGAGGCCTGTTGGCTTCATTAAGAGGTATATTATATGGAAAGGCCTTTGAAACTAATCATGGAATACTTTCTTGTTACAGCGTGAAAAGTATTGTATGTGAGTCTATATGAGATTGTGCTAGTGCCATCAGATCTGTCAACCTGTATATGTTGAGGTATTGTCTTGCTAAGTATTTTAAAAATTCAGATATTGATTTATGCCCTTGAGTATATTTGAACAGTTAAATCTTCTTCAGATTTGTAGCCTTTGAGTCCTGTTGACTTGGTGGAGCTATGCTGTCAAACATCTCCTATAGTGGCATCTGCTGTCTCTTGGTGTGCCCCCTAAACCCATTTAGCTCCATTTGGTCCTTCGATAGATTTGAAAGCCTCTAATACGCCACTGTTTTTTTACCCATTATCATAGGGTTGATCTCTGCATTTTAACTAGCAAAACCTAGTTAGTTTTTTAACAACAAAACTAACGTCCAGGGTATTAAAAGCAGCACTGATAAAATAGTGTGCTCTTTCCTGGTTTCAATTTGTATAACTCCAACTTTTGCCATTATTTTGGTTATATCTTTGTCTACTGGCTTGGAAAACCTTAAATACGTGCTGCTTTCTTCTTGTGAAGGTCCCTGTGAACTGTAAACAAGCAACTTGTAGATCTTTTTTGGAAGCTCTAATTAGGGTGTGCTTAAGTCTCCCACTTCAAGGCATCTTTATTAAACCATTTTCAGTTTTCCAACATTTTATTATTTGGACAATAATTCTGGATGTGGTCTTCAAGGATCACTGGGATGAACACAAAATACTTATAATTCTACTTTTTCTATATTTTTGTTTTAGTAGTTTATTTGAAAATAGCTTTTCTTCACGTGTTCTTACCATGTTAACTATGATAGCCATTGTTTAGATCTCCTCTCACTGTAAAGCAAAGTAATGCCTTTGAGGTTAGTGAATATAACTGAAGCCAGTGGAGATATACTGATTTATTAGAGTGTAAGTCTGTTCACCATCTATAGTTCTTTTGGCTTTAATGGATACCTGGAATTTGTAGCTGCCAGGACATGATTGAAAAAGGGATAGAAGAAAAAAAACTCTTCTGATGTTCTAAAAAGAGAAAATTGCTTGGAAGGTTCCTCTCTCTTATTATGTTTCATTCATGAGAATAATTGTGGGTGTAATTAAGTGCAAATTTCAGATGCAGTCACATACTTCTAGATCTAAACACAACAGCGATGCCTAAGGAGAAGGAACGATTTAGAAAAGGAAGCTGACGGAAAGCCTGGCACAAAATCAGACCCATATGTTGTTTTTTGTAATTGTTTTCTTTAAGCTGTTTCCAAGGTACACAGTGGTGCATAGCACAGTAGGGCGCAGCCAGAGGGTCACAGTACAAGCTGGGGGCTGCATGTGTACGGCTTGTTTTATGTCATCCAGTGATTCTCCAGTCTTGTCTCTACATTTTTGAGGGTCTGTTTACTGGTATTGGGGGAAGCTGCTGAAAAGTTGGGCAAACCTTTTCCATTTGTTCAAGACGAGCTGATTGAACAGCAGGCTGCTGATGCACCAGCTGCACATGGTGCAGAAGAGCTCTTAAAATTACACTGTTGAAAGTTTCTCACCACTGCAGTGATTTTCCCAAGGACAGTTCTGCTGAGTTTTTTACATTGTCACAATTCCTTTTGTCAAGGGTGGTAAGAGTCTGTTGAAGTCAGTGGAAAGATCTCTATTGAATCCAGACTTCTTGCTGACTCTGAGTTGGGCAGGTTCCCACCAATGGTCTTTTTGACATTAGTGTTGTATGGAATACTGGGCTCTTCAGTGATTTGTAATGGAAAAGGTTATCTACTGTGAGCACATGAGTTGGAAAACTAGGCAGGGCTTGGGAGCACCTTAGTTCCTTACCATCTGTTAGTAATGTTTTGGGTTTGGGAGCTGCCTGGGCTTGCTTGAGAGGTCTGATCGCATCAGCAAGGAATGGTTCCTCACTTGAAGCACCTCACCCCTGTTCAGCTAGCAGTGGCTCATTTTGGTGGCTGAATCCCAGCAACCTTCTGGAAGTATGGATGCAGTAGATTATGTGCAAGACAATAATAATGACCCCATTACCTCCCTTGGCTTTTCCCCCCACTAATGTTTTCAGTGCTGGAGTTTTACTTGGAACCTCCAAACTCACACTTTATTTGTCTGTAAGAAAGCATGTACTCTGACTCCAGGCCCTACAGCTATTTTTGTAATAGCTTAAGCATCTTGCAATTCCTTCTTAAGACTAAGCTTTGTGCATTTCTGCTGTTAAAAAGATCCTTCATATGCTTGAATGGACTTGCTTGTGTAGCCAAAGATCCTGCTTTCCTTTTTATGCCCTGACTTTTGATGGCTGGTGTGATAACATTTACAATTACATCACGCAACTCTATGCTCTAGGTATTGACTTTAACAAAGATTGTGAATAATTCATTCTCGCTGTAATGCTGCCAAAGTTTTGTCTATCAAAGCTACAAATACCTGTGCTGGAAGAAAAACTCTTCTTTCTGGCATGCCAGTTTCAGTGTTCTGCTCTACCCAGTGGCAAAGTCAGTCCATGCCAGCTGTTGCAGAATTATAAAGTGGCTCTGCCATTGTGGAATTGTCATTCTAACTTCGCAGTGCAGTTAGGCAGGAGGGCCAGATAATGTGTGTGTGTCTCTGTGAACCTAAGTGAGGTGGAGTATTCCATGTAACTTTCCTTAACTGTTCCAAATTTGTGTTTCTTATATTTCTTCTGTGTGATTCCTCTGTATTTACTTCATCTTCTTCTTCTCCCCCACAACAGTCAGAATGGGACCTGTACAGTGTCCAGACGCCAGAACACCATCCAGGAGCTTTTGCAAAACTGTTCGGATTGCCTGATGCGAGCTGAGCTCATAGTACAACCTGTGAGTGCTTTTTGTTGTTCTTATCAAAAGTGATCGTGAATATTACAGAGAGTGAATGCTGTGTTGTTACCTGGACTCACTGGCTCTGCTTCTTCATCTCCTTTCTTCCCTTTCAGCTGTTTGTGTGAGGCAACTGGGAGTGTAATGGCATACCTCCTTCCTGGATCTCTTTCTTCCCTCTGTACTCTAAGTAAAACTGATTGAAATGCATCTGTTAAGAAAAGGGGGACTTCTTGATTTTTGAAAAAAAACAAACCCATCCTCAAACAGGTTGTACTGCATCTTGTTTTTCAGTTTTAGGTTAGGACGACTGTCAGTGTAAACTGACAAATTAGCTGTTGCTAATATTATGACTACATACACTCCTTCAGTGTGTCCTGTAGAAAATTGTCATCATTTTCTGGGCCATAATGAGCCTGAACCACCATAGGAAATACCTTCATTATCTTTATTTTATTTTTCCAGATGATTCCTAAAGAAGTATATGAAACTAGATTAAAATCTTCTTGACTGTTTCAGCTCAAATGCATACAGATGATCTTTGCAGTGCAGTACCCTGGTACAAACTCATAGTACCTGGGGGTGGGTTACTCGTTGATGTTAGATTCAGTCCTGGCAAACATGGGATGTCCTCTGTTCCTGCTGAAGTCAGAGGAGGTGCAGGGTGGTGAGTGCACCCTGCTGCTGAGGCCACTGAGATGTGAAACCCCTTCACAGTTCTGGCAGTAAATGCAATTTAATGCACACTTTTGGACCCTCTGGGACAGAAAATTCTTTCAGGAATGAACTCTGTGGTTAGCAGTTCATTTCCTTTGCAGAGATACAGGATGTGAGAGCACATTTATATAAAAATCAATGCCAGAGTAAATACTGCCTTTTGTTAAGGATTAATATTATTCCAGTGAAGTTAAAAGAAAGACATGTTTAGTTCCAGCTTGGTGCCACAACATGCATTGCTTACTTTGTTTCTTTCTTTTCTTGCTAAGGGACAAAGTAATGAGGTCCATAACATTTTGTTTGCAAAATCAGGTCAAAGCTGGATTATGTTTTGTTCAGCATGGCTGTGTCAGCGTGGGGTGAGGTCAAAAAGCAGTGTCTTCCTGCTTGAAACACCACAACCATGCTGGTCCACTGGACTGAGAGGGTGCATGGAGAATTTGCCTAGATTTTGGGTGATAAGGTGGGATGCAAATGTGATGAGGCATGGAGCTAACGATGGGAAGACAGGGTGCAACCTGCATTTTTGTAGGAGGGGAAAGTTTTAGAACCTCAGGGAAACTTGTGAAAAATCAGGAGCAATATCTGCCAACTCCCACAAGGACAGTGTTTGCTTCTCATATTCTGAACACAAGAGCATAGTGTCTTAAAAGCTTAGCACACTGTGTGAAGCCTTGGCTCTATTGAAATAAATATCAGTCAAGATGTGCTGTTCTTTATGGAAAGTTTTGATTGATACTACATCTTAATAACTTTCGTATTTTATTTTAATAAAGACTTTCCAGCAACTGCGGCTCCTTTGTTAGTTGGCCTTCTGTCAGTTAAAATTGGCTATCAGACACCTGGCAGTTGAAACTTATCATGCTTCAAAAATAATCAGTCCTCATAACATCTCTTTTAAGACAACCAACCAAGATGAATATTTAATTTAATATCCTTTTGTTGTTGTTGTTTTTCTGTTTGTTTGTTTGTTTTTGTTTTAGGAATTGAAGTATGGAGATGGTGTCCAGATTAGAGGGAACAGAGATCTGGAAGAGTGTTTTGCACAGGCAAATGACCAAATGGATATCCTGGATGGGCTGATCAGAGAGATGAGGCAGATGGGCCAGCCCTGTGACATGTATCAGAAGAGGTATTGTTGTCAGGGAAAGGTTGGGGGCGGGAATGTGACATAGAAGTTTGTGGTATCTCAAGTGCTCACCTTCTGTGGTGTTACAGAATGTGACAGGTGGAACTACATCTGTTTGGGGCATGCTAACATGGAGAAGGGCCTTGCAGTAATGTATTTCTGATGGAAGCTCACACCTTAGTTGTCTCCATGAAATTTTAGTTAGTACATTTTTTTCTACAGCTTTTGCTTTCAGCACTTTGTTTTGAATACCTGGTGGTCCAATAAGAGAGAGAAATTACTTTGTTTCTATGCCTTCCTCATAGACACTAAGTGGTTCTTTCCCTTGCAGGCTGCTTCAGCTTCAAGAGCAAATGCGTGCCCTGTACAAAGCCATCAGTGTTCCCCGTGCCAGGAGGGCCAGCTCCAAAGGCGGTGGTTGCTTCTCCTCTCAGAGTGGCTCAGGCTGGGATGAATACACAAAACGTGTCACAAGTGAATGTCTAAACTGGATGAGGCAGCAGAAGGTAAATCTGTGCAAAAGCCAGAGACAATCCTAAAACTTGGTGTTGGTCCTTCCTTCCTTCCACAGATTTCCTTTGATTCATATTTATTTTAGCCCTTTACACAGATAGGACCATCTTCACAGATTTAACCATTGTCCAGTGTTTTACAATTTTTCTCCCTCTCTATTTGTTCTTATCACAGTGGAAGCCAGAAGGTAAGAGCTGATTCCCACAGGACTAGACTTTCAGAAGTCAGTGCTGAAATACGCACAGAAGTGCTGAAGTTACTATCTGTTGCATTCCCAGAACAAATTTGCCTATGCATAGCTTCTGCTTGTGTAACCTGGAGTAGAAAACACACACTGAGAGCCCATAGTCTGTTTTTGTGCTGCTGAAGTGAAAGCTGTGTATTTGTGGTTGGAGAGCCCTTTCTGAGAGATTGGTAGGGAGGCTGAAATTTTACTTTGCAGACTCCTTGTAAATTGGAATTGCGTTATTTTTTTTCCTCTCTTTATTAAGTTGTTGCTTTGTGATTCTCTCATTTTTATCTGTGTATGGTGTTTTCCAGGGGGCTATTATGCAAACCAGATGAGGAGGGGAGAGCTCTGTACAGTTCCAATACTTCTATGTGAATGCTAGTCACAGTTTAGTTTTTCAGTGTGGCATGTTTTAGAGAAGGAAGGGGAGGTAGAGATGCACTTCGAGTGGTAATGTGTATAAGCATTGTAGCTGCACAGCAACAGCAGATAAAATTGCTCCACACACGCTGATGGGAGAGTAGGCTGATCGTCAGACCTGCCAAGGTTTGAGGAGTGATGTTGGACAGACACTGGGCACGCCTCCAGTGATGAAAGATGGTGAACGTGCTGCACCTCCCAAAGACGCCACATGACACCCTGCTCAGACACCCTGCACTAAACACAGGGAGCATAAACAAGTGCTTTATAGCTGTGTTCCCACACAAAACCTCTTGTGAAAGTAAAAGGCTCTCTTCCTCTCTCCCTCTCTCCCTCACTTCATCTCTCTCTCTCTCTCTCTCAATTTCTGTCTCCCCCTCTGTTCCTCTCTCCCTCCCCCTTCTTCAGTCCCTACAGGAAAGCTGAGGTGGGGCCAGTAAGCATTTAGCTCACTGGGAAAATTTGTTTTGAGCTTGCCATCATGCCTGTTCTTTCCACCATGCCTTGCTGTATCCCAGTACATGCTCCCATTGAGACTAGTTTCCTCTAGTAATGTGGTGATATGTGGGAAAAAGTTCTGAGCAGCTTAGGTTTTCTGCTGGTGTTTTTCTGGTTTTTTTTGTCTGGATGGTTTGCTGATAGGAGAATGAAGTGGGCAGAGGGTTGGTCAAATTTCCAGTGCCGAATTAGGGAAAGTGCAGTGAAATCCAGCCTTTGTTCCCATACTGGCAGCCAGCCATGACTGCCACTGTTGCTACAGTCTCTTTATATTGTTCAAATATAACCAGAAGGGTCAAAGTCCTGTAACTTGTAAATGGCTGAATGAAAAATGGTTTTGTTTCTTGGATCATTTTCAACACTGCCTTTGAACCCCCATGCTTGAGCGTGGTTCTGGCTTTATTGTTATCTGTTGACTCATAGAGATTTGACTCCAAATTGGTAATTTCCAAATTCAGTCCCAACCCAGGATGAAGATACCTGTTTCTTTACTGTGTGCATGCACAGACAGGCATTCAGACAGAGTCGTACTGTGTCTTTACAGCATAAAGGAGGATCTGGAGTTTGAGGAGATGAATTGCGAATTCAATGGCTTTTAATATTTGGAAAAAATGAAAGAAAGAACTGCAGTCAGTTTTTGGGTTAGTAATTATGAATAGTATTACTATTTTCCAGGGCTGTTTCTAGAGATTTTCACTTGGCACCCTACAATAAATGTTGTCAAGATGCAAGACAAACAAAATATTTTATAATAATTTCAGTTTATCTTTTGGTTTTTTTCTTTCATTTAGTTTGACTGGATTTAACTCAAGTTATTGAAGTTTACATGAGCAAAGTTAAAATGGAAATATAATGTGTGTGGGTTCTGAAATTAATGGGTATTTTCACATGAATTTCATGAATAGCGTTGTTTGATAAAGTCATAGCTTGTTTTCAGAGTGATAAGAATGTAACTATACTGCAGAAGATAAAAGAACAGCTTGATCCAAAGAAAACATATGAAAGTACACTACTGAGTGTGCTTCATCTAGTCTAATTATAAGCAAATATTTTTCCTACTTTGTTTCTTCTGCTTTGGGAGCCTGTCACAGAGCTTAAGTGATGACAATTTAAAGAAATTGTGACCTCCTATTCTGAACTTTCCTTTGTTCACTTTTAGTCTCTACTGCATAGTCATGTTTTCTTCAGTTCCACTCCTTTATGCTCCAGTTTGAGTAGTAATGTTGGAAATGAAAGAACAAATACTGTTTCTTTCTCCTAGGCTGAAATGGAGCTGGTGAAGTGGGGGTTTGATGCAGCATCCATTGAGCAGCAAATAGGTGACCACAGGAGAACTCACAATGCCATTGGAGACTATCGTTGGCACTTGGACAAAGTCAAAACGGATCTGGTAATTACTGACTTCCCTTACACATTACTTAGTCTAGATTTATATCCTTGGTTTACTGTTGTTCCACTACAAAAAAGGAATATTGTATAGTTCATCCTCTCTTCAGAAAGCACTGGTGTCATGATAGCAACCACTTTCAACCCTAATTTTGTGATAAATTTGTGTTTCACTTCTTTTCCCAGATTTTGAAATGAAAATTTAGTAGCTATTTAACTTTTTGTTTTTGCATACCAAGGCTAGCAAATAAATATTGCAACATTTTTTGTGAGAAGAATAACTAAAGAATGATTATTCTCACTTGCTGTCTAGGTATGTTAAACAAGAAAGGGAAAGAATAAGGTGGGTGCTCAGATCTAGGCTTGAGTCACCAGGGTTTTTTTTCTATGAAACAGGCACAAATTCTGGTCTAAGCTTAAAGCTTTTCTTAAGTGTTGATATTTTTTTTACTTTCCCCCCCCCTTCTGAGACTTCTGTTCCCCTCTGAATTTTGTGATTGGAATAAAGAAATCACTAAAAATGCAGTTAGTTTCTTTGGCTATCAGCCCAGCAGTTAGGAAGATGAGAGAGGAGGCTTATTTAATTTCCATTCATCTTTTCTCTAAACTGGGGGGAGAGCATTCAGTTTAAAGAAAAGGCACTCTGTTCTGGAGCTTTGATCTATCAACCAAGCTGAGGAGTGAAAGGGATGTTACTCTTTTTTCCCTTCTGCTTCAAATAGGAACGGTGATAGCCTGGCCCTGTGGAATACCTATTCCAAGACTGGGCAGGTTATCAGCCATAAAAGTGGGAATAAAAATTGTGGCCTTCAGTTCATATTGTAACTTATACTACTTCATAATCTCCACAGCTAGCTCCAGGACTAGCTGGCCTAGGAGTTTGGTATAGAAAGAAATCCAGTTTCAAGAGTTGCATTGGTATTACAGGTGTTTTGTGCAGACTTATTTTATATGCTAATCATCCCTAAGGCTACTAAGTTTGTCCGAGCCTTGGTTTTATGCTTCCTGTGGTCCTCCAGTGGTGCATTCATCTATGTCTGTTGTAGGCATTTGCAGGTTACCACCCACAGTTATTATGATATTAACACTGTAAAGGAAATATTAGCAGATAGGCAACTTGTGAAAGGCTCACTAAGTATTTTCTGTTCTCTGTTTCAGCGGGAGAAGGCTGCAGTTCATCAGCTGGAGGAAGAATATGAAGGCCTGCTGGTGAGATGTGTTAATTTCTGATACCCTGTATGACAAAGGTGCTTTTGCTTTATTAACACTGACATGGTAGTGAAGGGACACTAAAGGTTTTGACAGCGACAGAGTGACAGAATTATTGGAATAAATCTATTCAGCAGTAAACTGACAGTGCTTTTTAGTTTCTTGATTCATTTTGACTCATGAACTTGAGATTAATTTATTGCCTGGCATATAATTGACTTACTCCCACAAGGAAGTTTCTAGTTTGCACTAGGTGAAGGGAGTTGGTCACTGAGCAGGTGGAGAATGGAACTCTACTTTCTTAATGAGAGTAAGTGCAGTGAAGAAATTAGGCTGTATATGATGCTTAAAAAGTTACTCAAAGGTGGGATTAGAACCAAGTTCTGTGTAGGGCTGTGCATTTTCCCTGCTTTGGATTTTCATATAAAATACAGTGAGAATCTTGTGCAACTGGTTTATTTAACCCTTGGGATCGGAAGCTGATTCCTGTGCACATTTCAAGCAATAGGGTCTGTATTATGGTGTGAAGACAGAGAAGGTATTTTTTCATGAAGTGTCATCTGTGCAAAAGGTGATTCTACAATGCCAAAGATGTTCCATGAGCAGCAAATGCAAGTAAAAGTGATGTTAAGTGTTCAGACATTTCTTGGACATTTCTTTTCCATGCCTTTTTGCTTGCCTGCATGTCTGCTACGTGTGCATTTGAAATGACTTTCAGAAGCTGCTGACATCAGGTTCCCATTGTTCTATAAACACATTGTCCACTGCCCATTGCCATCAGGTTTCATCAGTAAGCCCAAGCACATTATCTGCTGTCCATTGCCAACAGGTTTCATAGATGTGTGGGTTTTACTGTTATTTTAGTTAAAAAAAAAACCAACAAGACATGTTGTGCTGTGCTCTTGGCTTCCCTTTCTCCACCCAGCACAGGCATTCCTGTGTTTATGGCTTCTCATTTCTGGAATTCCTTGCAGAAATACTCCTTTGAGAGAATGGATCAGCTCCGTCAATTCCAGAACCTCATTCAGGCCACCAGCAGAGAGATCATGTGGATCAATGACTGTGAGGAGGAGGAGCTTCTCTATGACTGGAGTGACAGAAACACTGATATTGCCAGGAAACAGGAGTCCTTCTCTGTAAGACAGCTCAACATCCCCCCATTTTCCATGGCCTCTCTTTTGGAATAGTGAGGGAGGAAAAATCTGTCTTGGGAGAGACTCATCACAGGATGGGCATTTCTTCATGTTTCGAAGTTCCTGGGGATTTTGTCAACCCTTTGCAATTAAGTACAGTGTGACAACCTTTTGAGTCAAGATAGGACATCTATTAGAAGATTGTGCTCTCATTCAGTGAGGTTTCATGGTTTCTTCTGACCTTGGAAGCTGGGCTTCTCGGCACAGTCCACTGCGGACCAATGACCACATATAGATTGTGCACATAGTCATTATGCTGGCGTGTTAAACTAGGGGGCTTGAATCAGGCAATCTAGTGCTCCCTGTTAGGACTGTGTAGGGGTTAGGGAGTCCCCTATATTTGGCCCTGATTATCTGTCATCAGGAAGTAGAGCTATACCAGAGGGAACAGCTCTCTTCCTCTGATGGTTTTGCCAGCCGCACATTAAGTGCATGGTCTGATGTAGTTTGCAGTGCTCTTTCTCATCTGTGGGTATGTAGGGAAATTGAGCACGTGTGTTTGTTGAACCAGTGTTGGTGCTGATCACCAAATTGAAACAGGAATGAAGGTTCACACTACTAAGGAGGTACTTTTTTCTTTTTTTAGTTCAGTTGTTTTGGATGTTGCAAGGTGCAGTCATTTTTACCTCCATCACTCCTAGGAAAGGCAGAACTGTGTGTGCTTTGCTCTATGAAGCAGCAAGCCTAGAGACTAGAACTGAGATAATTGTACTTTCCTTGATTCTACTGTCTTCATAATTAACTTCAGTACACCAAACAGAATTACTACACAGTGTTACCAGGGATAATTTTACATTATCGCAACTATCTGGAAAATTCGGAACAAATCATCCTGTGCACTGTACCTTTGAGAGCTTGTTTAATGCTGTGTTTTGCTTGTTTAGAAACGCATGAGTGAACTGGAGCTTAAAGAAAAAGAACTTAACAAGCTGAAGCAAGAAAGTGACCAGCTCGTGCTCAACCAGCACCCTGCTTCAGACAAAATCGAGGTGAGACACACTTGTATGATTTCACTTGGTCCTTTAGTTGCTACATGGGAGAAGTTCTCAGGGAAAGTCCGCAAATGAAGTGCTGCCTCTGGACCTGAGAAGGGTTTGCCTGCCAAAAAGCATGTCCATTTTACCCAGCTCTATTAAATAAATATTATTACCTTTCTCTACAAACCTGGCCATAACAACTGCACAATGATAGATGCGTGTAAAAATTAATTCTAAGCTTGGGGAGTTATCTGAGGGTATGAAATTGCTGTATCTCGTTTGAGTTAACTAAGTGCAGTGGAATTTATGGTAGGAAGGCACGTCATTGTTGCTGTTCTGCTATCTTAGTAGTGTTCTGCTATCTGTTTTGAAAAAAGTCACACCCTTTGTTGAGGGTTTATATTTAATCCAGGTGCAAATACTTTCTCCAACTGAAATTGATGGTGCCTTTAAACAGCTTAGCCAAGATAGTTTTGCTTTCATAGCTTGGCATACATATACCTTTCAATTACAAAGGCTGCAACAATTTGGAAGACCTCATTTTATTAGGAAATGTTTTAGTTCTTATAGTTTTAAGCGTGCATAAGAACCCTGAAACCGAAAGAAGCTAAAAGGAAAAAACTAATCCTTTCTGCTTTTCAGTGTGTTTACTTTTTTAACTGTTATTATGTTGTGTAAAATCATTATTCCTATTTATCCTGTGGTCAGTTTCTCTCTTAAAAGAAAGATCCTTGTAGGCTCTAGTGGTGAAGTAGAAGTTGTATGTAATTTTCTGAAGAATATACATTATGACTGTGTGAAGATTTTGAATTTAAAAACAACCAGCATAAAAAGTCATGTTGAGCAGTATTCCTTGGAAGGAGGAGAACACAGCAATTTGCAGTTGAAATATTTTATTTGCGGTACTGTTTGTGCATTTCACCCTTTTTTGTTAATGCACCTCAGGCTTTATGCCTCTTCATGCAAGACATGAATGGACTTCTCTTTGTGTCTCACAAGCAGGTATTTAACTCATTTCAGTGAGGTAGATGCTTAGAAGTTGCAGAACTATTTGCATGAGTTACATTGTTTTGGTGTGCTTGAATTTGTTTTAGCAGATTTTTCATCTGCATTTATGTGGAGCATAGAAAATTGTGCTTGAGTCTAGGTATGGGAGAGAGATCAGTGTGGTGGTTTGAGATGTATATATTACTGTTTTTGTTAGGCCTACATGGATACATTGCAAACTCAGTGGAGCTGGATTCTTCAAATCACCAAATGTATTGATGTTCATCTGAAAGAGAATGCAGCTTACTTTCAGGTGAGTAGTGATGTGGAGGATTCACGTTACTTTTGTTAAAAGTGTGAATCCCATCACAGATATATTTATTGTGCATAACACATTGTTGCCATGTTATAAATGCTACCATTCTGCCAGAGATGAACTGGGATTTCTCATTAAAGGAGTCCATCAATTTTTAGCAGATATTTTTAAGAGCCGTGTGCAAACAAATTCACGATTATTCTTCTGTAGTTCTTTGAAGAGGCCCAAGCCACAGAGTGCTACCTGAAAAACTTACAAGACTCCATCAGAAAGAAGTTCATCTGTGATAAGAGCATGTCACTGCAGTGTTTGCTGGAGCAGATCAAGGAGCTGGAGGTACTGTCACACTCGCCTGACAGGTTATGTTCTGTTTTTCTTGGAAATCGGCTGCCCTTTTCAGATACCAAATGTAAATCCAGGTGCACTGCAATGTTTATACCCAGTACTCCACGAACTTGAAACCATTATGGTGTATTCCTGCCCATTTCACAGAATCGCAGGGTATGCTGAGTTGGAAGGGGCCCACAAGGATCATCAAGTCAGAAAGCCTACAGATGGACCAGTGTTGCTTTAATTTGTGTAATACTGTTTGGGAATTCTGATTTCTTTTTAAACCTGTAATGAGTCCACCAAATTCCCAAGTTTCTGACATGCTAACAAATTAAAAAAACCCGAAATACTTTTTTCTTAGGTGGTAGAATAGATTTTACTTCAAAGGATAAGTTCATTCAATAAATGATTCTTCATGTCACTGTATTACTCCTGTCTCTTTGAAAGGACATAGCTCAGCTTTTTTAGCTGTTTACTTATCATGAATTAAGTACTACAATCCCGAATTGGAGATGAATGGTCGGTGATGCAAAAGGCCAATTGATAAAGTCAGGTTTGAGAGTGCAGTCATTATCTCTTTTTTTGTTGGCAATTATTTTGTTAGATTCTTTCAATTTAGGCCTGTGTTTCTTAAACATCGCTGTAACCACATTGAAGATCTGTATGGAAAACCTACTATGAAAATTTTGCAAACTTTGCATCTTGCCAGAGATGCAAAGTTACTTAATTTGATATTTCTCTCCTCTTTTTTTAAAACTGCAGTTTTACATTATAGGCCAAAGACTCATCCCACTAGAGCTAATGTAAGTTTTGTCTACTGTAAGCTCCAGATGAATCCCTCTCTTAATAAAACAGTGGAAACTAGATGACATTTCTTTTTAGAATGATTTTGTAATATACAATTAATTTTTGCAGAATGAACGAGAGAGAATTCTTGAATATAAGAGGCAAGTGCAGAGTTTGGTGAACAAATCCAAGAAGATTGTGCAGCTGAAGCCACGTAACCCAGACTACCGGAGTAACAAGCCCATTATCCTCAAGGCTCTGTGTGACTACAAACAGGATCTGGTACTGTATCCCTTTTTGGCTGAGAACGAGCATCACATAAGCTAGAACATGGCAAGTTAGTTAGTAAATAAGCTGTTGACATGATAGGTATAATCCCTTTGTCTGCTTTTGGTCCGCTTGAATTTCTTCAACAGAAAAAGCTCTTACTTTTCTTACAATTATGAATAAACAGGCTAGGTTCTGATTGGTTAATAAGTTGTAATTATTAATATTAGTCTGTTAAATATCATTAATACTCACATTTCAAATTAGCACATAAAAGTCTTGTTGATAATAGGATTAGAATTGTTGACAGAGGTCTTCCCAGCGTCTACACTTTTTTTATGGTGATTGCTCACCTTTCCAGTGTCTCTCTGGATCCTTAGGTGAACATTTCATCTAACAAAAGGTGAGGAATGTACCTTGGTACATTGATATCCTCATATTTTTTGATGGATGGAGCATGAAATGAGTGATATTTTTGATTCCTCCTCCATACTGAGGCTGCTTGGGTTTATTTCTGTATTTTTTTTTTTCTTAACAGTAGGCTTAGATGCATTTTCTGCATCCATGATTTTTCCTGCTCTATGACCACACCCGTGGCTGCACTGTGTCAGGATTTCTGGCAGTTGGGACTGGTGAATCTAGCTCTGCCACACTCACTCCCAGTCTCTTTGCAAATATGGATGCAGCACTATGCATCCTTAGGCCTTAGGCTCACTGGCTTACAGCCATACATGGCTGCATAACTTACCATGGCCATGTGTCCACATTCAGTCTTTGATGTTTGTCAGGGCAAGCTCCAAGTCTGATGATGAACCAGACTGGCAACTGCTCAGTGTTCTGTGGCTCCTGCTTGCTTTTTTTTTTTTTTTCTGTTTTCTTCATATGGAAACCAGATTCAGGGTGACGGGGTTGATCCGTGCTGATCTCTTGCCCTACTATGAAGCCAATGCGCACACCCAGACCTGGCAGCTGGGAAGCACTCCTGCTTCTGTGATTCACATGCATCTTCCTTGTCTGTCTCTCCTAGAAACCCCATTTTACTTAATTAAAGAAAACAATTGTTTTGTGTTCCTTACAGAAAACAGTGCGCAAAGGAGATGAATGTATCCTGAAGGACAATAATGAGCGCAGCAAGTGGCTGGTGACTGGCCCTGGAGGAGTGGATATGCTGGTGCCATCTGTCAGTCTTATCATCCCACCCCCCAATCCATTAGCAGTCGATCTTGCTACAAAGTGAGTTGCTGCCTGCATTAGAACACAAGCCACTGGGATTAGACAGAGGAGTTCACTCAAAATAGCAACCAGTCAAAAATATGATCTGTGCCTTGATCAGAGTTCACTCTCCATGCCCCTAAGGGTGGGGGATTAAGGACTAGACCATTGAATTGAAGGTCACACTTCAGTGAAACTTTCTGGGATCTAAGTTGGGATCCAAAAATATTTAAACATTAGTTTCTACAAGGATTTTCTCATGTCTAATAATGAAACTCATGGATAAATTAATTTCCAAGATTTTTTTCAATTAAGAAACAAGCCTTAATGCACTCCACATCTGGTGGATGTTTCTTGGGATGTTTTGTAGCTGTGCTACAGGGCAGATGCATTTTGATCATGCATTTTCTTTTCTCATGTCAGAATTGAGCAATACTATGAAGCTATTTTAGCTTTGTGGAACCAGCTGTATATCAACATGAAGAGTCTGGTGTCTTGGCACTATTGCATGATCGACATTGAGAAGATCAGAGCGATGACTATTGCCAAGGTAAGACCCCAACTGTCCTTACCTGCAGACCAGAGACATCCATGACCTGATGTCTACTGTCCCAAACAAAGCTTGCAGTATCCTGTGCAGATATATGTTCTGCGAAACCATGGGCCCTCCTTTTGCTGGGTTGCACAAGCAATTACATATGGAAGTTGTAATTTTATTAAAGGAGAAGCAAAATGATATCCTATTCAAACATGATATGGCTAAACAGGAAGATAAGCTAAAGGAGTTTATTATATACTTGCTGTACTTGTTCCCACCGTGCAAGTGCGTGGATAGACAGAGTAAGAGGTAGAATTTCAAACTATTCTTAAGTTATGAAGTGATTGTAACAAGAATAGATTAGCTCAGCAGGTACTCTTAGCACCATACTTCGAGAGTCAGCCTGGTAGGTTTTATTTTAGTGATTGCTTTGGTTTTTTTCTAGGTGTATTAGTTTATTCCTTATTGATTAACTAGTCATAAACCTTCCCCAGTTGCTTTTCTTTTCTTATTTTATTTTTTAAATTCCCTTCTTCCTTATTTCAGCTGAAAACAATGCGCAAGGAAGATTACCAGAAAATAATAACTGACCTGGAGATCCATTATCAAGAGTTCCTCAGGAATAGCCAAGGCTCAGAGATGTTTGGTGATGAAGACAAACGAAAGATCCAGACTCAGTTCACTGATGCTCAGAAGCACTACCAAACCTTGATTATACAACTGCCTAATCAACCACGACAGCCACAAACAGGTTTGTCATCCTCCTGGTTTTTGGAGAGTTTAGACTGCTTGGGTTTCATTGTTCCAGGAGTTGTGCATGGTACATTCTTTTTATGTGAAAATGTTCTCTTGAACAAATGAATTGAAACATATTCAAGAACTGTTCTGCTGTCTCCTAACGTAACAAAATTTGCCATGTGCAGGGAAGATTTTGTTCTTTCCTCCTTTGGAGGGAATCTGGGAATAGTCCTCCAAAGTTCATGGAACTTGCTGGGGAAATGAGAGGAATTTAGTCCACTTGATATGTTCTTAGTTATTAGGAAACAAAATCTCACTGCTGTGTTTGGGGAAGCAAGTTTGTCTTTTTGTGAAAGACAGATTTCGTTCCCTGAAACAACTGCATAAGGGCCCAGATCTTCTGCCTGTTCTACAGATCAATTCTGTTCTTAGATTGCTTGGGCACAACATTGGCTTCCTCTGTGTGGGTGCTCAGTTCTCTGGCAGTTGACATTTACCCAATTCACTTTGCAGTGGTCCCAACTGAGTCCTGTCCTGTGGGTTCCTCAAACACTGTTATTGTTAATGAGAGAAACCGAGAGCATGAAAAGCAGGAGGCCTGGCTGCTGATGGAGCTTCAGAAACTTCGGCGTCAGATTGAAGCTTCTGAGATTCAGATGGTTCAAAGAGCTCCTCTGGGAGTGGATCAAGGGGCTATGCATGACTTTTCAGTCAGAATAAAGGATTTAGAGGTAACTGTGGATACTTTTCTCAGAGCATCTCAAGCTCAGTATGACTGTGTGGCAGAGCATATTGCAGTTCTGCTTTGGATCAGTTGGGAAAGACACACATTTTGTGCAGAAAATTCTCAATTGGAAGCTAACCATGATGATTTGGACTGGAGTTTAGCTTCTAAGCAGAAAAAGTGATTCTTGAATTTTAGAAGTCACATTCTGCCCGGCAAAGAATACAGGAAGACTGATCTCAAGTGGCATGAGCTTGGGTTAAGCCTTATCCAGGGTAAAGCACTGTTAAAATCCTTTTTCAAGGACTCCATTTTACTACCTACCTGTGAAGTGCTGTCTGTGGATGTAGACTGCATACGAGTCCTACAGACTCTTCCTCTCCTAGTTCTTAATATTTATAGGAGACTGGAAAGAGAATATTAGTAAGAAGGGAGAACAGGTTTAGTATGTGAGAAATTCCCCTGAATCAATGAGGTTACAAAGGTCCTAAGAGCAGAAGGACCTTGGCATGTCTGCCAAGTGCAGTAGGCAGCTGGCAGTAAAGCACTTTTCTTTCAACAGAGCTGAGTTTCAGAGCAGAGGGGCTCAATAAGAGGTATTACCTATTGAGAACTGTCAAAAAAGAAACTGCTCAATATTACTTGCCTTGAAGAAAGCAAGCTCAGACCTCAGTCAAGCTGGTTATATAACAGTAGACTATTTGTATAAGGAGACCAATTCCATATGTGCTGTAGAATGATCAGCCAACCAAAAATGTGTAAACCAGGCATTCTCTTTCTTTAGGGAGTGCAGAATGACTCTCAAATAATGGCTGAAACCCTCAATAAGCATAAGGATTTGCTGCCTAACTTCAGAGGCTGTGAAAAATATGTGTACTTGCAATCAGAGATAAATGCTCTATTTCAAAAGCTGGAAAATATTAATGGTGTTTCTGCTGGCTACTTAGACAGGTAAGAAAATTGATGTTGTAGCCATAAATATTCACTTTCTCCTATAATTCTTAGTCCAGATACCTGCCTTTTGTTAACAGTAGTGTAAAATTGCACCTTTTCTATAAATTCTGTACACGTGGGTAGAAACAGACATGTGAATTTCTTCTCTTTTCTGGAATACTTTAAAAAAAGAAAGTGAGAATCATGGGTATCACAGAAAATTCTTGTGTTACCTGTTCTTTTTAACTAATCATCTGCAATTAGAAATATCACCTTTGCTTCCCCAGTCCACAATGGATTTGTCTTGTATTTTTTATTTTAGCTTGAATGCACTGAGATGTCTGCTCCAGGTTATTCTACAAACAGAAGATGTGATCAGAGTTTTTGAAGTTAGGCTGTCTGAAGAGGAGACTGTTCCTTTGGATCTTGATAAAGTAGAGGCTTACCGGGCTTGTCTGAAGGTGAGGGGCCAAGACTCAAGGACAGAAAGGCAAAATTTGTAGCTGCTAGCTCTGATCTATGAAGCTGGGTGAAACCCTTGAAAACCACAAGAGATAGAATTGCTGATCTTGTTTCATTTTATACATAGGCATACAATGCTTTTGTAAATTGGGCACGGTGCCACTGGATGGTCGAGGGAGGTGATTGTCCCACTCTACTTTGCGCTGGTGTGACCTCACCTTGAGCACTGTTTTGAGTGCAGTTTTGGGGGCCACAATTTAAGAAAGATATAAAACTATTAGAGAGCAACCAGAAGAGGGCTGTGAAGGTGATGAAGTGTCTAGAGGAGATGCCATAGAACAAGCAGCTGAGGTCACTTGGTCTGTTCAGCCTGGAGAAGAGGAAACTGAGGGGAGATCTTGCACTTTACAACTTCTTCAGAAGGGGAAGCGGAGGGGCAGGCACTGTTCTCTTCTCTCTGGTGACCGGTGATAGAACGCAAGGGAATAGCATGAAAGTGCCAGGGGAGGTTTAGATTAGATATTAGGAAACAGTTCTTCATCCAAAAGTTGTCTGGGCACAGGAACAGGCTCTCCAGGGAAGTGGTCATAGCACCAAGCCTGACAGAGTTCAAGAAGCATTTGGACAACCCTCTCAGGCACATGGTGTGATTCCTGGGGCTTCCAACTCAGGATATTCTATGATTCTGTGAAATTATTGAAAGGAATATATGGGTTATTACTTCTTCCATCCTCTGGTTGTTGCTGCCCCCCCCCGCAGCAAAGTCAGTGCACGGAAGGTTTCCATAATCCATTTCCGTACAACATTATCTGTGTTTATTTGTATCACTCATGAAGGTAGATTTGAAGACAGTTTCTCCTTTCTTGCAAACAGGCTTGTTAATTGCCCTTGTTGTCCTCTAGTTGTAACATGTAAATTTGAGTATTGTCGTGTGTACTGGTTTTGGCATAGGGTCTGTGTCAAATCTTACAGTGAAAACTATCCGTCCTGTACAGGGGAGAAGGCAAATAACTGTGCTGAGCACAAAGCTGGCTTGCAGATCCAGTCTTTTTCTGCCATTGAGCTGGACCTTTTGTGCACTGAGTGCATTTGGGAAAACAAAGACCCTTTCACTGTTTCCTGTTCTAAGGTGCAGTAGGGAAAAAGTGTGTAGGTGTCACCTTTTTATCATTTTAAATGAAAGCTGCAGTCCAGTTGCTGGGAGTTGTTCTTAACTGGTGTAAATTTGAGCTACACACAAAAAAAAAATAAAATAATGCTTGAGCATATTATCAAAGGCTGTAGCCATCCCTGTGACTGGGGGATGCAAGGCAGACCACTGCCTACACTGTATATTCCATTTGGTGATACCTTACAGTATGTGAGTATGTGCACACAAACAAGTGTGTGTGTAATGAAACATCTCTATGTAAGATGTTTATAAAAATGTAAACGGGGAAAAAAAAAATCTGTGCCAATTTTTGCATGTTTAAAAACTGGATATGCCAGTCCTGAGGCTTGATTCCACAGCTTTTGCAAGTGCAGGAATCTTTTGTACTTCAGTGAAATTTTCTAGTCAGTTGTTTCTAGGAACAAGCAAGGCTCTTGTTCTGTTCTGGTAACTGCTCTACATAGTTCTGAGAAACTGAAATGTTCTCTTCAGAATATGACCACAGAGGGCTTTGGTTTAGCAAATTATTTAAAGTCTAACTTTAAACAGATTTTTAAGCCAAAGTGTTCACCAGAGTAGGTGTTTCACTTTAAATACATTAAGTCCAACTGGCATCACTGTACGTACCTTACTGACTTAGAAACAATATCTTCAGATCCCAACACATTGTGCATGCTGTTAAATTGGTTAAATTTCAGTATCTTCTCAAGAATAAAATATATGATAGTATTTTGTTTTTTCTCCAGAAAATGAAAGCAGATCTAAATATGAAGAAGTCACTACTGAATACCTTGGAAAATGAGCTGCAGAGAACACTTCAGATTCACTCACAGTCTTGCCAGTCATATACTCTGTATGACTTGGACATTGGAAAGTACTGTGACAAAGTTACCCAGCTAATAGACCGCTGGCAGAGAGCTGATAAGCAGATAGATAACAGGTTTGTTTATATTTCCACAGCTTTTTTCCTATTGCTATTGCTACTAAGATCATCTTAAACAGTGAGTCTAAAAGAACTGATGTGCAATAATCTTCACTTTCAAAGGACAAATGGTGACTTCAGATCAATAAGACTTAAGCAACTGTGAATAGGTTGCACATACTTTAAAAAGGATTGTGAAAGTCCAAGCAGAAAAATGTAGGTAGCCATGTAAATGTCTAACCTATGTGCTAAGGAGCTGTTCTCATTTTCTTTTTTGTTTTAATTCTTGATAATGTTCTTGGATTAAGTTATTCTGGTCAGCAGTTTCCCTCTCAAACAAAGCAACCATGCTTATTCCTGAATACTCTGTACTTGAGGATTAAAAAAATAACAGTAGGAATTAAGTAAAAAAAATCTGAATGTTATATCTGAATCTTGAACTGAAGACATATTCTGGTTATTTGTGGGTGGGGGGAAGGGTGAGGTGTTGTTTGGTTCAGTTTATTTTGTTTTTACTGGGGCACAAAATGTAGTCCTGATAATAAAAATTGACTGGTTGCTCGTTGTTCAGTGAAAATTTAGAACAAGAACACTGAAGTCAGTGAACTTGATTCTTGTCACTGCACGGTTTTATCCATCCCTCACTTAATTGACAGAAAGGCCCAACCTCTGTGTATTACAGAGTTACTCAAAAGTAAGGCACTAAATACCCATATGGGGTGACTAATAACCAGTAAAATTCTCATTTATTTGAAATTTTTGTTCAAAATCTCCTATTCAGAGCTTCCCATAGTTTTACATAGTTTACTACTGTGTCTCATTTCTGAAAATTGTGCAAAGAAAGAGAAAGAGAATGCACTTTGACATTCATTTTGACAGTTTTTCCTCTTTTTTTTTTTTTTCTAGATCATGGGATTTAGAAAGGCAGATCAAACAGCTGAAAACTTACCGAGATCTCTACCAGGCTCTGTGCAAATGGATCTGTGATGCCAAGCGCCGGCAGGATTCCATTGAGTCCATGAAGCTGTGCGATTCCAACACTATCATGAGATATCTACATGATCAGAAGGTATGCAGCACCTGAATGAGTTGTCTTTGGTTATCTGTTTTGCTGCACAGAAAATATCAGTATCAATGCAGTCTGCAATACAGTGGCCTGTTTTGAATTATAAAGTACATAAGCTACCAAAAACCACCACGTGTAGAAGGCAGGGGAGAGGAAATACTGTTATCCCCATTACTTTCTGTCAGCACTGCTACAGATTGTGAACAAGACTGTTTTTGGCTCCTACATGTTCACTGACACTTTTACACATCAGCTTTAAATTAATTCAAGGGACTGTAAGATGGTGCAATTTATGGGACAAATTACAGCACAAAAATGAAAAGTGAGGAAATAATCTGAAAAAAAGTCAAGGAACTCTCCCCCCCAGCTCTGGGGTGTGTTCAGTTTTTGGGTGTTCTTTCTGAGAACAACCTTCTCACGCACAGAGAGCTTGCTATTGTAAAAACTGCCCACCTACAGGTCATTTCAGGTCTCAGCCCCAGGAGTTGCAGTAGTCTCTTGCTGCAGATGCTTTCTGATGGAGGCAGTGTGTACAGGAGGAAATACTGGTAAATCTTGAGGGAGTGTTTCATGGCTCACTTTTTTCTTGACAGAACTTGCACAGTGAAATTTGTGGGAAGCGAGACAAAGTTGAGGAGCTTCTCAAGCATGCAGATCAGTGCTCAGCTGCAATTAAGGTACTTGGATCTCAGCATTTTTATGGGGTGTGGTTTTTCATGGTCAGGTGAATTTCATTGTCTCTGCTCTGCTGACGGGTGAAAAGTTGGCTCCCTGATGTGTGTGTACAGAAATTGCTGGGGTAAAACACTTCTGTGTATAAAATACAGTGAAAGCAATTTTGTACTTGCCCCCTGAAGACTACGGGATCATGCAGCAGGTACCAGTGAGAGCTTCTTTTTAGGTGAATCAAAGCCTCCTTCTAGCCAGACCAAACTTTCCAGGTCACATGTTAAAAAATAGAAGGGAGTGAAAAACAGATTGTTATCTTATGAATTCGGTCTGATTAGGATCAGATCTAGGAGGAAAGACAAATGCAGGTTAGCAGGAGGAGTGGTGTGCAATAGCCATGCAAACCAATAACATACAGATGGAATGGTTTTGTGGTCCTTGCATTTTTATGTCACCTTTATATCTGTGCATTCTGCAGCTCAGTTTTACTCTCTATGACAAAGATCTTGCTATATATGTGATGTGGCATATGTGATACAAAAGAGATGGAGAGACAGTTATTTCTGATGAAGTTTGGGCTGATAACAGTGCTTAGAGTAGTTGCTTCCATGAATCTTTCTCACTTCTGCGTAGCCCTTGACTAACAGAAACACTTGTCTTCTCTTTTTTGTAAAACTTTTTTTCTCTTTTTCCCTTGTCATTCTTCTCTATGAATCTCCACAGTGGTACTTGAACTGATGAGCTTCTGTTTGTGACAGAGGATCATCTGTACGTGGCCAGAAATATAAACAAGGGAAAAACGTGGCTTTTATTAAGAAAACAAACTCAGAACAACCCAAAACTTTGCATTTTCTGAAATACAGATTCCTACAATTCCTTGGCAGTTGCTAAAGAGGGCTTGCTTTTCGTCTTGTTTTTCAGGACTATGAACTACAGGTTGCTTCCTACAGTTCGGGATTAGAAACGTTGCTCAACATACCTATCAAAAAGAGTGTGGTTCAGTCTCCTGCAGTGCTGATTCTACAAGAGGTATCTTTCTTTCCTACCCACCAATCTTTTGAATACATTTCTTTGTCCATGCGAGCCATTCTGAGTCATATCCAGCTGGTATTCTATTAATTAGCACTGTCATTGGCAATGTGTGCTAAGGACGTAAGCACAAGGAATTAGTGCAGAATAGTCTCTGTGCTGTAAAGTCAGACTTGGGCCTGTTTAGACAGTAGATTAGCCCTCAGGAATTTACCTCATTCCTATTCAATGTCCATTGCATGCATATTGTGAGAAAGGAAGATTTATGCCCCAAGTGGTTTAGTCACTTTCAACCCGAGAATTAACTACTATTAAAAATTTAACTGAGGTTACTCATGACTGTCAAACAGGAAGAGCGTGATGAACCAGGGGATGAAGGCTTGGATTTAATATCACATCAGCCATGGGGGAAAACAATCTTGAAAAAGAAGTGTTTCAGAAGGAAAAACTTATATATTTGGGGTCCTCAGAAAGTCATGTGAATTTGTGAGGAGAATTTGCATTTTACTTTGTCAAGTGATATGTTTCCTCAAGTGGATTGGAATCCTGTAAATGATCTGGGCATAGGTATATTCATATCTAACTCTGTGGTACAAGCTGCTAACAATTCTCTTTCTTTTCAAGGCTAACGAGGCTCAGTCTCGCTATATAGAGCTTCTTACAAGATCAGGAGATTATTACAGATTCTTGAGTGAAATGTTAAAGAGTATGGAGGACTTGAAGGTATTCTAATTCTTTTATTTTCTTTACCTTTTATTTTTATCATAAATTAGCAAACTGTCACTGATCAGAGACAGAATGTACAGTGTAAAATAGTGCACAAAAGTATATCCTGAACTCAGAGGTGTCCTACGAAGGAGACATACTAGCAGTGTCATGCATCTTTTGTGAAAGAGTACAGTGTCTTACAAAGTTGCTTTCAAGGTCATGTAGGAGGTGAGGTGGAGAACACTGCCCTTCTTGGTAAATAGGAGGTGCTCATCAAAGCATGCAAGAGATCCTTCTCTGCCCATCCCAGCCTTGACCTCAGTGAGAGTACAGTTACCCCAGTGCTGAAAACCTGCTCCTCACAGTTAAGGGCACCTCATTTCAGGCCATATTCCAAAGTGTTTTAAAAGGAGCAGCTCCTGCTCTGATACAGCTCAGTGAAACAGAGAGACCCATTTAAGAATTCGCATATACAGAATGTCATGCCCCTGTTTGAAAATTGTGGAGGCTCTAAAGACAACTATTTCATATTTTGCTGGTGAACTTTTGGTACACCAGATTTTACTGTCTGTATTGCATCTCCCTCCCCTCATCAAATATTATTTCCCCTCCGAAAGTCATTGTGCTGATTTCTGAATAAAGTTTGACTCTGAGTAAATAAGGATTCCAGAATTTGTCTTGATGACATTAAATAAAAAAGGATTTTTAGCTGTCATTGAAGCAGCAAAAAAAAATACTTTCAAGTTTCAGTGTTACAAATACACACCGTATATTGTATTGCATGTGATGATTTTGCAACAGTTGTCACAAGCATTTATGTGAATTTTTCTGTTTGTTTGTGTTTCTGCTATCATGTTGCAGATGAAAAACACCAAAATTGAGCTCCTGGAAGAAGAACTCAGGCTTGCTAGGGATTCAAATTCAGAGACAAGCAACAAACATAAATTCCTGGAGCAAAATCTGCAGAAGTACCAGATGGATATTTCTCAGCTCAAGGCAAAGCTGATGAGTTTGGAGGAGATGAAAAGACAAGCTGAAATGGATGGAAATTCTGCTAAGCAAAACTTAGACAAATGCTATGCCCAAATAAAGGATCTAAATGACAGAATAACCAGGTTGACTTATGAGACTGAAGATGAGAAAAGGAAAAGGAAGTTGCTGGAGGATAGATATGAGCAGCAGAAGAATGACTATGACCAGCTGCAAAAAACAAGACAAAATGAGAAAGACAGCCTTGGTTGGCAAAAGTTAGAGTCTGAGAAGGTCATCAAGGAGAAGGAGTACGAGATAGAAAGATTAAGGGTTCTTCTTCAGGACGAAGGCACACGGAAGAGGGAATATGAAAATGAGCTGGCTAAGGTAAGAAACCAGTTTAGCGAGGAGATGAGTAATTTAAAGAACAAGTATGAAACAGAAATTAATATTAAGAAGACCACAATCCAGCAGATAGCTGCACAGAAAGATGATGATGCCAAAGGCCTCAGAGCCCAGGTTGACAGACTGACAAGAGAAAACAGAGACCTTAAGGATGAGATTGTGAGGCTGAATGATGCCATTCTGCAAACGACGGATCAACGGCGGAGGGCAGAAGAGGATGCTCTTCAGCAGAAGGCTTGCAGTTCTGAGGTGTCACAGCAAAAGCACCAGTTAGAGCTGGAGCTGAAACAGATCATTCAGCTTCGTGGAGAAGACAACTCAAGATACAAGCAGGCTCTTGAGGAGGCTGCCTCAACTATTCAGGATAAAACTAAGGAGCTGGAAAGGCTAAAGCTTCAGCTTCAGGAAGAGGCTAAAAGCCGATGGGAACTTGAAAATGAATTGGCTAAGGTAAGAAACAGTTATGATGAGGAAATTATTAGTTTAAAGAACAAGTATGAAACTGAGATTAATATCACAAAGAACACAATTCACCAGGTCACCATGCAAAAGGAAGAGGAGACAAATAATTATAGAACACAGCTTGATAATGCCATGAGAGAAAATAGGAATTTGTGTGAGGAAATTAGGAGACTGAAGAATACGATAAGTCAGACAACAGATAATCTACGGAAATTAGAAGAGAATGCTCAGCAGCAGAAGGCAGCTGGCTCAGAGCTTTCTCAGAAGAAACAGCAACTGGAGATTGAGCTTAAACAAGTTATTCAGAGGCACTCTGATGAAAGCATGCGGTACAAGCAGTCACTTGATGATGCTTCTAAGACCATTAAGGAAAGAAACAAAGAGATTGAAAGGCTGAGAAAGTTGTTGGATGTAGAAACAAGTCAGAGGAAAGAAGTGGAGGATGAGAACAGTCAGTTAAAAAGAGTCCAGTTTGACCTGCAGAAAGCAAACACGAGTGCTACTGAGACAATTAACAAGCTGAGGATCCAAGAGCAGGAACTGGCCAGACTGAAAATTGACTATGAAAGAGTTTCACAAGAGAAAAAAGGCAGGGATCAAGAAAGTGCAAAGTTCCAGAACACTGTGAAAGACTTGCAGATCCAGAAACATAAGCTGGAGGAGGAACTTTGCAGACAGAATAAAAATTTAATGGAGGAGACATCCAGGAGGAAGAAATTGGAGGAGGAAATAGAAGGCATGAGGAGATCTCTAAGAGACCAATCAGTTAAAATAACTAATCTCACACAGCAGATAGAGGAAGTATCTATTGTCAAGAAGAGAAATGAAGATGACCTTAGACACCAAAGAGAAGTATTAGATGGTCATGTGAGAGAGAAGCAAAGATACATGGAGGAGATAAGAAAATACACATCCGATATTGAGGCTTTACGTCGTCAGTTGGTCCAAGAACAGGAGCAATTAAAACAGGCTCACCTACGATATGAGCACTTACAGAAAACCTCTGAGGAAAAAAGCAAAGCCTTGAATGAGTGCAAAATAGAAATTGAAAGGCTTCAGTCTCTCACCGAGAACCTAACGAAGGAACACTTGTTACTGGAGGAAGAGCTGCGAAATGTTAGATTGGAGTACGATGATCTCAGAATGGTCAGAAGTGAAGTTGATGAGAAAAATACCACCATTGCTGAACTAAAGAATCAGCTTCAGATGAGCAGCAAGCAAACCCTGGAACTTCAGGGGTTGATTAATGATTTACAGAAAGAAAGGGAAAAATTGAGACAGGAAATTGAAAAATTCCAAAAGCAAGCTCTAGAGGTATTCAAATATATTTTGATCCCAGCTTTATTGTCACTCAGATATATAATTAATTGTAGTGTCCATTTGAACAAATTAATTCACCCTTTGCTGTTTAAAGTCACTGCACTTGTGACTAACATTCCCTTTATGACTTTCTCTTATTAATTTTTAAATAAAAATGGCAGGATTTGGCCACTTTCTTATCTTCTTTACTCCCTGGAAGTTCTAGGGATCCATAAGCTGTCTTATCATCTAACCAAGCCTTGCCTTCAGCCCTTGCCTCAGGAGAAACATGGGCTCTGTGCCAGTCTCCACCTAACCATCGTAGGGGAAGATGAGAGTACATGGAGTACCACTGTGCTTTAACGGTGCCCTGCTGGCTGTGTGCCTCCCCAGGCTGTTTCAGCCAGGATGGCTTAAAGCAGTCCTTTGAGGCTGACCTGAGTGCTGTCACAAACTAACTGGCTAAAAACCCCAGAACCAACAAGCTGTCAAAGTGCTGCTTAGCTGGGTAAGGTGGTGACTACAAGTGAGGATTAAAGATCATGTTGTCAGCTGTACCTAAAGTACTTAAAGGCTACATTTCATTGACTGTTTTGGGGATTTATGTTCCTAAGTCACCAAGGGCATTCGCAAATTTTACTATTGGCCCTTATTTCTTAAACTCTAGGTGACAACATAAACAAGTTAAAGAAAACATTTTTTTCATATTTTATTCTGCATGGTTTCTTGTTCAAAGAAGTACTCTTTAAATATATACAAGTGAGCACTTGTGAAAATGTTTCTTTTTGTTTTCCTATATTTTCCCCTTTTCTCATTCCCATTCTCAGTTATTCTTTCTTTTATTCAGTTTTTCTTTCCTTTATTTTAAAAATCTTAATAATGGTTTCTAAAAAATACTAACATTTAGGATTATATAACATCTGTGCATATATATATATTATATATATATATGTGCATGTGTTACAAATAGATAAACTTGTATTCAGTTTAATATGGCCTGCATGCAAATATGCATGCTTGTGGGTGTTTGTGTGTGGGTGTTTGTGTATGGGTGTACAGATATGCAGACTTTATGCAAATTAAAATGTAAAGCAACACAGGTAAAGTTGTTTGGAGCAACATATGAAACTAAAAGGAAAGTCATGTGTTTCCTTTTTATCAATGTATGACCAGTCCTTAGCTGATAGAAATTCACCCAGGTTAGTAGGACTGCCAGGGGATGTCTGCTGAGCATGAGACTATTAGCTAGTCTTGAACGCTCTGTGTATTTGTTGGGGTACTGTAGTATCAAAAAGAACTAAATCAGCAGAAAATCAAGGCTATGGATAACAGAACGGAGTCTGCAAGTCTCAGGTGGTACTAGAGACACTGTCAGTGAAGGGATAATGTACCTTCTCTGGTTTAAGTGTATCTGTGGTCTTGGGTAAGGCACTGCTGTGACTAGAATGTTTTCCAGTGGCAGCTTGCTGCAGGTTAAATGACAGGCTGAAGAGCATTGTAAGTGGAGGACATAACTCTAACCAGCATGAACTTTAACCATCCTTTCTTGGTTTATTTTTTCTTCACAATTGTAGGCATCCAATAGGATTCAAGAATCCAAAAATCAGTATACTCACATTATGCAAGAAAGAGAAACCCTGCTGATAAAAATGAGCGCTTTGGAGCAAGACAAAGCCAGGCTGCAGAGATTAGAAGAGGAGCTGAACCGTTTGAAAGTTACCCTGGAATCAGAGTCACGTTTGAAGCAACGCCTGGAAAGTGAGAAGCAACAAATACTGAATGACCTCAATCAGTGGAAGAGCCAACACTCACGAACAGAGGAATCAATAAGGAAGATCCAATGTGAAAGAGAGAAGAGTGAGAGGGAGAAGAATAGCCTGAGGAGTGAGATTGAAAGGCTGCAAATGGAAATCAAAAGGATTGAGGAGAGATACCGGTGTAGACTGGAAGAGACTGCTGTCAAAAACCAGTCAGAGCTGGAGTCCGAGCGTCTCAGGATGCAAAGAGAGATTGAGAAACTGAAGCAACGCCCATATGGGTCTCACAGATCCACACAGACTGAGGAAGACTTTTGTATTGATGCCTCCAAATTGCTGTTCAGTGGGTTGCGGAAGAAGATTACAGCAATGCAGCTGTATGAGTGTCAACTGATAGACAAACTCACACTGGATAAACTGCTGAAGGGACAGAGGTCGGTGGAAGAAGTTGCAGCTGACATTGAACCCTACCTCAAAGGGGCAGGTGCTATTGCAGGCGTGTCGCTTTCGCCCAGACAGAAATACTCTTTTGTGGAGGCCAAACGGAATCAGTTGCTTACAGCAGAAAATGCAGTCCTGCTCTTAGAAGCCCAGGCAGCAACAGGAGGTGTGATAGACCCGCACCGGAATGAGATGTTAACTGTGGACAGTGCTATTGCCAGAGATCTGATCGACTTTGATGACAGAGAACAAATCTATACAGCAGAAAAGGCTATTACAGGATTTAAAGATCCTTTCTCAGGCAAAACCGTGCCAGTATCTGAAGCCATCAAGAAAAATTTGGTTGACAGAGAAACTGGGATTCGTCTGCTGGAAGCTCAGCTGGCTGTAGGAGGGATTGTTGATCCTGTCAACAGTGTTTTCCTACCCAAAGATATAGCTTTGTCTCGTGGGCTGATTGACAAAGACCTGTACAGGTTGCTAAACAACTGCCAAGGCAATGCAAAGAACTTCATAGATCCCACCACCAAAAAGGCAGTCACCTACATGCAGCTGAAGGAAAAATGCAGGATTGAACCACACACTGGTCTGCTCCTCCTTCCAGTACAGAAGAGGAGTATGTCCTTCCAAGGGATCAGGCAGCCTGTCTCAGCAGATGCACTGCTTGAGGCTGGAATAATTAAGGAATCAACAAGGAATGACTTGGAAAGAGGTGCAATTACAGTGGAAGAAGTGAGCGAGAGAATTATTGATTTCCTTCAGGGCTCTAGCTGTATTGCTGGTATCTATAACGAGGCTACTAAAGAGAAACTTGGCATTTACCAGGCTATGAAAATAGGTTTGGTTAGGCCGGGGACAGCCCTTGAACTCCTAGAAGCCCAGGCAGCCACAGGGTTCATAGTGGATCCTGTCAGCAACGTGAGGCTGCCAGTTGAGGAAGCTTACAAAAGAGGCCTTGTTGGAATTGAATTTAAAGAGAAACTTCTCTCTGCTGAAAGAGCTGTCACTGGGTACAAAGACCCAGAAACTGGAAACATCATTTCTCTGTTCCAAGCAATGAACAAAGAGCTCATAGAGAGAGGCCATGGCATTCGTCTGCTGGAGGCCCAGATTGCTACTGGAGGAATCATTGACCCCAAAGAGAGCTACCGCTTACCAGTAGAGACGGCCTACAAACGCGGCTACTTCAATGAAGAGCTCAACCAGATCCTTAGTGATCCAAGTGATGACACCAAAGGGTTCTTTGATCCCAACACAGAGGAAAACTTGACCTACTTGCAACTGAAAGAAAGATGCATAAAGGATGATGCAACAGGGCTCTGCCTTCTACCCCTGAGAGAGAAGAAGAAGGTGGTGCACACCTCACAGAAGAACACCCTTAGGAAGCGCAGGGTTGTCATTGTAGATCCAGAAACAAACAGGGAAATGTCCGTGCAGGAGGCATACAGCAAAGGCCTCATAGATTATGACACCTATACAGAACTAGCTGAACAGGAGTGTGAGTGGGAAGAAATAACTATTACGGGATCAGATGGCAGCAGCAGAGTAGTTCTTGTCGACAGAAAAACGGGTAGCCAGTATGACATCCAAGATGCTATTGATAAAGGTCTGGTGGAGAGGAAGTTTTTTGACCAGTACCGTTCTGGCAGTTTAAGCCTGACGCAGTTTGCAGACATGATTTCCTGCCGTAACGGCACTGATGAGGTGTTTCGTCATGAGTCGGTGACTCGGTCTCCCACAGTGCTGAGTGTCAGGAGTTCTTCTTCGCTGATCAGGAGCGGTTCTTTCTCAGAGACCCCGGATGAGTGCAGTCCTATTGCAGCCATATTTGACACAGAAAACCTGGAGAAAATCTCCATTTCAGAAGCTATACAGCGGGGCATTGTGGATAGCATCACCGGGCAGCGGTTACTCGAAGCCCAGGCCTGCACAGGGGGCATCATATGCCCTACTACCGGCCAGAGGCTTTCACTTCAGGAAGCCGCTGGTCAAGGCATCATCGATCAGGATATGGCCACACGTCTCAAACCAGCCCAGAAGGCCTTCATAGGGTTTGAAGGCATAAAGGGCGGACGGAAGAGGATGTCTGCAGCTGAAGCAGTGAAGGAAAAATGGCTGCCTTACGAGGCTGGGCAGCGGTTCCTTGAATTCCAGTACCTCACTGGAGGTCTTGTGGACCCAGAAGTGCGTGGAAGAATAAGTACCGAAGAAGCCATTAGAAATGGATTGATTGACGGTCGCGCTGCCCAGAAATTACAAGACACCAACAGCTATCCCAAAATTCTGACCTGCCCCAAGACCAAGCTGAAAATATCCTACAAAGATGCAATGAATCGGTCAATGGTGGAAGACATCACAGGGCTGAAACTCTTGGAAGCAGCCTCTGTTTCCTCTAAAGGCATATCCAGTCCCTACAATGTCTCCTCTGCACCTGGCTCTCGCTCTGGCTCTCGCTCTGGCTCACGTTCAGGCTCACGCAGTGGGTCTAGGAGGGGAAGCTTCGATGCATCAGCAAGCTCTTCATATTCTTATTCATACTCAACCTTCAGCAGTGGGTCTATTGGGCGCTGAGAACAAGTGAGGGGATGTGTCTGCATTTTATTGTTGTTTAGATTACTCTCTATCTCCTTTCCTAAAAGAAAAAAAAACATCAACAAAATAACCCAAAGCAAAGCACTGAAGTCTTTTCTGGGTGTGTTATACTTTTCTTCTGAAAAAGCTGTAAAATGCTTGAATGCAAACTTGCAGATTAGGGAATTCAAAAGTAATATTTGTGAATTTTGAGTTTCAGTTCCCATTTCCTTTTAGTGTTTGGATTTTAATAGGTCTCTGTATATTTTAAATACTGTGTCATGCCTTCTCCTGTTATCCATAACTGTCAACCTGTAAGGTGGTAACTGAGGTTTGAAAGTCTTGCAGTAGTTAATTTTTTTCCACATAGACCTTTTTCAATTTGCTATTATGAAGAAAAAAATATTAACAATATGGACAGAAAATGCCCTTAATATTGGTTTAGAATCTACACCATAAACATGAAGCTGTCTTTCAGATGTTCTACTTCTTTATGTTTGGCTAGTCATTTTCTGAAGTATAGCTTGGTGGATATAAAGGGCTTTTATTGGGCTGGGCTTTTGTTTTACTGTTACCCATATACATTTTCTACTGTTTTGCTTTATTTCCCTGTAACGAAAAAAACAATAAAAACTAAATGCACCATGTGACCTATTCTGGGCAATAAACTTATGAAGTTTTAAAGTATTTGGTGTGTACTTACTAAGTTTATCTGTGGACATTCTTGAAAGTGCAGGTTAAAGAAAGAGCTACTTTTAAAAGTAGCAAGCACTAGCTTTGTTATAAAGAATGTACAGGCACATTATTTTTCATGATGCTCAGCCATCACTTTTATGAATGTGGATTTCTGATTCTGAATTTTCTGTAGGAAAATGAAGATAGCACCAATAATGGAAACTATGCCCCAGAAGCAGAAAGCCTGTTTCCACAGTTGTTTATAGACTTGATGATGATGATGATCAGAAGCATATTTCTTCTGCTTGTGATCCAGCTCATTGTCTCTGCAGCTACAAAGGACTGAGTCAGATTCTCTCTTACACATCAATGTAACTTGAGCAGAACAAAGAACTGGCTGGCTTAGCCGGCCAGTATGGTGGCACAGGAGCATCTTTCTAAACCTGAACAATCACCTCCTGTAACGTCCTTCCACCTCTTCTGCTGGCTCCTGAAAGCTTAGACTGAGAAAATAGCAATAGTATATCAGTGTTTGCATCATGTCTTGTCCTCATTTCTATGTAGGCTGTTGGCAACCTGCTGATTCCTTTTATCGGAGTTGAGAAAGTTCCTCATATGAGAAACCAGAGCAGGACGAAATGACCACAGCGTTAGAGGACACAAAAGTGATTTGAACCCACTTCAGCTCTAATTAATGTTCCTTAGCCAGTGTGGAAAATTACTTATATACATTGTCCTCTCCCCTTTAGCACACAGTTCAGATACCTCTGTAAGCACTATGTTCTCAGCAGAGTGACTGCTCACTTACAAGAATTTAGTATGGTTTTATAGAACTGTTAGTACAGCGCTTTAATGTCAAAACTATTAGTATAATTTGCCAGTAGCTGAAATAAATTTCTCCTTTAAGTAGTTTAAAGCGCATACCTGGTTTTAGTCATGTAAAATGTACATGGTCTATGAATTTTATCAGTTGCTATAGATAGAAAGAAGATGATGAACATAAATGCTAGTCACTGTTAATGATGCTGCCTAATTTTTTTGTAGCATGTTCCTTTTCTGCAGTAAGGAATAGCATAGGTTCTGACCCTGCTCTCTCCTATGAAAACAAAGTACTGGCAAGTTTTTTACAAGTAAGCACGGATAGAATTGGGATAGTGCTTGGCTGAACTAAGGAGTTTAAAAACATAATCCAGTTTTCATATGGTTTTATTTTTAGAACTTCATTATTAAATTTAGTTCAGTGTTAAAATTTTTCTATAAATATTTGCACTTAGGAAATATCAAGAAAATCTTTAAACCTCTCTAGTTTTTTGTGTTTTTTTTGTTTTCACCTGTAAGACTGCTCATGGCATTTAGCACATGTTTTGAAACAGTTGTAATTGATCTGACATTGCTAAGTTTTCTGTCAAATAATTGGTGGGATGTGTATGGAGAAGAGTAGGAGGAATGCGCTTATCTATAGTCTGGGAACTTTAGAGCTTTTATTCCTTTCAGGCAGCTATTAGAGGTTTCAATCTAATGTTTCGAATTTATTTGACTTACCTGTGGACCCTCTGCTGTATAAGCTGGAGGAGGAAGGGAGTGGGTCTGACCATTTTTAGACACATTTGACATTGGCCTTGGCAGATAACTTGGTTCTATTAAATAAATCTTGGATTGGATGAAGACAATATTGAAGTTTTAGAGGTCTTTTGTGATCTGACCTCAAAACACAAGGGGAGAAGTGCCAGAGATTTGCATTCACTCTGTGAATGACTCTTACATGATCAGTGACTGGCTGGCATGTACAATAAATGGAACACTCTTCAACATGATTGATCCAGATAGTTCTGAAAAATAACTTGATATACCTTTATACAGACACATGGGTTGGAATATCTAAGCTGCACCTACTAGGAAAACTAAATAGATGGTAAAAGCAGATTGGGCAGTCTCTACTGAAGCCATTTGACAAAATAGGCATCTTGAAGAGCTATAATATTCCACGATTATATACTTAGTAGGCCAAGCCAATGTGAAAGCCATGTACCTACAAACCCTTGATTTGGTAATTTGAGCAGCCATGAGGGATTGGTTACCCTTATCTACCTGCATGTACCTGTGATGCCATACTGTATTCCAACACTTGGGACAGAGAGCTGGGTATTGCCAGACCTTCTGGAGTGGTTCCTAATGTTCAGATCCATAGGCTGCAGCAAATTGCTAAGCTGTCAGATGACATCATAAGATCAGTCATCTGGTAGTTATAGAGAAAAAATTTGAAAAACTATGGCTTGTGGCAGGTGGTGATTAAGAGAACATTCCATCTATTTGGCACCCCAGAACAGTCATGGTGATCTTGGAATTCACGAGCGGTGAGAAACTAGTCTTGGGATGGGAGATACCTTTTCCAAAGCTCATCTTTCCAATGCCTCGAGACTGGCAAATGTAGGAATTTTTGAATGGGACCAAGTTGCTTTCACAGGGCTGTGAGATTACCAACTTTGAAAAGGATAAAATTAGTAGGAACTGGATTGAGTATCATTGGAGCACTTCTCGCAGAGAGCTCATCACTGTGTTACTATTAACATCTACCCCACATTTCTGGCAAGGGTAGGGAGGACACTCAAATTAAGAACTGTTGGGGTTCTTGAGCAGAGAGTGAGACTTGCTTACATATTACTGGGTAAAAGAGGCACAACCAGTTGTGTGAATTATTGGCAGAGAAAGCTAAAGAATGGGTAATATTTCAGGAGTCACTTCCAAAAGTTCAAAAAAAATTAATTAGGTAAACCTGACCTGATATTTTTCAAGGCAGGTCAGGCCTTTGTGGTGGACATAACTGTTAGATATGAGAGTAAACCATCACACTTGCTGATGCAGTGGCTGAGAAAGCTAGGAAGTACCAACATCTGAAGGAACAAGTCCAGGAGGTGACAAATGCCAGCAACATAAAATTCATTTGATTTCCTATAGGTACATGTGGGAAGTGGTATGAGGGCAATTACAGGCTACTAGCTAAATTAGGACTCTCAAGTTCCCAGCAAGCAAAGATTACCCGTTGTCTTTTAATCAGGCTCTATTTACATCCATGGACATTTTACATATATTCACAAGTCAAGCAAGAACTATTTTCAGCTCTCATTTAACCAGAAATTAGAGCTGCTCTAGAGGATATACAGTATTAGACCATGTCTTGAGTTCTCTACTAATGTTCACAGAGGCTGCTTAAAAGGTCAGTTACACATCTGCTTGACTTTACTTAAAATTAATAGCATAGATTTTACTTAACATTAGTAATGTAGATTTTACTTAACATTAATAGTGCATTACTTCAGTTATTTTTACATATACTTGATGAGAGATTTGTAAGTTTGCTTTCATTCTCCCTCCTTCCTTCCCCCCTTTCCCCCTCCCCCCCTGCTCTCATGGCAGACAAATCCATAAACCTACCAAGCTATTTCTCCCACAAACTTATCTTCCTTCTAGAGGTCATTTTTTGAGCAGATTTTCTGCGATTTGTCTGCTTTTCAGTTCTTTAATTTCAGTATTTGAAATATATGTAAATTTAAGTAAAATTCTTCCTTGGATCTTGAACTTTCCCAAAGTTTTGGTGAGTAGGTCTCCAGAAATATTCATGAAGATTTTTCTTTCCTGCCTCCTTCTGAAAACAAAACCAGCTCCTACAAACAAGGCTTTCCCCTCCCACTGGAAACCTTGGAAACACCTTCAGTTGGCAATTCTCATAGAACCTTGTTGGGCTGTGACTGCTGCAAAGTGCTATGCACATCTGCTCCAGGGATAAGTAGGATTGAGCTTCTAGCAGGGAGGCGACCCCTCCCTTTGTACCAGCCACACTCCAGAAATCCATATAATTCACAAGAAGACTGTAGTTGTGTGTTTGCCTGAGAAGGTATTATTAGGACTTAGCACAATGGCATCTTCCTGCTCTCTGCCAGCCTCGTTCCAGACTGTTGTCTTTCCTGCTAGGCTTTGCAGCAACCTGGAAATGGTACTTAAAGAAGTGAAAAAAAGAGTTAAAAATAAGAAATTGCTGCCTCCTACTATGCTGGCACATGGACAGACACTGCCACGTGTATTTGTACCACATCGGGTCCTAAAAGAGGGACCCAAGCTCCACCACTGAAGGTGTGGATTGTGCTGTGTAACACAGTAAAGCCCAGTCTTCTCAGGGAGCATCTTTGACCTTGCTCACTCTTACCTCCTGCCAAGGCAGTTGGAAACATTTGGGATCATTGACTTCTAGAAAAGGGCAGTTAGTGGCAACAGACTTTCATCCAAGCTCACTATGCAGTCAAGGTGAATCTTAAGAGGGTTATTAAGTTGGACTCATCATGAGTTATGAAACTTATTTTTTTTTAGTTCTGGAGGAACAATAAAATATCTATTTCTAGTTCACTTTTACAACAACCCTGACTAGCATGATGGAAGAAGCTTAGAAGGCAGCAGCAATAGCCAAGGATATTACTGTATTATGTGGCAAGTCTCTTGGTGTATTCATAGTAAAAAATTAGGCTGTAGGAATGATCTGAAGCTCTTTAGCCAGTCTTAGTCTTTTTGCATAAAGTTCATTGTGTACTGTTGGAAGGTGAAGTTCTGGAAGAAGATACTTTCTGCTATCTTTTTTTTTTTTTTTTTTTTTTTTTTTTTTTTTTTTTTTATACCAGTTACTGTGAGCACTAAAACTGATTTAATGCCCCAGCCACACTGTATTTACTGTTGGAACTCAGAGATCCTGTCTTACCCCCTGGTGCTGTGATTCCCAAGGGACTTTGAGTGAACAGTGAAATCTTTGCCAGGGTAAGCTTTTTGTACCTGAAAACTGGATTCATTAGCATCTTGAAGTGAACCCTAACTCACATGCTACCCTGGACTGCCATCCAATCCTGTGATCCCACGTACCTTCCATCACTTTGGGTATAACAAAGCACTCCAAATAAAGTTCCTCAACTTGCTCAATATATCTCGGTGTTTCACAGGATTTTTTTGCTATTGTTTATATATCTAAGTGAATTTAATGCTCTTTAATAACGTGCTTTGATACCACTAGGTAGTTATTTAAAAATGTCATGGGTTTGGCCATGAGCTAATTTTTTTCACTTCCCCCCACACACAATTGCTACTAGTCGAGAGAACAGTTTATGCAGACAAAAGAGATGTGGGGGGAAAAATCATATTAGGATTTATTATTTAACAAATAAAAACTAAAGAATTACTAATATACAACAATTCTAACTGAGCAAAAAAAAACTATATATATTTGCAGAAGTATCCCTCCCCCCTTCTTATCAGTCCAGGAGGAGAAAAATAGTCTCTTTTT
>JAWWLV010000088.1:65779659-65790542 GCA_035041135.1 Platyrinchus mystaceus | reverse complement strand
CTGTCTCCCAGATTTTGTGCCAGGCTGACAGTATTTTTGACCCTGTAACCATTTGGTAACACTTTACTCTCTTAGGCTGGAAGTCCTAAAGTCAACAGTTTGTAAACTGCTCTCTGTAGCAGTTACTTGATTTCTGCAGTCTATTCTAAAGATTGATAACAGATACTTTTTTATTTGACATGTATGTCATAATAAGAGACACATACAAGTGTATGTATATTTTATATGTGTACATATATATATATATATGCTTTTGTAATACATGAGGAGCAACTGCTTACCAAAGTAGGCCACCCAAGTTATTAGTATGTAGTAATCTGCACTATGTCTCAGATGTGTGTGTCACCTCAATAACTTTTGAGGTACAGTTTTGCCTTGCAGATTATCAATCTGTCTGGGTATTCTCCCTTGGGACATGAAAATATTTCCATTTCATTTCCATTAGTTTTAAATGGGGTGTTTGGTAGCAGGCTATTTAAATCAGGCTGTTAAGCTCAGCACTTGGCGTTGATGTAGGAACTGCTGAAATGAAAGTTTGAAGGAGCCAATCTCAAGTGAGCAGAAGGGGTTCCAGTGCAGTGGCTCTGGGAGAAAGTGGGTCTGAATTAAATTTTAGTTTATTTCTTAATTACCTAGAGAGTGAAGAGTTAAACAGAAAATCAATACTGAGGTAGTGGTACTGGAATCACTTCTCAGAGGAGAATTGTTGCAGCATTTTTTTTCATGTATCACACAGTTGCTCATTTGCCATCTCTGACCATGGTTCCCAGTGACAGCACTTCTTGAACAGTCCCACCAGCTTCTGCCGGATTGATCAAAAAACAACCTGAATATTCCCAGGTGCAAATCTCAATGAGTCTGTTCACATGCTGATAGTTCTTCAGCTATTCTGCATGTTGTTATACCATTGCCAGAGTGTCAACAAAACCAAGACTTATTGCTGTTATCTAGCTTCTATTGGAGTGGAAGGATAAGAGTCTGTCCTGCATAGGTGACTGTGCAGGCAGGTCCACCTTTAATGATAGGTGATTACAGAACAGAAGGATGAGTTATTTGCATCTTTTTTTTTCTCTCCATTTTAGTTTTTCTAGCTACAAGGTAGAAGAATAAACACATTTGCCCATCTCTTCACATGTAAAATATGCTATATGTTTCTTCTTTTCAGTCACATGAGGTGTCTGATTTACTCTCACACCATAAACATTAGCTTAATAAATAAACAGGACCAGCTTGCTATATGAAATGGAAATAGATGCCCGTAGCAATGAAAGATCAGTTCAAAATTAGATAGCCTAAATGCACTTCAGGAAATCTTTTTTTGTAAGATTCTGTCACTAGGATAAATTATTTAAAAGCCACGTTGTCTTCCACATTTAATTTTGAGGATACTATTCAGAACGGAGATATAAACAGAAGTTTATATCAAAACCCAAAAGTTTTGTAATACCTTTGTACTCAAGTCAGAGATAATTTTGCAGTGACTGGCCTCTAAAGGGACTGGCCAGATATGTGTAAGTAATTCCACACTTTGTAACAATTCTTCTTTTAACACTTGCTATTCATAGCTGCACTTTTATGTATATTTTCTGTTTTCCTTGGCTGCCTCTTCCCTGGTATAATGGTTTTTCAAGGAAGTTTTCCACCAGCAATTGTCAGGCAATTGTTGTATACTGATCTTTGTGCTCCAGCCGTGCCCATGGCAAGTCTCGAAATGATGAGAAATACCTGCTTCCAAAATGCAAACGTATCTGACTATCCTATCTTTTCTGTTCAGGTCTTGTCTCTTTACACATCCCTCATCTCAGCATGATTTGGGATTTAACTGGTATCTATGATTTCTGTAGTTTTCATTACTCTTCCTTGTAAGAAGGAAACATTAAAACCCTTATCAGGAGAATATCGCCTGTGTCCCACTGAAGTGCAGAAATGACAAGTAAAGGACATTTAAGATTTCTAGAACACTTTTAATCCAGCCTTATTTCAAATGTATTTTCTTTACATTTCTGACATATTTTGCAAATACCCACACACACATATATGCATAACCATTCCCGTGGGGAGGGGGTGGCGAGGCACAGACCCCGAAATGGCACAGAGGGGCTCGGGGGCTCGGGCGCTGTCCCTGGTGCTGAACCAGGGCGAGGTCCTGGGTGCTGCAGCCCGCCTAAAGGGTGCGAGGACACACGCGACTCCTGCAATCTTTTCTTCATGGGATGTGACACTGGTGTCCTCATGGTCGACAGCAGTCTTGGGTACTGCACATGCCAGTGCTGCTGTGAGAAGTCCTCGCTCTTGCTTCTGTGTTTACTGGACAATTTGTCTCTTGGAAATTGATGGGGCAATTCCTTTTGTCATGCATGGAATAAATAAAGAGGAATATCAAGAGAAGGAATGAGAGAGATGCTGGAACATATAAGCCACATCTTCAGAGCTTTGTGTTCTCCAATTACCTGATGTTGTAAACAAAACTTGAACCAAAATAGCCTGTTCCTTGCCAGATAAAAACCAGTTTCACTGAATTTGCTTTTTGTTTCTGACAGACTCTGATTAGTCAGGCTGTGAGTCACAGCTATTCATATAATAATCTTTCATCTACAATGAAGCAATCTTGCACACCAAAACATTTTCTGTAAGACATACTAGTCATACTCTTTAGGTAGTATTTCTCAATAGTGACTTGCTCAAATTCTGTGCTTGAATAAGCAAAAATTTTCAGTACCTAGACTACTGATGTACAGAGAGCAGAATTGTAGAGCCATTTATTCATTCTGGAAAGCATTTTTAGAACTTTGCCCCTTATACTAGTGTCTAACTGACATATGACTTATTTTCTAAAAAAAAAAAAAGAAAACCAAAAAAACCAAAAAACCAACAAACAAAACCCCACTCCAAAACAAAAACAAAAAAGCAAACAAAAAACCCCACCCAAACTAACAAAATGAACAAACAAACAAACAACCCCCAAAAACCAACCAACCAAAAAAAAAAAAAAAGCACACACACCAAAACCCCAAGCACCCCAAACCAACAAGCACACCAACCTAATTTTCATTTTTCCAGAGGAAAAAAAAACCCTGGAACTTGATTCTATGTGTCATCTTTATTTAATGTCTTAATTCTCCCCATAGGAATTATATGACAGGAGAGAGGGAATAAAATATTGTGTGTTGTAATTTGTGTCTTGTATAAGATAACTCCTTGCTCCTTAGATTTTTGTCTTTCCTGCATTATCCTGTGTCACCTCCTACACTTTTTAATTATCCTAGGTCTTATTCAATAGTCAAATTGCACAATAACTGGCTTGACAGCAAAAACAGTGGTGAGAAGATAATAATGGAAAGTATGAGCAGATGGGGTGATTTTAAGCCATTGCTCTGAATCTGATGAATTCCATAGAGAAAATTCTAAAATCAAAAGAATATACAGTACTATCAACAGCTTTCCATGAAAATGCCACAGAAGAAAAATATTGATCAATATTCCCCTCCATATTAATGATATCTCTGAACCCTCTGTACTTTCTCTTTGCAGTCAGGCATTGTGGTTTTAATTTGTATCATATCCTATTCAGGGTGTAAAAAAGTCAAGAGTTAAGCTAGTGAACAATGCAAAGTGGAAAGATGATTCAAAGGCACCAGCTCAGTCTGTGTTCAAAGATTCCTCTCCTAAGGTTTGTTTTACATGTAAGGGCAGCCAGGACAGTTGATATAAATTCATGACAAATATGAATTTGAAGTAAGTATAGAACACTAAATTAAATACCTTTATTCTTTTAAAAATAACCTACACGTGTAGAGTGTAGTTTGACTGAGAAAGTAATACTTTAAAAGCCACGATAGACCAGCTGTCCCAAGTTGCAGGATACATCTGACAAATGGCAAATCCTAAAACAACGTTTCTCCTTTACACATATATTACAGGAATATTTCCCCTTGGAAATCCAGGGAAGGATACAAATAAATGCATTATAAAGGCAGAGTCACCGAGATTGAACAAGCCTGGTGTTGGAGACTTAGACTGGGAGTCTCTGATGGGAGAGTAGGAAGCAATTTAAGTGGAGAAGTGGGAACAAGAAACTTAGGCAAACTTAGGTCAAAGAAACTTTGAGCAAAGACTCTAGGAAGGGAGATCGAAAGAAAGGCAAGGAGGGAGACCCTGACTTGAGCTTAGCAGAGAAAAGGCATGGAGATTTGAACCAATATGAGAAGTCCAAAGCAGGCTTAGAAGTTAAGGAATCTAGAATTACAGAAAAGATGGCAAAGATGAATAAGGACAAGAGCATGATAGAGACTGGTGAACAAAAATGGTTCTTTTTGAATGGGTAAAGGAATCTCCATCTGCCAGAGTACACTTTTCTTCACCAAAAGGTCATTCCAGAGGTTCGCCATTTTTCAGGCAAAGTATCGTGTTGCAGTTCCTTGTAGGGCTGATTCACAAAGAAGACACCAGCTTTGTTATTGTGACATTTTTACTGTTAAGGCCATGTAATGAAGACATGATTTAATGTCTGGATTTCTCTCTTTTGTCACACATATTGGACCATCAATCATTGGAAATCAGGAAAAAGGTAGTAAAAAGAGGAAAAATATCATAAGGTTATGACATATATGCTTCTCCATTGAACTTGTTTGCTTCTTCTAGTCTTGATGTTAATTAGTCACTCAGAATTCACGAAAAAAATTGTTTCTATTTCATTTACTAGATGAGCACCAGAAGAGTCCCACCTGACCATGTAACCCTGACGTATAATGGTAAATATGCAAAAAGTCATGTTGTAGGAATTGCCTGCTGAGCAGCCAAAAAGGAATGTTTTTAACCTCTGCTTCCTTTTCCATTTGTAAGATCTCAACTCATTTACCCTCTTATTACCACAAGTATTATGAAAATAAATGATTTATGAGGCACTTAATTATTCAAAAGATTAATGTTTTAGAAAAATTAATGAGAAAATTCTTAGAAGGATTAAAAGAATGTGAAGCAAATAAGGGTCATACGTCGAATGACAGCAGACAAAATATGTATCAGTAACAAAATAACATGACAATCTGCTATATATTCGCAATAAAATGAGGTTGGCATGGAAAGAAACACCGCCAACCTAATATAATGAAATTAAAGACTAACAGAATTTGTAGACTCAAAGGAACTAAATGAATGGTCCATAAATAACTTCAATTCTGGTATTTCTTGATTCTTATATGCTCAACTTTGCACCTTAAAGAGGTTCTTTCAGTTTTTTTTTTTGTGTATGTGACATACATATTTTCATAAAGCCTGTCTTTCCTCATGTTTGCACAAAGCAATTACTCCAGAAAACACTTAAAATGTCTCCTTGTTAACTAAAATTTCAAATCCTTGCAGACTAAGCAGACTACCACAGTTAATAAGATTTCTATATACCATCCTCAATACTAGCTTGGTGGAACAAAGCTTTGACTAGTTCAGGAACACAGCTATCTTCTGCCCCTTTTCTTGAAGTCTGAACCATGAGAACTTTTCTACCAGAGCTTTATGCTTCTAGTATCTCAAAACAACCAAATACCTAACACACTACTGTGTGCACACATCCACTGCTGTGGATTATCCATTTTACTCCGTCTGCAGGAAACACCTCAAGAGTTGAGGTCATACAGCTTTTATATGGGCAGTCTTTCTAGTGACATGAAAACAAAACTACCCAGAACCATTAAATCCCAGCTACACCCATGTACTGCACATGCACACCACATACTGTACATGTCCAGAGCTGCAAAAATTAACAAGATTCAAGGACAGAAACTGTCTGTTGGCAGGCTGTTGGTATCCAGGAGTAAACAATGAGTAATGAAAATGAAAATAAAAGTAGGAAATTTCAATCCATGGTGATGAATTCTGAATAGCAGCACACAGCCTAGCAGTTTCTGTATGCTGGGTGTTGCAAGGTTACCTCGATTTGAAACCTTCTTATAAAGAGATCCTGTCCCTCTGTTGCACTGGTAGTATGTTTCCATCTTTTCTGCCCTGGGGTAAAACAAGTATAATTTTACTTTGAATAGCTAATTAGCATCATCTTGTGATGTCCTATGATGACATTATTTTTGACATAATCATCTACAGGAAAATTTTGAGACCTCACTCAGTGTGCCCTGTCACGGTGCTGAGCACTAGAGAAACCTACAAAGAGTCAGACGGCCCTGCCCAGAAAAACTTACAGCCTAAAATAAGCTTTTCATTTTCTGTTTTTTTAAAACCAAGTTCTCTCACCAATATTGCCTCTGGCATGAATGGCTGAGTAGGGATTAAACAGGAAAGAAGCATACAAAATATACTCAAAATACAATGGATTTTCTAGTGTCATGGCTGGAAATACCAGTCTCTAGGATAGTTTCCAAACTAGAAAAGAGACTGCTTCTTCCACTATACCATATATCTCATCTGTCATGAAGTTTCTCTCCCTACAGATGCTATAAGGATTACTAGCTGTCATACTAAGCAAGCCCACAGTTATATACTGATGGCCTAGTGTTTCAGAGGGGATGCTGCCACAGGGGAAAGTAGGAGAAACTCTGTCCTTGGTAAAATTGAGGTTTTGTTTTGTCAGCCTCTTGAACATGTGTGTTGCTCAGGGTAATCAGGGTAAGTTTCAGAGAACAACATCTATTATTTATCAAATAAATCGAATAAATCGGAAGGTTTACAGTGCACCCTGTGAGTTAGACCCAGATCCATAGCTAGCTGGACAGAATGTGCAGAACCATGTTTTCAAAGTGCCATCTAGCGGCGCCATAGAGGGTTTTTTTTTGTGTCAGAAAGTGAAGTTAATCTTCCCAGAATTCGGGGTCAGTCCAAAGGCCATGCTGGCTTCAGAGTCAAGGTGGTCAGTGGTAAGACCTTGGTAGCTGTTTGCAGCCTGCAATAAGCAGTGCAAATGCTGTAACCTGGCTCAGCTAGGCGACATGACGGTGAAACCTGTCCACATGTCTCCAGGAATGGGGATGTGAATCTTGTTGCTGCACCTGGTTGCGAAAACAAATTGTGCACAGAATTATACAAACAAAAGGCACATAGAAATAACTGAGGTTTATTTTTCTGTTGGCAGGCCATCTGCTTTTTTCCAGGAAGACAACAGCCCCTAAATCCCCAACGAAAGCTGATTAGTAATAGAGATGCTTTTCTGAATTGCTATTCATGAATACCTTAAATTTGACTGCAGAACTATAAGGGTCTTCAGAGACAGAGTGAAAATCAGTGATGAGGTTCATTTCCTTAGAAATATAGGGGCAAAATAGCTGGGTCAAACTGGATGGGACAGATTTTTAGCAAACCGGTGTCAGTTTCGTTTGGATGGAGCGACTGGCTTGTGACTAGAAAACTGGAGTAAGGAAGCCAAACTTTGTTTTCAACCAGATCTTGCTGGCACAAACCCAAAAGCTTTGTATCTATGTGTAACAACTGAATTAATTGTTTCCCAAGAGTCACTGAATTCTATACAGGCTCTCAGTAGCTTTATTACTGTAAAGTTTAGTGTTCTTAGTTTGGCATTAGTTCCTTGTAAAAATCATCTCTTTGATTACTGATCCTCCTTTGCAACTGACAAAGGCATTGTGAGCCAATATAAATCAATGTAATATTTCATCTGTTTACAGTTCCAGAGGACCAGAAATCACTCTTGGAAGTTATAATTTTAATTCCCTTACCACTAATTTAAGCTTCAAATTTTCTTCTGGGTTTTTCTCTTGTGGCTGGAATAAACGGACTATTTGCTTCTGGTTCCATTTATGCATATCTGTCAGAATGAGTGAAACTCTGCAGAAAGATAAAACTTCTGCAAGAAGCAGTTAGATAAGCAGAAATTTTATACTCATTTGCAACTTAAAGGCAATGTAGAACTGTCTTGAAACTGGTCCTGAACTATATTTTATTGAACACCAACTGGGTTTCTCTTCAGTTTTACTTTCATGTGGCAATGGTAGTTGAATATATGATGAAATACATGATTCACAGAAACACCATGTTAAGCTCCAGTTTTGCTCTTAAAACTTGCCACTTCCATGTGGTGCATTCAAACACTTAGTCAGACATATGTTGTCTGGGTTTTTTTTTCTGACTATACATCCTTTTCTGAGTTGGGGTCAGGGTACTAACAATTGCACTATACATAAAAATAGATGTTGCTATATCTGTTCTTAATAATTTAGGAGACACTCAGGCACCATGGTGTGGAGGCTTAGACATACTTCTTAATCTTTTAAGACCTAAATAAATGATATAACATATGATAAAAATCCAAAAAGAGAGGAAAAGAACCCACAAAGAACCATCAGTACAGCAATCTCAAAGTCCCATGGAAATAAGTCAGTTTATTTAATTCAAGATTAAATGTTCCCGATCTTTACAGTTGAAATTAGTTACATCTGAAACATTAGAAGTGAACATCAATTTTTTTGTTTTGATAGATATTTTGATATTAAATCCAATTATATATGATATGTGAGTGATAAGGAGCCATTAGGCTAGGGAAAATGGTTCTGTTTTTCCTAATTCTACTGATGCATAAAATTATGCTAAAAAATTGATGTTTTCCTGCCTCTCCCACACAAATATTTTGAATACTCATTCTCTAATCAAAAACATTAGCAAATGAAAGAAATTCTTCCCAGAAAACATTTTAAAAAAGTGAACCTTTTTTCCAGAAAGCTTAAAAAAAATAAAATAATCTTTATCTCACTACAGAACATTTGCAAAAGCAAACTGCAAATGTTTCCTCAAGTTCTAGTCATATGATCCTTAATTTAAAATGTGTTTCTTTTTGAAATGTGGCCTATAAACATGTTTGGGGGGAGCTTAACAGTGTCATTTAGGAAACAGAAACTTGAGACATGTGGTTGAAATATGGTGGGGAAAAAAAATAGAATACATCACATTAAGGATATTCAGAGTAATTTCAAATGCAATTTTCTAATTATTTTCTCTTTGAATGGGATCCTGGAGACACAGGGGACAAAGGCAACAAGGTACATGGCCAGCAAGGCAATTGGCCTTGTAGTTTGTCATTTATTGTTTGCACTTAGCTTTAAGTTTGTAAAACAAATCCTCTGAAATAGAGCACTCAAGCAAACAACATCTTGTCTAACTGTTTATCTGGTGTTCCCATCTTGAGGATGACCAAAGATCTATACTTGGCCATATAGATCTGCTGTCTATAGGTGATGTATTAATGAACTGATTGAGTTCATGAAATTAGTTGCTGTATTTGACAAAGGAAAAAAAGTAATCAGTACAAAATGTTTTTTTGAGCTAATGCAGTCTGAGTCCCTTTTAATTGTTTAATTGTCAGCATCAGCAGAAAGAGAGCACTGGAGGTTATGATAAGGCAGGATACCAGAGTTTAATCTCTGGTTGCTGAAGATCTTGTATTTAGGGATTTGTTACTGCCTCTGCAAGTCTGAAAAAAAAAGCTTTGCTATCAGGACACTACTATTTACTGCCAACATACCCCCTACTGAAAAATAAGAGAAGGAAATCAGTGTACTGCAAAATTGTTTCATCTTTAGGTTTTACATGATTCATAGTGGCTAGTCTGGTAGAGAAAGAGAAGTTCCAGATCAAGGTGTTATTTAAAACTTCCCAGTCCAAGCATCACTCCTTCCTTTTCCATAGCCATAGTATGTGACTTCTGTCTCGTAATAGATGTATACAGCCTTGACTGGCGCTATCTGGACTTCTTGCTTAGCCATGATGCAGTGTAAGGATATGTTGCTTCAGGAGGAAGACCATTTCTCGGTGGACTATCCCATAATAGAGTGACTGGCAGGTCTTGCCAGGAGATGTAAAGTACCCCCAGGCACCGCCTGCCCACTCTGCAACCACAGAGTGGGAGAGGAACCTCAGGGCAAAATTCACACCCTTTCCCAACTCATCTGTTCCCAAAGAGAAGGTACTCGAGGAGCAGATTCTGATTTCCTCCACACTAAGGCTCTTATTTCCTCTAGTCACAGCAGTGGGGAACAAGGAAAACATACTCCTTTCAGGTTTCCTCCCACATAAGCCAGCCACAGCCTTGCCCTGGGGAACCTTAACCAATGAATTTTTCCCTCATGATGCAACAGAATGAAGGACAATCACACAACACTGCAGTGCACCATACGTTGGACTGTCCTTTGAAAAATATCAGCATTAATAATCCTGAAAGAAAGTCCAAGCTTATGTTTCCCTTATTTTTTTTTAGAGAAGGATATTTTCAGGTCTTTTATTTCAGACATTGTTCAGTCTTTTAAAATACCACACGATTATACACGTTTCTTAAATCACTTCCCCAAAGTCCAGGTATTAGCCCAAGTAAGATATGCAGCTGTCTCCTTGCTTTCAGAATTCTGCTCTGGGTCATGGCCAAGCCCCTTGCAAATAAGTTGTTGGAGGTTTTTTTACAGGCAGTAGAGAGGCTACTGTAACCACCTCTGTTACTCATCAGCTAATTTACTAGAAACCTGGAGACTTGTGTGACTGGCCAAATACTCTTTCTGGAGAGAGACAACATTCCATAGCGGAAAATAATTAAAAAGGCGTTACAGTTTGCCAAATGATGTATCCAGACTGATAGTAGTGTGAAGAACAGTCTTTTTACCATTTGCCATTCTAGAAGACTACAAATTCTGACAAAAAGTTATTAAAGGCCATAGGTGTATATGGAAATGACACAGATTATTTAGTCATCCTGAAGCTTAGAACTCTGGGTGAAATTTTGGCTAGTGAAATGAAGACTATCCTTCCTCCTTTCATCCCCTGATTTTGTTTAGAGGAGAATGTAGAACCAATAGAAATTCAACAGTAATTCAATAAAACTTCAGGAGGTGAAGGTAAATTTAGCAAATTGGATATAATGAGTTCTAGAGGTTTTTTCTCTA
>JAWWLV010000088.1:65754089-65774340 GCA_035041135.1 Platyrinchus mystaceus | reverse complement strand
CTTCTTCTTTTTTTCCCCCCCGCACTCCCCCCCCCCCCCCAGTCAATTGAAATTTGGATTTTTCAGTGTTAAAAAAACCCTCTCCAATCTCCCCATCACTGAAGATGCTAAAGTGGCTGTGCCCTAGAAAATAAAATGGCCTGAATGAGGTGGGGTTTTTTGCACCTCTACTCTCTCCTTGCCCTCCCTAAAAAGTGATTATATGAATGAGTAATTGAACATGATTTACATCTATTTAAGGCAAAAATGTCTCAATCCTCTATGTTTTCAACAACTGGATGAAAACAGGCACATGAAAAGCTTAGGTTATGAAATAATCAACATTTTTCTTAGAAGTCCACTTACATATTAAAATTAAAATTGAGGCTAGGTGAAATATTTTTAAATGCCATACTGTTTTTCTTTGGTGTTCGCTGTAAAACACACTTTTTATTGGTTTTGACTAGTAAGTTTCATTTTTGTTCTCTTTAAAGATGTAGAGCATCATGTTAATTAGAAAATTCAGTATCCATTTTAGAACAGTGTGGCTTCCTTCATTTTCTCCCACAAAGAGTCTAACCTGGAAATTATTTGATTATAGTGATTGGGGGAACTATATGTCTCCTGAGAGTGTTCATTGTCCTTGCATGGAGACATACCTTATATGGCATGGCAGAAAACTAGGGATTTGTTCTGTTCCATGCTAGCATGTTTATGAGGGTGAAACATAGGTTGCATCTCAAATACCAAACTACTTTGGAGCAGGGATGTATTTCTGAAGCCCAGGTCTTGAATGTCCTCTGTTTCTGTGCTTACTCTCATGTCTACAAATTACAAGGTTGCTTCCACATGACATTGAACTGAGAGTTGCACTATGAAAGTTATGCATAAGGACATATATATATATATAGTTAAATATGCATAATATTTGCACCTTGGAGTATCAAATGTTGATTATTAGCCTTGTAAATATCATGAATAAAAACAGAGGAATTAATTTTGATATAGTGAAAATACAAATTAAATGAGTGGAACTCGCTTGGTGTTTTGGAACTGTAGAAGTCCAAATCAAATTTTCCTTGTTATTTTTGAGAGAAAACAACTGTTTGAGGGGAGTAGAGGATCAAAACACCCAACCTAGCATTATAGTTCTAAGTTTGGAGATGGCCAGCCTTTTGGGAACTAGTATTCTCCAGTGAAGTTCATCTTGCTAAATTTAGTGACTCAAATGAAAAAGCAAATGAAAACTTGAATGTCTTTACTTTGGTTTATACTGAAAAATAATGTAGCCAACTGTACAACAGCTTATCACCTGATAACTGCAGATACAAATGCCCTGCTTGTTGCAACGTGCTGGGATCTTAGCTTTTCTAGGATTTTTATTTCAATTAAGTCGTATGTACGGAATTATAGTGACTAGCAAGGAACACACTTGTGATGTAAGTCATAGAATCACAGAATATGCTGAGTTGGAAGGGACCCATCAGGATCAAGTCCAAGTCCTGGCCCTACACAGGACACCCCAAGGGTCACACCATGTGCCTGAGAACGTTGTCCAAACACTTCTTGAACTCTGTCAGGCTTGGTGCTGTGACCATTTCCCTTGGGAACCTGTCTTAGTGCTCAACTCCTCTGTGTGTGAAAAACTTTTTCCTGATATCCAACTGAAACCTCCTCTGATTCAGCTTCATGCCATTTCCTTGAATCCTGTCACTGGTCATGAGAGTGAAGAGATCAGTGCCTGCTCCTATCCTTCCCCCCACAAGGAAGTTGTAGACTGCAATGAGGTCTCCTCTCACTCTCCTCCTCTCTGGGCTGAACCAATCAAGTGATCTCATACAGCTCCTCATTCAGCTTCCCCTCAAGGCCCTTCCCCATCTTCATTGCCCTCCTTTGGACACTCTCTAATAGCTTAATATCTTTCTTATATTGTGGTGCTCAAAACTGCCACAATATTCAAGGTGAGGCTGTCCCAGTGCAGAGCAGAGCAGGACAATCCCCTCCCTCGACCACCTGGTGATGCTTTGCCTGATGCCCCCCCAGGACACGGTTGGCCCTCCTGGCTGCCAGGGCACTGCTGACTCATATTCAACTTGCTGTTGGGCAGGACCCCCAGGTCCCTTTCTACAGTGCTTCTCTCCAGCCTTTCATTTCCCAGTCTGTCCATACATCCAGGGTAGCCTCATCCCAGGTGCAGAATCCAGCACTTTCCCTTGTTAAACTTTATATGGTTGGTGATTGTCCACGTCCCTAATTTTCTGAGGTCTCTCTGCAGGGCCTCTCCGCTCTCGAGGGAGTTGACAGCTCCTTCCAATTTATTGTGTAGGCAAACAGTATTCCTTCAAGTCCTGTGTCCAAGTTGCTAATGAAGATGTTAAAGAGAACGGAGCTGAGGATGGAGTCCAGCGGAACTCCACCTGTGACTGGATGCCAGCCTGATGTTACCCCATTCACTATAACTCTTTGTGCCCAACCCGTGAGCCAGTTGCTCATCCATCATGTAATGCAGTTATTCAGCTGTATGCTGGACATTTTGTCCAGAAGGATACATTAAAAGACAATATAAAAAACTTTGCTGAAGTCCAAAAAGATTACATCTACTGGCTTTCCTGGATCAACTAGGTGTGTCATCCACCAAGTCATCCTACTTCTCAAAGGCACAACAATGTAAGTGTACCAGCCTTTGGATTTGTCATTTCATGAGTGTCAGGGGAGACAGTGTGGAGCTTCAGGAAGAATAGCTCTCCTCACAGCCCTGAAATGGTTTTGTTCCTTCACTTCAAGAAAAATATGCTAGGCCAAATATCTATAGACAATATCTCCATTTGCCTCCATAGAGTCTATGAATTTAGCTGTAGTCTTTTGCTCGCAAGTCTCATGGTTTCTGTAGTGTCATTTACAATATCTTTTTTTGTTTCCTGAAAAGCTAGATAACCCCAAAACCTTGAAAAACACAGATATTCCCGTTATTCAGGATGACATCATAGTATCTGAAAAAAAGATGTGCCCCTGATGTTATCAGTTGCTTCCAAAAAGATGATTAACAAGATTGTTTGTTTATGTTTTGTTCTATGAGGAACTCTATCTTGGGTTTTGGAGTGCCTAAGCTGGTGGCATCCTTACACAGTCTGAAATCAACAAATGCAAAATTGCTCCATTTATGCTCTGAACTGGTCAACATGACCTTTTGGCTCAGGCAGTGTTGTTGTCTGTATGCCTTTGGGAGAACTGCTGGCATCCTTGGAGTGAGGTAGAAAAAGCCTTTAACTGTTTGCAGTGTCTAAATGAGCATGGCCTGAGATACCTTACAGAAGTGTAACACAAAGAAGTACTGACTAACTAATCATAGAAGAGTCAAAATCTTTCTAGAACACCTCAACTTGAACATTCTGTAACCAAAACAGTGGGAATGGCAGTAGGTTTTGAAAACTTCATCCTGAACATCACTCACTTTTTTTCCCTCAGTTTCCAGGCTATTGCTTATTCTATCTTACAGAACTTATGACAAAACAATGTTAATATATTAGTACATTATACACAGCCAAAGGGAAAAGAGGAAAACACTGGTATTGCATGTCCTACAAATTTATGAAATTTCTTGTAAGAAGCCTTAAAAAAAAAAGGCGAGAAAAAACCAGAGACTTGTGTGTGATTTACAGCTTTTTTTTTCTTGGGGCATATATGTGAATTATATATAGAACACAAATGATCTAAAGTGAGAAAATTTATTAAACTTTTCATTCTGTGTATCCATCCTTAAAATGCAGGGCACATGGCAGTTACATGCCAGCAGTCTTCCTTTATGTTTTGCTATATGCACAGCCTTGAGAAGTGCATACCATCCTCCCTTGTCCAAAGTGCTCAGATTCCATCACTTGCCTAACCTCCCTTTGGGCACTCCTTCATCGTGGCATTAGTCATTGCAAGGCTTGCTTTGGCTCTGGGCTTGTTCTCTTTTCAATGTTTTTGTGGAATCTAGTATCTCTTCAGGGCATAATCAGTCAGGGTACAAGAAAAGAACATGGGTCAGATCACTAGAAAAATCATTCCAATGCTGGTAACTTGCTGGTAGGCAAGATTCTCCATCATCAGCAGAGCAAGCATCTAATTTCATTTAATTGTTGTATTTGCTTTTTGTGAAACAATGTCTTAATCACAGTGAGTGCATGCTATACCTTTTAGTCTTGTCAAAGTGGTGATGGTTGGAACACTGGGACAGCTGGCAACTACTCTGCCTTTCAGGGAGCTGTGGTTTTTCCATGGATGTTCCACAGTGACAATCATTTCTACCCACTGCTTCCTTAGCAGGAATTTCCGGCAGTGAAACTGTGTAATTCAGGTGTTCCATATGGTGGACACAGATCCTTTGGTTCTTAGAGAGCCTGTCCTGGGGATTTATCCAGGATGCAAACTGGGAGTTCAAAGTTTTGCCAGTACACTTCTGGCTCCACACACATCCTGGAGAGGTTGAGTTTCATAGTTCTTCCAACTCTGTCATTTTTGGTCTGAAGCAGGGAGAAAATTCCTTCTTTCATGCCACTTTTGAATGGGAATTTGTTCTTTAAAATCCCTTTCTGGAGTCCTGCACATACATATATCCATGAACAATTAATTTGGGCCTGCCTCTGTGTCCTTGGACATTACCCACAGTTTTTTGGATAGGTGCGAGAAAAACATCCTTATGCCATTAAACTGTGAATTCTATGGTGTTAAACGTAGATCTGAACTCTCAGAAACAGAGGCAAGGAGTGCACCACAGAGAACTGCCTTGCCTCTCATTCACAAAGTATGCCGTCTTGGATGACCTCTAAGTTTGTTGGCCAAAACACTTTAGACCTCCTTTGGTACTTTACATTGTTCTTCCCAGTTCAGACAACTGGGTTTAATTTTCAACACATAATTATTCTACTCTTCTTTGTGCATTCCCTCTTCATCTCCCCAAAGTAAATGCATTTTGACAGTTACCACCAAGAAATAAAAAATGTTATATTCCATGGTTCATTGGATGCAGTACTGGAAAGCGAATCATTCCTTTCCTGCATAAGTGTTACCATATATTGTATTTGGAATATATATATATATATGCATATATATATTATATAATTTTTAAAACCTGTTTAACTGCAACCCTATCATGTGGCTTACAGTCACAGATTTCCTCCTCTTGAGCAGTAGTTCTTGAAGACTCTTTCAGTCAGAATATGCATTATTTCTTCTTTCTTTTCCCCTATTTCATCCTCTTTTTAAGATTTCTACACCCCGTATTTTCTTTACCTCATTCCTACTCTAAACTTGAATAAAAAGTTAATTTCATATCAACACCTCTTTGCCATTCAGGAGTAAAAAAAATCTTAGTTATCTTTTAATCTGTTTTCTAATTGGAATGCAGGTAGGTGTTTAGGTTTATACAGCTGTTGCTGGCTCTCAGCAACACGTTAATGAAGTGCTCCTTTTTAATATCTTCCAAAAAGTGGTTTCATGAGAGATTTGCATATGCATTTATTAATCTGACACAGCACTGGGATGAACTCATATGCTGAGATATTTTTCTCTTCTATTGAGTATGTTTTTGTACTCTGTTTGGACCATCTCAAGGATAAAGAATCAGCATAGCTTGTTTGCATGTGTTTTTCCACTTTCAATATCAGGGCCTTTTCCTATGCTCAGGGGAAGATATCCTCGTTTTTCACAACGTGCCCAAGGAAAGTTCAGAAGGTAGTCCCAATGCGTGAATTTATTCTTAACATATTGGCAGGCAAACCAGCTCATTAGAAGTCAACAGACTGTCCTGGAGCAGAACATCCCTCATTGTTCATTATGGGGCAACACAACTCTGCGTAGCTCATGGTGCAGGATCTCTTTCATCTTCCCTTCTTGATGTCATACATACAGTGGAAATGCTTCGTCCTCAGTCTACGCTTGTTCTTTAAATTTATTTTATCAGATTGAATCAGTTGTTTCTATCCTTGTTTGTAACCTGGCTTTAGATGGCCCCATAAGACAGTAACACTTTTCAGCAGGCATTCATTCTTTGTGGGTTCTTTTTTCAGCTTTCCTTTATGCATCCATATCTAGAAAGGGTGCTTTCTTCCTCAGAGGAAGACAAAGTATACTCACTTTACCATAGGGGTGGTAGCTGAGCAATAGAGATCCCAGCAAAGGGGAAGAACACCATTTATCTGTGAATGAAGTTTGGATGGGTTTAACATTCCCTGGAGATACATAGGTTTTCCCATCCATCATCCATCCCTGTGTTGCTGAGATCACGTATTCTGACCTGTCTGCTTGCAAAGCAGTGTGTCAGATTTCCTGTTGGTATACCTTGGTCCGTCTCTGTATTAGAGGGGACACACTGAGTGCTGCTGGGGCAGGGCCTTGTGCAAAACTTTTGTTAGCCCCATGGATAGAGCTGTTTGCTCAGGGTGAAGGCAGTGGTGTTAATTTAAAACTTTAAGAGTGGTGATTCATGACTCTGTAACAGGTGCTGAGGTATGTGCATATCCAACAAAAAAGTCCCTCCGGAGGTAGAGAACACCTGGCAAATCCACATCAGGGAAGAAGCTAGTCTCCTCATTGCTGCCTTGTGTTTAAGAGCACTAAAATAAGGGCTGGAAAGAGGAACTATTGGGCTGTGAAAGAGAGGAATTAAGGCTGCATGTGCAGCTTTCTCCTCTACTTTCTTGTATATCCATTAGTGCTTAGAGCTTGCTTCATTACTTCTCAATAGTTCTCCAACAAGCTATTTAATAGATGTAAAAAAAATCTAACACAAATGTGTAGTATATTGCAGTCTTAAGGAAATGGAAGTTATTGAGCATGTAGTGGTGCAAGTGTTCTACTCAGAATATCCTATGACTTTTTCCTGCAGTCTTGAGATATATCATACTTTTGTAAGGATCTTTCAATTTCCATGGTGGGGTAAACAGTCATTAACGTAAGTAAGAATGGAGAACTTTGTCTTCTCTTGCTTATATTTCATACAGCTGTGTTAGAACTGTTACTTCCCATTTAAATATCTCTAATTTATGTGTCAGATTTCCAGACAGTTTGGATTAGTGTAATCTCAATGATACATCAAATAAACTACTCCAATCTACTGTCCCTATGTCTTGAAACATGACTTATTTATATGGCTCAAAGCCTTGATGAATTTTGTACTTCAACTATATCTAAATTAAACTAAAGCACTTGAAAGCAAGATACATGATTAGCATACACTTGAGAACGTTTCTAGCTATTATGCTTTTCAGTCTGTTTGAACAGTTCTATCAAACACTCTAATTCATTATGAAATGCTGTAGTCTGGCCTAAGATCAGTTTCACAAGTGAGGTATCTGCTAGTAAACCCTTCTGCAGAGAAGCAAATAACTGGGGAGAGTGCTTAGCAGGGCTCAGTTGCAAATGACAGGCAGGGACCATGCTGAGGCTTTGACAGCCATGGATCAGAAAATATGGGAGTATCAGCCTGGTGTCACTCAGGGTTAAGGTTGCTCCACTGAGGCACAGCTGCAGCTCTTACATGGCTTGGGTAATGGACTTGCAGATTTTTAAAATTGGGACAGTTTGACTTATTATGAATTAAACATTATGCTTTATTGTAGACAATAGACATCATTGCAATTTTCCTATTAATTTGTTTTGAAAATAATGCCTTCCTAGCTCTGTGCTGCAGATAGTGTATAGTTTGGAAAAAAGTGATGATTGCCTAAGATTTATATGTAATATTTTCTAATCCAAATCTCTTCCTTTAAATATTCATGCTTCTCCCCCACCCTACTCCCCAAATTCTGAATTAGGCAATCAGGGCACATAAATTTCCAAGTAAAAGCAAATAGTGTCCTTTCAGCCTACCCCAAAACAGTTCTGGGACAAACTCTGAGGGGAAAAAAATGCTATCAGTACTTAAAGCTGCACTGACCACAAAATGAAACCTTCCCAGGTTTGCTGCTGCAGTCTCACTTTTCTGCAGTGTTTCATAGGAGGTATTTCTGTGCTGTTTATGATTTGAAAGGCCTGGCCTGCAAGCCAACCTCAATCAAATTGGAACAACATGTCACCAAAGGTCCTGGTCCCATGGTATGCGCTTGGAAATACAACTCCCCAGTGCGGAGAGGTTTCTGGCAAGTCAGTGAAACTAAACTCAATTTCCATGGTTAGAAATTGTTGCAGGAGCATTTCATTGTGCTGCAGTTGCTGTGCTCTGTATGTTTGTGTGTGTGAAGGGGGGGGGTACGGGCTTGCATATGTGTGTGTGTGTGTGTCACTGCTTTACTGAGAACAGTTAGGGCAACTCTAAAAGCTGGATTTGTGGACAGAAATGACAAATTTCTGTTAAATTATTGACACAGAAGGAAAAATACTTTTCTCCTTTGAAGTTAACTAAAACCAAATGGGATTGTTTCCTCAAGGGAAAAGTGGGAGTTTAGTTATGATGCATCCCCTCCCAGAAATCTTTCAAATTATACATACTGTACCCTCTGTTTATATAAATATGAATTACATGATTGTGTGTACAGGGTCATTTGTAGTTCAAATGGAAATGCAATGCTGCTAGGCAGAGGCTACGGAGAGATCGAGGGGATTTTAGGATCTGCCATTTAACCCTTTTCAAATGTGATATGTCAAGTTGCTTTGAGTAGATCTTCAAGAAAGTTTTGGCCTGGTGTTAAAAGCAGACACCCTAGTTTTGCTGGTAAATCCAGATTTCTATGCAGCTTTAAATGGAGAGAAGCTGATAGTCTCTCATATTTGTGGGGTACTCTGACTGTACATTGCTGTGGATGGTCACAACCAACAGTCTATGCTCTGCATTAAATTTGCTTATGTGTTCTCATCCAGCTGTGAGGTTTAAATTTTACAAGGGATGTTTTCCCATATGCAGGAAAACAAATTCATCAGATTGACCTAAGGGTTGTTCTTTTCCAATTTGCCAATGATTTCTTTTTCATTTAAGCTAACTTAATAATAGTTGGTTTAAATGTCATTAAGCCATAAATAAATTGTCTCCTGAAACCTTTTTTTTTCCCCTCTGTCATACAATTGTGTTTCTGTGTGTCAGTGGAAAGACATATTTCTGGCTGGGTGTCTTCCTATCTTTTAAGCTGAGTTTATCAAGTTTATTTTCACCACAGGACATTCATTTATGTTTTTGCTCTTTTTATTTACATCCTTGGACTTCACTTTCTACTGCCTTATGTCTTCTTGCAAATACTTTGAGGAAACTTAGACAAAATGGATAAACTTCCCTAATTTAGAAGCTCTGGGCAGTCCAAATATGATGCTTATAAAGTAGGAATATCAAGACTATTGCCTAATAGACAAAAAGGGTTTTTTACCAATCTATAGTTTTTTCCCAATCTGTGTCATGCCCTGTGTGTCGTGTCTGTCTGCTCCCCCTCCCCAATTTCATCGCTTTTCCCAAAGGCCTTACAAGCTTTGGGGAGCCTGTGGCTTATTTCGTCTTTAAGAATGTCTCCTCTGCACAAAATATCCCACTTAGATGAACTTTTCCACTGTAAATATGAAGTAATTACCTTTGGCTATGTATGGTGTCACCTAAAGATTGTAAGGATGAAGCTAATGTATATCTTTTGTCTTCCTGAGACCAAGACTTAGAGTGAAGTCCAGAAATCTGGTTGACATTGATCTGGAGATACTTCTTAGCATGGGCAGGCAGCTAGAGCTCCTGAGTCAGTTCTTCAGATGACCTTGTATTTTTGCAGTGTTGGTGGCAAGCAGGGTGCAAGGCAGTGGAAGGACTTTTGTTTTAACAAAGAGGTTTTGGAAAAACTAGCTCATTACTGACAGGGGATGCTGGGCAAGTGAGTTTTTACACTGCTTCTGACCTCTTCACTGGCACATGTCCCATTATCGTTCTCTGTTCTCTATAAATCATTTTAGACACTATCAAGGGACGTGTCTACATTTCCATTAGCAGCAAATTCGCCAGAGGCACATTCATAATGGCCAGATAATAAAAAGCAATGCAGGTAGATACAGTTTCAGAAAGCAAACGCTTGAATTAGATACACAGGTATCAGTATTGGATTCGCAGGTATCAGTATCTATTGACCCAACACTGTATCTCTTCTGGTCTCACCTCAGGTAATGTTAGAGCCAGAAAGGTCAGTAGGCTTTTCCAGCTAAAATGGAAACAGGGCAGTTGTATGAAATTTGTAGCAGCTTCTCTCATTTGAAGATCACTTCTGGTTTTTGACAGACAAAGCTATGTAACTAATACAAAGGGGTTGCTTTCGTGTTATCCTAAGAATTCTAGCCTCAACATATTTCCACTGAGCAAAGTATCTGGGCTGTTCAAAGGTGTGCAAGGATTATTGCAAACAGCATCACACTTCTGTTTCTTCCCTCTTTTGACAAATGCAGTAAGAACTCTGCTACAGGCTTCTAAACCAGTTTGAGGTTGCTTAGCATAAGGTATAGGCTAAGAGCTCTATATGATTTTTAAAGTATTGGTCTTGTCTGTTGTGACTCTTTACTCTTCACCTGCAGAATCTGCAGCATCAAATAAGAAGCAAGAGCATAAATTGGACATGAATAACTTTAGGCTGGAAATAAGAGGGTTCCTGGTAGCAGAGCTCTGGGCTTCTAGAACAGCTTTCCAGTAGGAGCAATAGGGGCAAGAACAAGTGAACTAAATACTTGGAAAATGAATCCAAATATTCTAATGAGCAGACTATAAAATGAGTATGACAGAAGTATCAAACTCAGTGGACTTGCCATGGGACACAGTCACAGGAGTTATTTCTCTACTAAGTGATCAGTGATGCTTGGTGCTTAGCATTGTCCATTTATGTCTAGTTATTGCAGAGATATTACAATGTGAAATTGGAGCACAACAGGAGAAATCAAGCCAAGCAGTTAAATGAGATTATATTCTGTCAGTTAGTGCTGTCTTTCCTTATTGTAGCAACATGGTTATAGGGCTGTGATATCTAGCCAAAACCATAATGCAGAAAAGAACCTGATTACGTGAACACAGTCAGTGTTACACAGCAGTTTTAGATTGCCACCCTGTTCTAGCCTTCCTGTTTTCTGTAATGGCATTGAGTTCCCTCTGCAGCCCAGTATTCAGCCCCCTCTAACACTCCCAACTCAAGCCCATCCTCTCCACATATTCTTGCACTCTGAGGTCAGCTAGACTAGACATGATGATGTTCAGCTTAAGTCCTCTGAAATCTATTGCTCCTCCTATCCTTTAGTATCTCCCTATAACACTTTAACGCCTGCCTGGTTCCTCCCAGCTCCAGACAGGCAAATATGACAAGATTCTTTTCATCAGGAAAGAGATATTATGAAGAACTAAGGTAGGTTGTAAAAAGGGAGAAAGATCCAGCCTTTTAAAAGTACAATCTGAGCATTTTACAAGCACTTCCACACTTGTGCAGTAGCTCACCAAACCTTAACTCTCTCATCTCTTTCATTATTTAACTTTACAGCTTTAATGGAAGAGTTTCTTAATGAGCCACAAAAGAAGAAGTAATTATGTTTGGCTAGGTATTTCTCAATGGTAATTTAAATGTTGTTTTGTCCTTTGTCTGATTTGTGCATTAGTTCAAAGACCAGTTTGGTCTTGAAGAGTAAATCAATTGAAAAGACAACAAGAAAATCTTCATGTTCATGGTATTTCTTGATCCTTTACTTTGCTTTTACAAGTAAAAAGACTGGTTGTTTGGTTTTTTTCTAGCTGCTAGATCATAATATCTTAACCTAGTCTGCTACCTACATGACAAACAGTGACATAGTTCCTATTGTCCAAATTGCAGTTTGTGCAGCTGAATTGTCTAAAGAGAGATTTTCAGTTTGTGATGCTTTGATCTTAGGGATACCACAGATGGCTTTTAAGCCTCTGTGAAAAATAAATAAGAAAAGTGTGTTTGACAGTGGGCTTAAATTTACTTTCATAACTGCACTTCTACTGGTCAAAAACCACAACAATCAACTCTATCAACCTGCAAATAAAAATAAATAAAAAAAAATTTGTCTGAAGTTTATCCTACAGTCATGTGGATGTTAACAGCCAAAAGGCTGATAGAACATATGCAGCTGTCACTAGGGAGAGGTTTGGGGTTGTGCAATTGAACCTGAGGATGATTTTTGGGCTTGCAGATGTATTTAGCCAGTGTAGAGAAGCTTTTATTTTGGCGATTAGAACTACATGTGTTAACTCTTGCTTAAGCATCAGTAAAATCCTTGTCGTTGAGCGGATTACCTTTTCTCTCATACAAATCTGATTAAACAGGAGTTGCTGTCATTCAGTTTTATTGCACTGATAGGTGTTTGGGATGTATCACACTGCAGCAGACTCCAATAAGCTAAGCAAACTGTACTAATAAAAATAAAAACTGGTCAAGGCAAATCCAGGATCAGTATGCACATTAGTTGCAAACAGAATTACTGCAAAGCACAAGTTTGCAAATACTCCAGGCCAGCCACAGATATGAGGTCTTGGATGAAATCTTTGCTTCCTCTACTCTATTTATCCACACAAGTGTGTTTCTGTAGAATTAAGTTCTTATATACTATACCAAAACAGTATGTATGTGTGTGTGCATGTGTGTATATATATATGTGTGTGTGTGTGTGTGTGTGTGTCTCCCTCTCTCTCTCTCTCCTATGCTCTCTCTCTCTCTTTATATCTAAGGGTGGTTTTTTTAACATTTCAATGGCATTCTTCATCATGAAAATGTTCCTAAGCATGGGGCTGCTGAAAGAGGCAGGTATGCAGTGCCAGTGGACCAGAAGTATCTCTTCTAGCTGACCAACATGTTTGGGAAAAAAGAGCCATTTGGAGTCCTCTGTGTCAGCTCAGTGCACTTTTGAGAAAGTGTCTGTAGAAAAGGCAAATGCTAAATATCTGGAAATGCTGTTAGGTTCTTCATAGTTTCTTCAATGTACATATGCACATACACAGATTTTATACAGGCAAAACCTCTGTCTTGCTGCAAATTGCAGTCTTAAAACTACAGGTGGGTAGTTTACGTGTAGCCTAAGCTTGAAAGCTTAACTTTGGGAAACCATTTGAGAATAAGACCTAAACCCTCATGATTTGCCACCCTTACTTTTTCTTTTGTCAGCTTTTTTAATTGTCATCTTCTTAAGCCAGGCTTGAAAAATAAGACACCTTACAATGACTTCTGTTAATGTAGTGATAAGTGCAAAGAGGCTGAATTTGAATAGACCTTGAACATGTGCAAGGGACTTTGTTAATATAGTAATCCAAAATGACTGTAAATTATAGTCAGTCAGAGCCATCAATGGGAAATATGGAAGGGGTCGAGTTTTAAGATTATGGAGTCTCAGGTAGCATTTGCAAAAGCAAAGGTAAGTTTGAGGAACAGGGTGCTGGGAAGAGGTCAGGTTCAGGGAAGAGGTCAGAAAGTCTCAGTCCTGCAGACTTGTGGGGCAATACTTGGTTCTGTTTGCTCTGGTATTTTGAGCAGTAAAGCCAGGTCACTGTTGGAAGAAATTTGGGATGAGAAATAAGTAGCTGCATGACAACTGCTGGAAATTACTTGGAAGCTGGGAAATGTTAGGTCTCTGTCTCTTAATTTCCTGACTCTTTTCTTTGGAGAGTAGCATTTCCATGGCTCATTGAATAATCTTGAGTTTCCCACTAGATCACACATCCAGAGCTCACACTGCCTCCCATGGAGGCATGCTCACCAACAAATGGACAGCACTGCCATTGTCAGAGGAGTTAATAGCTTCTTACTAAACATATATTTATTTGTTCCTCATTGGTCATTTACCAGGAAACTTTATAGAGTCTACCACTTTGAGATGCTGTAAGAAAAAAAAATTCCTTAAGAACAAGAAGGGGATAACTGTAGGCTGTCTCTTATGGAAATCCCCCTGACATTTGGGAAGTCCTTTTGTGGGAGATAAAGGGAACTTTTGTTTAGTTGTTGTTACTGCTATTTTCTTAGTGTATCTTGGCTGAATTTTCCTTAGTTCACATATGATTTGAACTAAGAACCCCACCTTTGTGAAGAGTTGCATTGTTGTAACTGTACTTCACAGCACAGTTACTGTACTTCTCTGCCTTAAAACAGCCAAAGATTTTATTGATGACACTGTAGCATAGTAAGCATACGGACATCGGTGAAAGGAAGTAGTTGATCAAGGAGATATCTAATTATTCATTTGTTGGCAGCCTAGTTTGTTCTAATACTTTCTTGGATCTGACTTATGGTCAGATATTAAAGATGATGACAACTGTGGGATGCCTGGGAATACAAAGCACTTTCACCACACTGGCTTCAATATGTTGTCATGCTATAATAATTACAGTTTATTCATTGTCACTAACCTGTTCAAATATTTGAGAACAAAGTGGTGTGGTTATATAAAACTTTGTGCAAGAAAACGCAACTCTCGAGGTCTCTTTTAAGCACTGCTGTTTTCATCTGCAGTCCCCTTTGATCCCAACCACATATCCACATAGTAGCTCTGAGGATCTGTGAACCATTTCTCCCTTTCTCCCTATTTGGGGTTGCAGCTGCTCATTAGAACACTTCAGAACATCTCTTTGAAGAAACATGGTGGTGACAGGGCTGATCAAACCCCAAATGCTCAAAAACCTTGGGGTGGGGGAAGGAAATCCATATGTCAGAATCCTGGCACATCTTGAATCTGTTATTGGAAAAACAGGCTAATGTTTAGGGCGCTGTTTGGGAATCAGAAAAACAGGATTCAGCTCTCAGTTTCCCATCTAGCCACGGGAGGACTGTTTCATTCTCCTTGATCCTTAGTTCTCCAGGTGAAAATAAGTCTCTTCTTTCCTGCAGAGCCTTGTAAGAATTTCTTCATTAAGTGTTGGGACAGCTGGACATTCTGACAATGGCAGGAGCTCAGATGAGTGCAACTGGACACATGAGATGGGCTTATCCTCTGGTGTAGGAGTGATTTAGCCCCAAATGATATATGTTGGTAAGACAGAGATGTGTGCTTTAAGATGTGTGCTTGTGCTTGTAACTCCTGAGAACTTTCATGTCAGAGCAAAGAACACAGTAATTTAGTGAGCCATGGAGTTGCCACATGGAAGTCTACATTGACCCTTTGGAGTTATTCTCAACATCATCTCATCTCAGTGTGTAATTCTCATCTAACTCTAGTCTGGAGAGTTTTTATGGAAAAGCTGGTCTTACTCCATGGATTATAGAGACTTAAAGCGAGTCTCTGTGTTTTATTTCTGACAGTTTTGTAGAGCCAACAAGGTAGAGAGGATGTGAGCTGGAAACTCCTAGTCTGCAGCATTGGTCTCGTGTTTTACTAATTTACAGCTTTTGTAAAATTATGTTGATGGCATCAAGTCTAAACAATATGTTTCAGGGCATAATATGGACCAACGATAAATTTTTAGTGATGAAAGACTGTGAAGGGAAAGGCACTGTTTGAGTTAATATGACAGACAAATTGCATGGAAGTGAATGTGAGATATCACTGGTGGGAGGAAAACAGAGAGGTCAACACTGTCCTTTTCAGAGTTGTTTCTGTAACATAAAGCCAAAATTGACATTATACCTTTTGTGTCTTCAGTGTAAAACTGAAAGGCAAATACTAAAAAAGCTTTGTAATAATAGTGCTTAATTGTGATGAGTATTCCTGGCAATAACCTATTTTAAAGTCTATAATATATGCATGCTTTTCTTTTTGGAAAGGGTTCCTCTGATTGCCAGTGGCACTATCTGACTGCCCAACTGAAGTGATCCCACAGGAGCTTTAAATTTCAGTCCAGGCAGCCAACCTGGAGTCATCACCTTGCCAAGTAGTGCTCCCCACAGACAAGCTTACTGCTGAATGACCTGCATAGGGAAATAAATGGGTTTTATGTGACTATTTTGATGATGCCAACTTCAAGGATGCTCTGTGAACACTAGGCCATGCAAAAATATTTATATACGTGATAAAAATAACTTGTCATTTCTATTTTTAGGGAAGGGTGTGCTGGTTTTGTCTGTCATAGAGTTAATTTTTTTTCACAGTAATTAGTATGGGGCTATGTTTTGAATTTGTGCTGGAAACAGTGTTGATAATATAGAGGGTTTCATTATTGTTGAGCAGTGCTTGTAGAGAGCCAAGACCTTTTTTCTTCTCAACCCCACCCTACCAAGAATTCAGCTGTGGGTGCACAAGAACTTGTGAAGGGACACAGCTGGGAAAACTGACCCCATATGACCAAAGGGATGTCCCAGACCACAGGGTATTGTGCTCAGCATATAAAAGCTCAGGGAAAGAAGAAGGGGAAGGGGGTTGGGGATATTTGGAATTATTGTATTTGTCTTCCCAAGTAACTGCTACACATGATGGAGTCCTGCTTTTCAGGAGATGGGCAAACATTTGCCTGAAAATGAGAAGCAGAAAATGAATTCCTGGTTTTGCTTTGCTTAATAAATCATGTTTATCTCAACACATGAATTTTCTCACTTTTACCCTTCTAATTCTCTTCCCTATCCTACCGAGGGAGGGTGAGTGAATGATTGTGTGGGTCTTGATTGCAAGCTGGGGCTAAACCACGTCAAAGGGATTGCATACTTGTTTGCAGAGTTCATCCTTGTGGGGCCCTGAATCCAAAACTGAGGCCTCTTGGCCCTTTCGTGATGCAAACAGTAATTTAAAATATACATCTGGCACAGTGCAAAGAGAGAACATCCAACATCTGTCACATTCCATTATATTGCCTTGCTGCCATTAGGCTATTATTAGTATTTAAACTAAATATATCTTCCCACAGGCTGCTAACCTCTAATACCTCATTCAAGTACCCATTCCTTTTATTGCCACGAACTGTTCTGAACATCACATAAATGAAACCGGAACATCACTTGATGGACTGTTATCATATTTTACTGCTTTATTTTATTTTAAATGAGAGGAAACAAAACTTGCCAAGTCTTGTCGTATGGCTTGAAGAAAATTAAATGGATTTCCCTATCATTTTGGGTGAGGGAAGTGAACAAGGGCTTCTCTAATGGAGATCAGCTGCAGGCGTTTGGTTCCACACTAACAAGGGCCCATATGCTGTTGCTGGTGTATCAGTTTTGTCTTGGGTCTGTAAGACTCTGGAATGACTGGTTATTTTTTTTTTTAACTGTCTTTTATAATTAATTATCTGACTCCTCTATCTTTTCAAAGCTGAGTGAAATAAAGACATTGTAAGAGAATAGAATTACTCTGAGCAAGATGTTAGCTTGGAAGTGTTTCCTTCTCCAGTCGAATGCTCTGTTTCTACTGTGAGCTCTGCTGAGCAGTTTGGAAAAAACTGCCCAAAACCTCAGGTAGCATTTCAAAATGAATTGTGTTTTTAATTCACATCAGCACAAATCACAGCTGCTTGCCCAGGGACAAGAACAGTGCCCTTCCCTAGGCTGCCAGGAAGGATGCTCAGGAAGCTTCCAGCCTACATCAGAGTTCAGCAGCACTCACACTACATCTGTTCCCTTATATCAAGCAGTGCCCACTTATGTTGCTAGGTCCTGTAACAGGATCATCCACGTGGTTGAACAGTGGTCTTGGCATTATTTCAGCCTGGGTCAGGTAGTGCCATCTTAAATGGTTCCCGAGGTGGGTGCATACCAGTGCATACCAGCAACAGACGTGGGGAGTAAGGGAGCAGTGTTGTGGACGTGAGCCTCCCCTGTCTGGGGTCTCAGAACCGGAAAGCAGTCCTGACAACATTTAATTTCAATGCAGAGTCCTGCAGGCATAGGTGTGTCTTCAGGGTCTGCCTCGGTGAGCTAGAGGGTGGCCACGATGCTCCATCTAGAAAGTCTGAGCAGAGCATGATGCCAGTGCAACTGTGCAGCTTCTGATGTCTGACCTGGAGCATTCCAAGTTAACACCAAATATCTTGAACATGACCGGAAATGACTTTTTAATTGCTTGTTTCTGAGGCTGTTGACTTTTTGCTACAAGACTTCACTGGCACACAGTAAAATAAGCCATTTGAAGTTGGCCATGTGTTAATCTGACTGCAAAGGGTGAGTAAGGTGCAGACCTTGTTCTGAACGTGACCATCTGCATGGTGCAAAAAAGGGGATGTGGCTCCAGAGGTTCCATAGCAGCTTTCCCCTCTCTCCAAAACTCCTCGAGCTGAGCTGCCTTCTCAGTGCAGGCAAGGTACTCTTACATACTGGAGGCACTTGGTTTAAGCTAATCCTATCTTCTAGTTAACATTATTTATTTATTGTTTTACATTATTTATTATAGTACTTTACTTGTTAAATATGAAAACAGTAACAGTCCATTAGGGGTTACTCTTTCCACCCCATGCAAGTCATCCTTTTACATAGAAGTGAAGACCCACACGGACCCTGAGCAGATCAGCTGCCCAAGTCCCTTCTGAATAGCTTGTAGGGGCTTCGACTGGCAAGGAAAGGTTTTATCTGTTTTTCAGTGCCATGACTGCAAGCCTGCACCCACAGTCGTGCCGACCTGTGTGGATGTGCTAGCTCGAGGGATCAGTCCTGCTGTGTTAAAGCCCAACGACACTGAGTGGCCATGTCCCAACTGCCTTTCCCACCTTGAGTTGTGGCAGCCCTGGCTTCTCAGCCTGCATCTCCTGGGGGCTCACCAAGGTCTGGGCTGCTGACATACTGCAGGAGGGATAGAGGCATCAGAGCTTGTGTGCAAGCAGGTTGAGACAGAAAATTTGAGCTCCTCTTTGGGCCAACAGTGCAACAAAGACAAGCCTTGCATTACAGGCATGCTGTTGCTCTGGAAACTTGAAGCCTCCCATAAGCAATGCAATTACTAGCTGCTTATCACTTTTGCTTCACCTAGGAGATTTTATTAATTCAGAGAACATTAAAAGCACAGAAAATACGGGGTTTTTTACAAGGCTTCCTCCTAATAGACTTTAAAGAAACCATATTTCTTTCTCTGTGGTTTCTGCCTACCTGCAGAAGGCAAATGTATAAAATCTCTTCTGTCAGCCTTTAAACGTTTCCCATAGAAAGAAAAAAGATGACTCTCTTTTCTGAGTTACCTCACCTTGAGCTGGCATGGAAGTTTGTTTAATGCACAGTAGCGGCTGCATCTCTTCAGCCAAAATAGATATACACCTGCTTCTTACCTCAGCTCTTCTCTTGACTTGTTAACAAAATGATTATTGCGATGTGCACATCTTAAATTTAAACATTAAATGGCAGCTCATGTCCTCTTTCATCCTAGCTGAGTTAGCTCCCTTAAGGAACTAATCTGTAAGGCTATTAGCTGTCACAGTAAGTAAAGGTATTGAAAAATATTCTCTTCGGAGATTGAGGGAGTGTTTGAAAGAAAAGGCTCAGCTACAAGACAATAGGGTTTTATGAATTTTTTTAAGCCACTACAGTTCTTGATGTCTAAAAATGCCTTCGTAGAATTGCTGCCCTGTGCAGTGTCTTCTGGGACCCTGCTTTTTCCTAAAATACCATGTTTGGGTTGGCACTGTATGAGGTACTTTTTAAAGCAAAAGTGAATGAAAGTGAGTGGTGTCTACTGAGTGCTCGTAAGTGGCCAAGAACTGTAGGAAATGTGTTTTATTCCCCAGAGCCCGAGGAGGCCACAAGGCAGAAAACCCCTTGGTGGGAGCCCTGCTGCAAGAAGGGGTAATGGTGGCAGTGGGGAAGCCTCGGAGATGGCTGAGGATGGGATGCCTGCCACACTTCCTGCAGCTGCACTACCCAGGAAGCAGATGTCCGCTGGATTTGGGGTGGGATGGATACAAGGCCCCTTGGCTTTCTGGTACAAAACAGCAACTGAGCCTAATGCAGCAGGGAACTGTCTCCAGCCTTTTTTCTTGGGGGGTATTTAGGACCCATTATCTTCGAAAACTTACCCTTGTGTGCAGATAGGTAAGGGAAAGGCAGTTTGAGTACAGTGGCCTCTATAAGGGGATGCTGCTGGGAATAGCATTTATATTTTCAAGCTTCAGTAATCTGGCAGTCCCCACTGCAGCCCTGTGCTATTAAGGTCTATCCCAATTTTATTGGAAAGTGTTGTTGAAAAGACATATTTTGCATGCTGGTAAGAGCGGACCTCATCAGAGTTACTTTAAATAAGATTTCAGAACTTTTTTTCCCCCTCCAGGATATTTAACAGTCCCATTCTGCAATATTTTGAGCAATCTTAACAGCTGTTCTTTCCTTAATTGTTATCATTGGTCTTGCTTCTTTGTTTTTTTTTTCTCTTCTATAATTTTTTCTTTTCTTTTCTTTTCTTTTCTTTTCTTTTCTTTTCTTTTCTTTTCTTTTCTTTTCTTTTCTTTTCTTTT